>SCLH01000473.1:19021-62151 GCA_004367855.1 Oikopleura vanhoeffeni
GTACCAACGCACAAGTATCTGCCTTACGTCACACTTTAATCCGATTAGATCTATATATCATCAATCAAAAGTTATTTTGAAAAAAGTAAAGAAAAACGATGAAAAAATCACAAATTCCTATGAAAAATTGCTATTTTTTCGAATAAAAGCAGATTAATACACTTTTTATTATTATTTTTAAGTTGTTATAGTAATTTAGTGACAGTGTGGACACTTTTTGATTGATTATAGAAGAAAAAAGTGAAAACCAAAAGTTTGGAAAATCTGTTAGCTTATAAGAGCAAAAAAGAGATTGTTCAAATTGAATCAAAAATTGAACCAAAAATTTTCCCACGTCACAAAATAAAATAATTTCAAATAAAGACCGAAATTAGTAGATAAAGTACACTTGAGCGTAGTTAAACTTGTCAGTGCAAAAAAAATCTGAATAAATTTCAAGTTTAAAATCTACCCTTGTTGCGCTATAACTTATATTATAGCCTATAAGCCTTTTATTATTTATTTTCAGGGTTATCTACTGTAGTTTTCGCTGAAAAACAAAAGTTGTTCAAATTGATTTTAGTCCTAATAACTCTCTACAAAATATCAAAAAAATGAGTCGATTGTATATATATTTATATTGGAGATAGATTCAAAATATGATGATTAAATTCTGCTCAAAAATAAGAATTTGCTTACGTAACAAGATAAAATAATTCAGAATGAGGACCAGAATTGGTACAGTTATAACAGTAAAGCGAAGTGAAATTATTTAGTGCAAAAAATGTCAGATATATTTTAACTCTCAAATGTACACTCGTCGCGACATAAGCGTTTCATTATTTATTTTTGAGGTTATCTACTGTAGTTTTGNCAACCAATCAAAACGGCGGAAATCAAGTGTAACCAGTTTGGAAAAAAGAAGGTAAAAACCTTACACCCTGTATCATAAATTAATTCTATAAAGGGCTCAAAAAATTACGACGCCCACCCCCTTAAAACAACTTCTGACGCCATTTTTCTCGAATTTTTGCTTACGCATAAATGACGATCAAAAAAAAGAAAAATTGATTTGTGAGGCTGAGTCGAAAGCTATCTCCTCACTCAATTTTTATAATAAATCTCTAGTTCATACTTTCAATGAAAGCTAAAGACTTGTTAACGCCCGTTTTTTAAATTTTGATTTGACGTCTTTTGGGGGCAATATTTCATCTCTATGCGGAATTTAAACAAAATCTCTAACAGCAAAATATTGGAAGTTGCCAATAAGGTCTAAAAATGATTTTTTCCTCAAATTCAACCATTTTAAAAGTTTTTTTTTGAGGACACATTTATGAAAACGCTCTCAAATTATTTTGTAAGTGCTGAATATCAAAAAATAGAACTTAGGTCTGATTTTTTTTAGATGAGTCACATCAAAAAGATAGTTCGGTACTGGTACATACGATTTTTCTGAAATTCTGAGCCATAATGTAACTTTTAAAGCTACGTGTCACTGCAGAGCCAGTTTTTTTAGTTATGATAGCGTTTTTTTAAAGGAACCCAATCTTGTCAGCTCAATAACTTGAAGGCCATAAGAGATATATGCCGATTGAAATAGGCGAAAAAAATTGTGCCTATTGAGATTTGAACTCATAATCTCTCGGTTAAAAATAAATTACCGGTTTACTTGGAAAAAAATAAAAAGTTTTCCATATCACAAATTTACTTGGCTACACGATACAGAAGACCGTTTGTCCATATCTTGTATGGCTTCCGAGTTATAATGCTGACAAGGGTGGGTTCCTTAAGGGGGTTGTATAGGCTGGAAAGGCTTTTTCGAAGGCTCATAACTTTTTATTCCTTCATAACAATCTTATAAAAATATCAGGAATAGTGTTTCGTAATCTCTGGAACACATTTTACTTCTAACTTTTTTCATAGCATGTTCGACCAACTGGTAAATTGAGTTGACCGCGAGCAAAAATTTTTTTTTGAAAGTCGTATTTTTTTTTTGCTTTATTTCAAAACAATTTGATTTTCTCACAGATATTATATATTTTTATAACAAAAAAAATGATATTGTCGTTTTTCCCATTTTCACCCTAAAAGTGCTTCAAAAATGACGAAAAGTGTCGTTTTTGCCCATTTTTGCCACTAAAAGTCGTATTTTTTTTTCGTTGTATTTATGAATTAATTTTTATGCATACAGAACATTTTCGAGGCAATTCAGAAAAAAATTATATTGCCCGAAGTTGAAATTTCGGGCCTTAACTCCCAGGATTACAGTTTGAAAATTATTTTTTGAGCTCAAGGTATCAAATTTTCAATAGTATCAAAAGATTCGCAACTATCATGTGTCTGGAAACGGGATTATAAACTATGGTCAAATTATTTACCGTTCTCGCGCAATGCAAAAAACATTTTCTCAATTTTAGACACTCATGAAAAATTTCGATATTCTTTTTGGAACAATTTTAATTTTTTTCACACTTTTTAAATCATATATAATCAACAGGCCACGTTGAGATCAAATCGTGAAATTAAGTTGACAGGCACTTCAGTTCAATAAGATATGGACTTGGCCTATACAACCCCCTTAAGGATCTTTTCCATGAAAAAAAAAAATCAAGAGTTTAGGAACGGTGTTTCATAGCCAAAAACCTGTTTTCGCATAAAAATTAGATTTTTGATGGTCATTTTTGGATATTTTAATGGGCATTTTCGTTAAGTTGGGGTCGTTTTACATAAAGGGCATACATTGGTAGTTATTGTATGACTTGTATTAAGGGGGTAACTCAACACGGTTATTTATTTCAGGCTAGGGACATGGTTCAATGCACGCAAATGGCCTCAGAAGGCCACAAAATGCATTTCCGTCATACCAATTAAAAAATTCGAGAATTTTCGAAGTTTTCTATAAAGTATTTTTTTTGAGGACAAAATACATAAACCTCGATTAAAATAAAAAATGCTAACAATATGGTAAAAGTGATTAGCACCTTTTGAGTTTAGTTTTGCACTAGATTTAATTTGAGGTACTTTCGGTAAAAATCGAATGAAAAATTAGTATCTAGTAAACTCGAAATCGACTTCCGGCTGAACTAAAATTTTGTGCATAGAAATTCAAATAAAAAATTCATGAGGAAAGGTTAGAAGACATATCGTCCACTTTATACTCAAATTAAAAAAATTTGTCGAATCGATTTCTAGAATTNAAAGTGCTTCAAAAATAACGAAAAGTGTCGTTTTTGGCCATTTTTGCCACTAAAAGTCGTATTTTTTTTTCGTTGTATTTATGAATAAATTTTTATGCATACATAACATTTTCGGGGCAATTTAGAAAAAAATGATATCGCCCGACGTTGAAATTTCGGGCCTTAACTCCCAGGATTACAGTTTGAAAATTATTTTTTGAGCTCAAGGTCATCGTATCAAATTTTCAGTAGTATCAAAAGATTCGCAACTATCATGTTTCTGGAAACGGGATTATAAACTATGGCCAAATTATTTACCGTTCTCGCGCAAGAGCAAAAAACATTTTCTCATTTTAGACACTCAGAAAAAATTTCGATATTTTTTTGGAAAATTTTTAATTTTTTTTCACAATTTTTAAAATTCATATAACTCAACAGGCCACGTTGAGATCAGAAATCGTGAAATTAAGTTGACAGCACTTCCAGTTCAATAGATATGGACTGCCTATACAACCCCCTTAAGGATCTTTCCATGAAAAAAAAATCAGAGTTAGGAAAGGTGTTTTATAGCCAAAAAACCTGTTTTTCCGCATAAAATTAGATTTTTGATGGTCATTTTTGGATATTTTAATGGTCATTTTCGTTTAAGTTGGGGTCGTTTTACATAAGGGCATACATTTGGTAGTTATTGTATGACTTGTATTTAAGGGGGTACTCAACGGTTTTTTATTTCAGGCTAGGGACATGGTCAATGCACCAAATGGCCTCAGAAAGGCCACAAAATGCATTTCCGGTCATACCAATAAAAAAATTTCGAGAATTTTCGAAGTTTTTCTATAGAAGTATTTTTTTGAGACAAAATACATAAACCTCGATTTAAATAAAAAATGCTAATTCTAGAAATATTCGGTCCAAAATTTCGCCATATCATGTAGCAAATTCCTATTCCTATGTTTCAGTTAATCATCAAGCTTTCACTGTGGTATTTCTTTTAACTTAATCTTGCATCAGGGTAGCCTTTCTTGTTTAGTCGTCCGCGTGGCGCCCCCTCTCCCAGCCAAAAAAAAAACCGCTAGCGAGCGCTGATTCAAAGAAGAAGGAAGAAAGAGTAGATAGATGAGAAGAAGAAAAAAAGATGAGAGAAAGAAGAAGGAATGAGAAGAAGAAGAAGAGAAAAGGAAACGGTTTTTGCATCGTGGTAGCCAAAAAATTATAAAAGCTGAAAATTTTTGTTCGCGTTTTCGAGCCTTACCCCGGTTTACCGGTAATCCAGCGGGAAAAACACCGAGGTAATTGGCGCGTATTTCTGAGAGAAACTAATCATAAAGTTAACATGAGAAAGTTTAATACTTATGGGTCACTTTCGAAAAAAATTGGGGGCCGGCAATTTTCTGTTTGAACAACCAGACACCAACGCTGGTGCTGTAAAGAGCACTTTTTTTAGAATATCGACACTGGAATATACATCCCGGGGCATTAAAAATCATTACTTATTTTGGAAGAGTAACCTTTCAAGAAGAAAATTTTGGCTAATTTATTTTGGATATCCGACACCACCCGTGGTGTGTTAGAAAAGAGCACTTTTGCAATACGACAAATATGGAAAATTATAGGGGCCTAAAATCATACTTATTTGGGAGTAAACTTTTCAAAGAAAAAAGATTTTTGACGTCATTATTTTGACATTCGAACACCACCTGGTTGATGCTAAGGAGCAGCTTTTTCTGATATCGAAAATGGAATATTATAGGGGCCTAAAACAATACTTAATGCGCAGTAACTTTTCAAGAGAAGAAAATTTTTTGACGTCATTTATTTTGACATTCAACACCAACCTGGTGGTTGTAAGGCGAAAGAACTTTTGCATCTCGACACTGGGAACAGGATTAAGAACCTAGAGAATGTACTTATTGCGGGTAAATTTTTCAAGAGAATTTTTCAGCATATTCATTAGTTGAAAATTTTCGGCATTTGTTGTTGAGACATTAGACTCAACCTTGGGCGTATAAGAGCAACTTTTTTTCCCGAGCGCTGAAAACAGATTTGTTACAAAATATGATTATGGTGGTCACAGGTTTATATATTTTTGCCATGAAACACGTTATTAAAAACAATTTCATATAATATTGAACCATGCCCTTTATTTAGGCTAATTTGTATTGAAACCGATTTGCGGAATTTAGACGTAATAATTACGTTATATGTTTTCACTTACCTGTCTTAAGTGACGAATTTGAAATCGCCCCAAAAAAATTCCGCATCTTATTTCTGTTTGTAAGACGTTTCAAGTTAATCGGCTCTCGCAAACAAATCAACAATTCCGGAAAATCTGCTCGGTTCCATTTCTTGCCTTTGATGAGCCGCTAGATCTGGAACGTAATAGTAATGGGTTGGCTTCACTTCACCAAAGTGTCTTAAAATTAAAAAAGGGGCGCTTATAGCTAAGCGTGTTTACTTAAAAGCCATTTAATTCATTTATCAATTATTCATCAAAGCATGATATTTTTGCTAGTTACGGCAAAATATTTTCGGGTGCCCAAAAACAGATAATGCCAAAATTTTATTCTGAAAAGTTACCCCTTAAGTACATTTCGTCTCAAAATCATGTTGTCAAGTGCTCAAAAAATGATGCTGAAAAATTATCTTAAAAATACCCACCACCAAAAGGTTACATTTACAGGTTACTCAATCCTCCTTACTACCAACCAGGTGGTGGTCGCAATGTCAAAATAATGATAGCGTCCAAAAATTTTCTCTTGAAAAGTTACTTCAATAAAATATGATTTTAGGCCCCTATTGATATTCCATTGTTCGATATTCAAAAAAGTGCTCCTTACACCACCAAAGGTTGTTGTCTCGATAATCAAAATAATTAGCTGCAAAAAAATTTTTCTCTTTGGAAAAGGGACTCCAAATTAAGTTGATTTAGGCCCCTAATGGATATTCCCAGTGTCGATATTTCAAAAAAGTGCTCTTTACATGCACCAGGTGGTATGTTTCGTGTCTGTCTGTGGTGTTTTTGTCAAAACGAAAAAATGCCCCAAATTTTTTTTTTTTTTCGAAAGTACCCCAAATAAGTAATTTCATGTTGGAAACTTATGCATTAAGTATCTTCGTCAAAACCGCCAATTACCGCGGTGTTTTCCACTGAAGTTTTTATTGTCTTTCTTCGTTAACCCGGTAACTACAAACCGAAAAAAAATTCACGGCGGTTTAAAATTTTGTTGGCTACACGATTGCAAAAAACCTTCTTGTTTTTATTTTTTCCCTTGATAGCTCCTACGGTTTTGTGCTGGAGAGGGGGGGCCCACCTAAAAGAAAAGCCCTACCTGGAAGCTCTAACTTTATCTAGATATACTTAAAAATCGAACTTCTCGCGGTTTCACAAATCGCAAGTTTCTAGAATTCCTGTGCAAAGATCCAAAAAACAAAATTATAGAAAAGTATGAGATAAATTACTCCAACTCATATCAAATATAAAAAAAATGCTGTCGAACGCTTTTTTAGCAAATCAAGCTTCCAAATTTGAAAATCTCAACAAATAACGGTTTTTTCTGATTTCTAGAATATGTCCGATCGAAATTTGCAGAAAAAATCGGGGTGTCATGAATAGAGTACAGACTGTTATTCTGACAAAAAATTCATAAAATTTCAATCGGCCGTTATTGATAAAAAAGACATTTAAGATAAAATCAGTGTTCTAGAACTTCTACTCCCACTGTGTGCTTGTTGGTGCTTATAAGAAAAAATCGCGTTAATAGCGCAGAGTCAGATCTTCAAGATTAAGCCTCTTCAAAAATTTCTTACTTGTTTNAAACTATGGCCAAATTATTTACCGTTCTCGCGCAAGAGCAAAAAACATTTTCTCATTTTAGACACTCAGAAAAAATTTCGATATTTTTTTGGAAAATTTTTAATTTTTTTTCACAATTTTTAAAATTCATATAACTCAACAGGCCACGTTGAGATCAGAAATCGTGAAATTAAGTTGACAGCACTTCCAGTTCAATAGATATGGACTGCCTATACAACCCCCTTAAGGATCTTTCCATGAAAAAAAAATCAGAGTTAGGAAAGGTGTTTTATAGCCAAAAAACCTGTTTTTCCGCATAAAATTAGATTTTTGATGGTCATTTTTGGATATTTTAATGGTCATTTTCGTTTAAGTTGGGGTCGTTTTACATAAGGGCATACATTTGGTAGTTATTGTATGACTTGTATTTAAGGGGGTACTCAACGGTTTTTTATTTCAGGCTAGGGACATGGTCAATGCACCAAATGGCCTCAGAAAGGCCACAAAATGCATTTCCGGTCATACCAATAAAAAAATTTCGAGAATTTTCGAAGTTTTTCTATAGAAGTATTTTTTTGAGACAAAATACATAAACCTCGATTTAAATAAAAAATGCTAACAATATGTAAAAGTGATTAGCACCTTTTGAGTTTAGTTTTGCACTAGATTTAATTGAGGGTACTTTTCGGTAAAAATCGAATGAAAATTAGTATCTAGAAAACTCCGAAAATCGACTTCCGGCTGAACTAAAATTTTGTGCATAGAAATCAAATAAAAATTCATGAGAAAGTTAGAAGACATATCAGTCCACTTTATACTCAAATTAAAAAAATTGTGTCGAATCGATTTCTAGAATTTCAGTTCAATGAGACCAGATTCAAAATACAAGAAACCGTTGAGTACCCTCTTAAAAAGTTGAAATTTTCAAAATATTAGCTCTCTACTGACACGTGTGGTCATTTTTGAAAATTTTCAAGGTCATTTCCGTCTTAATTTGGGTCGAATTACCCTGGAGGCAAAAATTAAACAACTTCGGCGAAATTCGAATCCAAGTAGCCTAACCCTAGGTATTTTCGAAATTTTCTTTGATTTTTCTCACCATAATAAACTATTATGCATAAAATTTAGTTTTTTTCATATATTTTATAGATATAATTTATTTATAATTAAAATGTCCACGCTTTTTTATAAGGTGGTTCGATATTTTAACCATTTTCTGCAAACAATGGTTTCCATAAGATAATTTTTATATAGCGAGCGTGCCCAAGTGTTATTCAAAATTTTATCAAAATATTTTTTAGCAAAAATGGAACCTTGGCACGAATTGGCGAATTTTCTCTTTTATTTTCTGAATACCCTGATATGTCTGATCCAAAGATTGACTGGGGACCACAGCCAGAACAAAGGGCTTATCAGAGACAAAAATCTGTTTCTTGAATCGAAAGAAAAAAAACTTGGAAATTTTCTTCGAGGCGAACCCATAAGGTGATTTTAGCCTATTTTTACGCTGTATAAATTTTACGTTAACCAAAATTTGGTTACCAAATGAAGTCTGAATAATTATATAAATCTATTCATGCTGTTATTATTTATTAAGGGGGTTGTCGTCGAAAATTGATTGGTTTGCGACAATTTAATTTTTATGAAACTTCAAAAAAAAAACTTTAATATTTTACTGATGTACGAAAAGATACAGTAATGAACCATATAAATTATTTATCATCTTATTCAAGAAATTTGGATGAATATACATTTTGTATTAATTTAAAGCTGATGTTCGAACTTAAATGCACATAGAACAACTTTTTTAAATCTACCGCTTGTAGTTGCGTAGGTCAGGAAAATGTATTTTTGTACAAAGTTTAAAATCACAATTTATAGATATTAAGTCCTCGTTAGTTTCGATTAATTAAGGTTATTTTTTAAGCAACTTATTGTGTTATTTTCTTGTGACCGCGCCAAAGGCAAATTATGTCTTCAATCAAAGTACGTAAAAACGCGGGGGGTCAGAAACTTTCTTGGTAAATTGTTTTCGTCAAATAAAACTAATGCGCAAACAATGTGCTACAAATTTTTTAACATATTTTATCGCTTCATCTATACCAGGTTTGGTGTTTCACTTGCAACGACAACCAACTTTACCCGTGTGCTCAGACAATGCCGATTGGCACTTGCGTGTTCAGTCAGCGCGCCTGTTCTTATATAAAAATACACACGATTACAATTGATAATGCATAAGTTTTTCACAATTCTTTATCATTTGGTCCTGGAATTATTTTTTTAACTTATACAATATTGTATAAAATTGCTGGGCATTAAAATAAGTCTAATTATAACTTTGTTGTATTTTGAGAGAACTAGATATGATTTTAAAAATCATAAAGTGCCTATTGACACTTGTTTGAGTAAAGGGTTGTTTATAATTTCGGAGTACATGGGTTCAAAAATATCTAATAAAATTTTGACATGACAATTTGATTTCAAAAACGTTGATGAATTTATTATTTTTTGTCAAATTTTGATGAAAGCGCTGTACCACTGCAATTAATTGATGAAATAAGTGATCTCTTATTACGTTATTTGTTCAATTTTACATCCCAATTTAATCTGTCAATAAAAACGAACAAAAGATTCAATTCAAACTGTTGAAAAGTCAATTTGATTGCTCACACAAAACTTTTTTTGGGAAGAAACTTCTAAAATTCACATCATTTTTTTTAATTACTTTTTGTTCCCTATCTGAAAATAATGATCAGTCGAAATTTGAGATAACGAAAAGCCTGAGATACTGGAATTTTGGAAAAAAGTTTTCCTATGCCTCAGCATGCTGGTACCGGTCCAAAAAATCTATTTTTTGGACACTTACTCCATTTGGCGACGTATTGTATGATACAATTTGTATCTCAAAAAATAATACCATCGAAAATTATGTACCATTTGGTCGAAATTAAGGTACATATATTCGGGTTTAATCGTAAAAAATCGCATTTGAAAAGTAAAATTAAATGTCCGGTGTATAGTCGAGAGCAAAACATAGGCGTATTTTCAAACTTTTCCGTTATTTCACGATTTATCAATTAGGTAGCTTTTTTTAAAAGGAACCACCCATCTGTAGACCAAACGGTAAGAGATATCGGGAAACGGTGTTTTGAATCCGATAGCTAAGAAAATTTTAGCCGAAGAAATTTTTTTTCGATTATTAATCCCGACCAGTTGACCGGTAATCACCGAAAAACACCGGTAAATTTCAGTTAATAGAGAACTACCAATAGTAAACAGTTTAAAATGTGGTTGTGGGGGTAAATTTTCAAGAAAAAAATTCTGACATGATTGATTTTGACACCAGACACCACCTGGTGGAGTAAACACGACATTTTGTATCTCGACACTGGTATGCTATGTGAACCTAAAAATGTACTTATTTGTGTAACTTTTCAAGAGAAAAAATATGTTTTATTTATTTTGACATCTGACAGCACCTGATAAATTTTTGTTTATCTTGACAATAGTATTTTTATTTTCGAGATAAATATTCTGCCCTTATTTTATTAAAAATAACGTCCTGCAACATGCATGCATTAAGAATTTTGAATTAAATGTTTTGAATAAATGATTTTTAATCTTAATAAATAAACCTCTCTTTGTCTAGGTCGATTTGGCGAAACAAAAATTCCGTTCTAGGTTACCCAAAAAATGCTGTTTACACCACCAGGTGGTGTCTCGTGTCAAAATAAATATTGCCAGAATTTTTCTCTTAAAAAGTTACCCAGATAAGTATATTTCTAGGTTCAGATAACATACCAGTGTCCATATACAAATATCGTTTTACTCACCAGGTGTGTCTGGTGTCAAAATAAATATTGCCAAAAATTTTTCTCTTGAAAAAATACCCGGATAAGTATATTTTTAGGTTCAGATAAAATACCAGTGTCGAGATACAAAATTTCGTGTTTACTCCACCAGTGGTGTCTGGTGTCAAAAAAAAAGTAACACACAATATTTTCTTGAAAATTTACCCCACAACCACATTTTAAACTGTTTACTAGGGTAGTTCTATAAACTGAAATTACCGGTGTTTTTCGTGATTCCGGTCAACTGGTCGGGTCAAAAATCGAAAAAATTCTCTTCCGCTAAAATTTCTTAGCTATCGGATTCAAATAACCGTTTCCCGATTATCTTTCTTACTCGATTTGGTCTACAGATGGGTGGTTCCTTTAAAAAAAAAGCAACTTATTAAAAATAAATTTAAGATTCTCAATTGAGATTCTCATTTTAATATTTACTAAAGTCGTTTTTAAGGTGGGCCACTTAAGATTTCGACTGAAAGAACTAGACAAGATAGCGACAAATGATTTTCGGCATGTAAAACCTTAGAAAAAAATTTGCGGTCGAAAATTTTTTTGGCTTCCTAGGTTGATCACGTGACCGGAAATCAGTTATCGAAATTGCTCAAAATGACCAAAAAAAAACGATTTTTTGCGAATTACCGGTGAACCTGTGATCACCGAAAAAAAAAAATCCACCATTACAAATTCGGTTAAGATTCAGATGCAAAAAACCGTTTGTCGCTATCTAATCTGGTTCTCTCAGAACATATCGATCATGATGCCCGAGTAACTTAAATCTATTATTCCCTTTTCTTTTAAAAGGCAAATGAGAGATTTAAGTTACTCGGGCATCATGATGGATATACGGTATATCATATACCCCTTAACGTGGCCCACCTTAAAAATCGACCTAAATGATGACTAACGAAGACTGATTATTTGGCTATAAAGTTTTACGGTTTCAAAGAAAGAATCATTTTTTAATTGGATATTTGCTCTTAAAAAATATAAATAACAGCCCTGAAATCATAAAATTTTGAAATTAAATTATTTATTTTTGAAAAAGTTTGAAACAAACACCCAAACTTTTAAAATGTCCAGAAACAACAAACTAGCAAAAACAGCGTCGCGGGCATAATTTTCGATATTTCGTAAAATATTGTGTTATAGTCATTGTTTGATAGACTTTTTAACGTGTTGAGCAGAAGGATCAATATTTATGAGATAAACTTGTGAGAAAGATCAATATTTACGTCAATATTTGTTCGTAACAAATAGTGGTTAGAGGCCGGAACTTTTTTTATAATAACAGAGAGAAAAAATCAGTTGTCAACTAGAGAGATTTTTTAATTTGACGTTTTTTTGCATTCACAGTGGGTGTGATAGTGAAAAGGCTGGCTTGATCACTTCTCAATGGAAAGGTTTTAAAACCGACAACATAGTGAAAATGTATGGCAATCTGGGTTTTTAAAAATTTGGTCAAGATGACCAAAAGCTTTTAGAATTGAAAAAAGATCAAGAAAAATACATTAAGGGGGTATGCGACTCTGATTTGACATATTCTCGGTGAATTATATTAAAAACTAAGAGCTCATGAAAAAAAACTGAAAATACTCATTTGTAGATCTATCCTTGATCTTGCGACTCAGTACATCAAAAATTATTTTTGACATTAACACTTGTTGTTATAGTATATTTACAATGGGACATTTCCTTAGCTTGTAAATCTATCTCCTCTTATGCGCTATATCGAAATTAGTTCAAATTCTCACAGAAGACGTAACGATGGCATGCCAAACTTTAAGCGCGAGCCTTTTTTGATCACTTAAGTGGTAAACCAATTCTAGAACGGGAAATAACCGACGTTTTTTGGCAATTTCAGACTTTAAAATCTATCTCCTCCGCGGATAAATTTCTAAAATAGCTCAAATTTTTACTTAGTAGTCCTCATAACTTTCTTAAGAGATAAGCGCTAGCTTTTCTGAAATTGCTTGTTAGAATCAGAAATATGATTTTTTGGGTCAATTTCCGGAAAGATGTCGGAAAAAAATGTCACGTGATGACACTGAAACTACCACTGAAATCAAGCTGACAATTTACTGATGAAAAAACGTTCTTATGACATATCGAAAAAAAAAGAGAGAGATTTTGAACCATGGCCCCAAGGACAGACGCCGAAAGCAAAATTTCGAAAAAAACTCTCTAGTTATTGTGTAGACAAGCTGTGTGCTTTCAGAGATGCATTGAGTGACACTATATTGCTCTCAAACTTGGTGGAGGAGATAGCTATTTGCCTAGCCTCCCTAACTGATTCATTTCAAATTTTAATTTTTAGTTTTTTTTTGCGTTTTTGTCGCCGAAAGCCAAAATTTTAAATCGAAAAGCATTTTGCCGATTTGTTAGGCTTTTCCGGAGCCGCCACACAAAAAAATAATAAAATGATGAAAAATTGAACGAGTAGGTACCGGATGCGTTCTTTTTAAGAGGCTTTTAAAAGCGTAGGTGTCGGCGTAGGTGGGTGATTGATCAGATTACTGTTAGTTCAAATTTACAGCGAAGGTTGGTTCTGTTAGTTTACAAAATGTTTTTGGAATATGCATTTGCTAGTTTGAAACGGGAATAATGACTTGGAAGAGGCTCAGAATCAGCGACACCGACCTTCCTTCAGGGGTGGGGTCGTAATTTTTTGAGGCTTTATAAATTATTTAATGGGATATTTAGCATCGATTATGCTAAAGTGGACCCAAGGAAAGTCTAGATTTTCAAAATTCGAATATTTTTTGCTTTAAACCCGCATAAACCGGTATTATACATGAAAATGACATTTTTAAATGGTGAATATGAACCCAACCGAAAACGATGCATGACACATTAAATTAGTTGGAAATGTCTTAATCGATGTCTAGAGAAATTTCAATTTATTTTTAAGCAAAAATGTTTAAACGCTAATTATCGATTTGACCTGCTGATTGTTTAAAATTTTGATTAACAGTAGCCAACTTTTTGTTCAGTGAATCTCAGCTAATTGTGCGTGGTACTTGTGTGTTCGATCAGACGAATTTTTTTTCGTGAAAACTTTTCATTTCCGGTTTACTTATAGTACAATTTCGATTCTAGGGTGAAATTCAAAATCCCGAGCCAAACATATTGACGATCCGTATATTTATCTACCTGAGTCGAAAAACACGGCTTTCTTCTTCTGAACATTCGTCTAAAGAAGATAGAGTTTGACAGTCGAAAAATTGTAAAAATCGGCGTTCAAAAGTGATCTAGAAAAATTCAATGAGGCGAAATTCAAAAAATGGGCTAAACATATTGTGACCTCCTCTTATCCGTCGCTTGTGGGTAAATTTTTCAGACGCTTTGTATGTGGGGTCTAAAAGAAGATCAGATTTAAAGAGACACGTCAGACTGGCGAGTAGTCGAAAAGTGTCTCTAGAATAAATCACACTGGTTGGTGTAATGTTACAAGAGTTGACTTTGAGATGTGTTAATCGCTTAGGCGAAAGGCTAGACTATAAAGCAGCTATCTCAGATTTTCTCACAAACTCACCCTAGTTATTAATGAGGCGGTGATTGAAAGGTTACCAATTAACGACCCCACCCCCTTAAGGGGGTAATGGACTCTGATTTTTTCTGCCGGTATTGTATTAAGAACAAATGCCTTAATCGATGCAAATGTTTTTAAAGTGCAAAACAACGCAAATAACACAAAAAAATTCGAACTTTTTTTTCCGTTTTTCAGATTTTTTTAAAGGTTATTGTTTTAGCTTCAAACATATTCGCTTATTTTTGAACCGGTTTAGAAATGAAAATTCGATATGTCCATAAGAACGATTTTTTTTCCATCAAGCTAAATTGTCAGCTTGATTTCAAGTGTAGTTTCAGTGTCATACGTGAATATTAGCTTGCCTATCACTTTTGAGTCTCGAGATCAGCCTCCGTCGGTTACCCCCCTTAAGGGAGTGGCGTGTCGCAATTTGAGCCTCTTCCGAGGCATTCCAGCCAACTAGCAAAGGTGATATTCCAAAAAATTTGTTACTAACAGTACAACCTTCGCGGTAATTTTGAATTTAACAGTAATCTGATACATACTCCACTACGCCGACCCTACGCTTTCAAATAGGTTACTTAAAAAAGACACGCAGTTCGTACCTACTCTTTCAATTTTCATCATTTTTTATTATTTTTTTGCGTGGAGGCTCTTAGAACATTCAAGAGCGAATTCAAAAAAATGTGCTAAACATATGCTATGACCTCACTCTTCCCGTACGCTGTGTAAATTTTAGACGCTTTGTATGTGGGTTCTAATTGAAGATAGATTTAAAAACACGTTTAGTGCTCCTAGAATAAACTCACCACTGGTGGTGTAATGTAACAAGGTTGACTTTGAGAATGTGGTAATCTTAGGCGAAGGCTAGACTATAAACAGTCCTCAGATTTCTCCACACTACCCTAGTTATTATGAGGCGGGATGAAAGTAACCAGATTACGACACCACCCCTTAGGGGGTATGCCGAACTCTGATTTTCTGCGGTATTGTATTAGACAAATGCCTTAATATCGATTGCAAATGTTTTTAAGTGCAAAACAAGCCAATGAACACAAAAAAAATTGAAACTTTTTTTCGATTTTTCAGATTTTTTAAGTATTTTTGTAGCTTCAAACATATTCGCTTATTTGACGCGTTTAANCCTCGCTTTGCACACTTTTAAAGAAGTGCTTTTCTTCAAAAAAAATCTGATATTGTTCGACTAAATGAAATGGGGCCAGCGAACATGTGCAAAAACACCCATTTATTTTGGAAATTTCTCTAAATAACAAGAAATTTGAAAATCAGGCTTTGTACGGCTGTTAAGCTCACAAATTAAAGTTTATACTGAAAAAAAATAAAATTTTGATATCCAGGAGCTAGATGAAATGGGTCCAAAAAATGGAAAAAATCACTTTTTGGACCGGTATACCGGCCGGTCCGGTCATACAAAAAACTTTTGACACCATTTTTTGAAAATTTCAAACAAATATCTCCTAGAATCCGAAGTTTGAACTCAATACGAATTGCGGTTAGCTCAGGACTAACGTTTGAAAATCAGTAAAACCCGTCGGTTACCCCCTTAAAGGAGGTAATCATACGTTATTTCAAGTGATTTTTTGGGAGACGTTTAAAAAAGTCTAGTCATAAATAAGTCTTTTAATAAATGTGTTCCTGAAAAACCTCCCCAATACTTCTACAAGTTTTTTGTCCAATGCAGTATATTTACAATTAAAACTTTCGAGCGAAGGGATTTATCAAAATATAGTTTAAAATCACGAGTAAAATTTCGGTAGAAAAATATAAGCTAAAAAATTATATTTCCCCGGTGAAAATACCGTGATTTTAAAAAATACGTTATTCGTTTTGTCTCAATAATTTTACATAAGATATATTGAAAATCTCGTCTGGGATTTTTTTTCATAATCCACGTTAGTACTTGCTTTTTTTTCCTCAAAAAATATACTGTATATAATATATTTATATCACTGTTTAACAATCTTTTTCTGAAGACTTTATTCTTTCTTGTTCTAGAATGACTTCATTTTCCGCCCGGCCCTCAAAAATGATGGAGGACAATATCATTTTATTAACCGATAGTTACAAAGTTTCACATCACTTGCAATACCCATCAAATACAAGTTACGTTTATTCTTACTTTGAATCACGCGGTGGGAGATTTGACGAAGTTACATTTTTCGGTCTCCAGTATATTATCAAAAAATGGTTAAGTGGTCCAGTGGTTACGGAAGAATGCATTAAGGAAGTGATGAAGTGTAGGAACTTCTGTTCCAACCCACAGATACCCCCATTACAATTTTGTAAAATGTACCCCTTCCCCTTGATTTCATCAGTTATTCTGCATAATTTATAGAAGATTTATTTAAATTCCGATCTAAATATTTTTTGTTGAAATGTTGTAATATGAGTCATATCACCTTTTGGGTCAAATTAATTTTTGTTAATTTCATAGTAAAAATTGCCAGCTATATTTTTTCTATCAAACCTCGCTCGTCACAAGGTCCTGCGAGACAATGTATATTGGTTTGCTATTGGTTCGCGTTTCATATCTCCTGTTTGAGTTGTGTGAAAGTTAATTAAAATTTTGACTTTGAACGTGTTATATAACAAACTTTGACTCTAAACTTTTCATATTACAGAGGTAACATCATTATCTTCGAAACTCGTATCTACGGATCCCACAGGAAAAAGTAGCAATTTCAAATTTGTTTAGAAAAGTTTTTATAAATAACGGCGCATCATTCCCTTTTTTTATAATAAATTATTGATGGTCATTATTTCAAAACTTTATAATTTTCTAATGTCTGAAATAAAATTTTGGCTCTAGCCAACTAGTTAAAAAATCGGTAGTCTTATTTTCAAAGTGAATAATTGCTTTATCAACAAAACCCTTATTTTAATATCTAAAAATATGCATGTTTTTGGGCGGCGATATCTTTACCATGGATTTTTTTGAAATTTAGTTTTAATTTATTAAAAAAAAGAGTTTATCAAATTTATTCAGTTAACTGATGTAATCATTGATTTGATTATTTGTGTAATGTGCTATTTTTGCCAATCATTGGAATAAAAAGTCATAATTCATCACCTTAAAATAAAGCCAAAGATATTTTGAGCTTGCATGTATCAACAGTACCATTCAACGAAGAAGGATGGCGTTACATTCTAAAAAAACATGGCGGAGTTCTACCGATTAAAATTAAGGCCCTTCCTGAAGGCACAACTGTCCCAACAAAAAACATTTTATTTTCTGTTGAAAATACAGACCCAAAATGTTACTGGCTCGTCGGTTATCTAGAAACTATTTTAGTACAAGTAAGTTTTGAAAAATAAAACAATTTATAACTTTTTTTTATAATATGACTCTGGCTAATTTTTACTATTAGGCCTGGTATCCAAGTACAGTTGCATCGTATTCGAGAGAAATGAAAAAGGTTATTTATCAAGGTTTGAAAAAATCATCTGACAGTTTGGATGGCATCGATTTTCAACTACATGATTTTGGATTCAGAGGAGTCGTAAGTATTTAATACACTTAATTTAATCTTGTGTAACCATCGAGTTTTATCATTGAATTTTTTTATTTAAACCAAAATGATGGAATATAATCTCCTGGTGGTGTCAAAATTCAATTTTTTGCCATTAATGGGTTAATTCTTTGGCTTTATGAGGTGAATCGTACTAAAAAAGGCGATGAACCGAAGTAATTGCCGCAACAGTTATATACTCCTTAGAAGTAGAATTATAATTTACGCACTATTCATGTTGTCTCTTTTTGATATTTCAAAAACCATAATTATTCGGGGAAATCTATGAAAAGATGATAAAAGTTTGTTTTGAAAGTTTTCTGCAATTCAGCTGTTTGGGGCTTATTTCGAATGAGACCATTGCATATGCTGTATAATGCGCTAAATTTTTTTGATTAAAATAATCACTTTCTTAAAATACCAAGAATGAAATGTCACTCTATTTAACGATTATATAATATATCATATACGTTACTTTATATTACAGTTCTTCGACTCATATTTCTCTTGTTGAATTTCGCCATTCTTAAAGAACTTCTTAACTTAAAATGTATATTAAGAGCTCTGTAGAAAGTGCTGGAATTGGTGCCTGTAGTCACTTGGTAAATTTCATGGGCACAGATACCTTGGCAGGTATTATTTTAGCAAGAAATTATTACAACGAAAAATGTGCTGGGTTTTCAGTTCCTGCGTCTGAACATTCAACTACGACTCCTTGGAGACGAGAGGGTGAAGCAAAAGCGTTTAAAAATATGTTGGATCAATTTCATACTGGCATCGTTTCGGTCGTTTCAGATAGTTATAATATTTATGAAGCTTGCAGGTGAATAAAATAAATTTACATAAAATCAGGAGGGGCTATTTTTCGCTTACCAAATTTTTATTAAAGCGGGGAAAGATTTTCTTCAAATAATCCATGAAATAAAGTTTCTCAATAAAACGCCTTTATAAATGTAACTAAACAAAAATATTTTTAGTGAAATTTGGGGAACGCAATTAAAACAGCAAATTATATCTCGCGGTGAAAAAGGGAATGTTCTGACTGTACGCCCAGATTCAGGAGATCCAGCTACTGTGGTTCTGAAGTTGCTGGAAATTTTCGAAGAAAAATTTGGTGCTACTAAGAATAGCAAAGGCTTTAAATGCCTGCCTCCATATCTTCGTATTTTACAGGTTGGTTTGAATTTGGCGTTTTAAAACGAAGCGAACGAATGTAGAATAAATTTTATGACGAAACCTTCATAAAGACCCTTTAGGTTTTATTTATGCATTTAAATTTTTCAGTGATTTGACATGGGGAGTCTAAGGTAGCTTTTTTTTAATAGGGCCCACCCTACTCAGTAATTTTCCTCAAATACGATACCAGACATCAACAAACAATTTTTTGTTATGTGTAGCTAAGTAAATTTGCTGCACCTTTGTTTTTTCCTGGTTAACCGATTCACCCGTAAATGACGTTGTAAACCGGAAGTTCATTGGTTCGAATCTCAGTCAGCTCATTTTGTTTATTTTTATCGAAATGTATATTTTCTTGATAATAATCTGGTGATAAATGTTGATTAATTAACATAAACGTGCAAAGAACAGCATTTCAAATTAATTTATTTATGAAAAAAAATATTTTCGAATATTCTCCTAATTTACCTCAGAAAAACCAGTAATTTGACAGGTTGATTACCGGCCAGGCGGTTGAAGGAGAGAAAAACGAAAAAGTTTGGGTGCCACAAATCTTGGCTACACAAAGCAGAAAACCGTTTGTTGATATCTGGTATGATCTTCGAGAAAAATGGCTGAGTAGGGTGGGCGCTATTAATAAAAAGCTACCTGAGGAGCTCTTTGAATTCCCGATTAATTAGCAGATTTAGAAGGATTTTCCAAAATTTCACTCATTTGCGAACCCACATCGATCCTTATTTAACTATTAAAAACAACTCCGACAGACGTTAAATGTTCATAAATGATATAAAAGTTACTTTTAATCTTTTATAACGTAAAAAAGAGCTCAAATTTTGTATGCAAGTTTGAAATTTTTTTTAATTATCGGTTTCGGGGAATTTTATGGAAAAGTCCCTCAAAAACTACAGTTTCGATGACTGATTTCCGGTCACGTGATCAACCTAGGAAGACAACAAATTTTTCTACCGCATATTTTTTTCCAAGGTTTCACGTGCAGAAAACTATTTGTCGCTATCTGGTCTAGTTCTCCCAGTCGAAATCACAATGTGTTATTAATTTTTGAATATGACACCTTTCATCTTAATTCATTTCAAATAGTTGAAGGTTTCTTCATCATAGACACTTGTCATCATATATACCAAGGTTTTTTAAATTTTATTACCCTCAGGTAGCTGTTTTTTTAAAGAAAACAAAGAAATATTTTGACGAAATCGAAGCTCAGACATGGAATCATCAGACGGGTTTTTGCATCGTGTACCTGACCAAAATTCAGAAACGCAATTTTTTGTTAGTTTTTTCCAGGCAACCGGTTTACCGGTAAATGTCGTTCTAAACCGGCTGAAGGGGTTTTCAACGTTATTTTTTGGGAACTTTATTGACCAATTTTTAGTTATATTGGTATTTATTCTGACTAAAGTGAACCCAATAAATCTTATGGTCACATTTGTTTTTTCAAAGCAGTCTGGGAAAAACTAAAAAAAAATGCTTTTCTTAATTTTGGTCAGGTACACGATGCAAAAAAACGTTTGATGATTCCATGTCTGAGCTTCGAATTCGTCAAAATATTTCGTTGTGTCCTTTAAAAAAACAGCTACCTCACCAAACTTCCAAGATAAAGATACCGGCGTCGTTAAAATATGACAATTTATAATCTTTCAGGGCGATGGAATTGGCCTGGAATCATCAAAAGATATTTTGAATCATATTATGGATAATGGATGGTCTGTGGATAACGTGATTTTGGGGTGTGGCGGAGGACTTCTTCAAAAACATAATCGAGATTCTCTCAAATTTGCATTCAAATGCAGTTATGCCGTTGTAGATGGAGAAGGAATTGAAGGTAACTTTTTTGAACGCCTTTTCTTACTTATTTATAATATAATCAGAAAATTCGGCCAAGAGAGAAATTTTTTGGTTTTGCCTACGCATTTTTAATTTATGTTCAAAATAACCGTTTTTTCAATTTCCTCAACATTTTATTTTCCTCGCTCTCTAACTAGTACTCCTCAAACTGTTACAAGTTTTTGGAAGTGCCTTTTAAACTTATGCTTATATTTATAAAAGCCCCAACTTGCAAGAAAAAATATTTTTCATAGATTGCCTCGAATTATTATGATTTTTGAAATATCAAAATGAGTACAAGTTGAAAACTTTTTTATTTTAATATTTTGGAATTCTAGATTCAAAATAAGACAATTGCCGGGCCAAGGCAAAAACGGGATGACAACCTAATTTTTGATGACAACCTAGCCAGGGCAAAAATAAAGTGATACTCCCTAACTGATACATCTTTTCAGGTCGGTATTTGTACCAGTTAGGGACCAAGGACTGTAGTCTATTTTTTGTCTCAAACCTCAAAAAAGGAGAACAGTTATTTCGAGGTTATTTTGTCGTCATGACGTACATGTATAATAAAAAATACCTTACTCTTAAATATTAGAAATATGAAACCATCACTCTAAAATGTTTTCTAGTTTTCAAGGATCCAATTGGTGATGCTGTTAAAAAGTCCAAAAAAGGTAAATTGGTTCTGGTCAAAACAGATTCAAGCTATGAAACGATTCAACATGCCCACACTTTGAAGAGTGAAATTAGCAGCCGAGATTTATTGAAACCAATTTTCGAAAATGGGAAACTTATCATCGACCAATCTTTGTCAGAAATCCGAAAACGTGCAAAATTTTACTGATTTCCTAAACCATACTCTATTCTCAAACCTTAAGTCATTTTTGCAAATGTTAATTCTTTTTTTTACTAATCAAACATTCCCTTAATTAACAAAATCACAGGCATTTAAAGAATAAATGATTGAATAACTACATAGAAATAGGCTGCGGTATCTTTCGCATCCTTTAATTTGTTATTTTGAAATTTCATAAAAACGCAAAAAAAATCAAATTTTTTTATACTCGGAAAATTTAATTGCAACCGATACCTTTACCTAGAAATAAGCCATGGTTGATTACATGGGTGTATACTAAATCAAATATTAAACATAATCATCGGGTGGCAAAACCAAGTTACTGTCAAAATGCAAAAACTTTTTACTGGCTATTGCAATATAGAACCGGATTTTTAATTTCCTGTATTTTATGAACTTACATGAAAACTTGAGCATCATGATAGATTTTCCCTGCGAAATAAATTGTGGTCATCTGTAAATTTATTAGAAAAATTGTCAAAAAACTGAAATCCCTAGAAGAACATTTTTATAACAAAATTTTTTCATAATTTGATGTCATGCTCAAATTTCCAAATAAGGTTTTTCCAAATCCTCTAAAAAAAATTTCGCCGGAAGTTGCTGGTAATACAAAAATATATTACTTTCAGAAATAGAAAAAAAATCTTCAGGTGGCTTCAGATAAATAAAAACAAGCAGAATGGTGTGTTTAATGACATTTGTATTCGGATCGTTTTTTAACTTTAACCGTTTTCGCTAAAGCTAAGAAATCTAGTCTGGTTATCTCCGTCAGACCCCTTCAATAGTGGGAGCTGAAAAACAGCCTTATTTTTAAATATCATTCAAACGACCTTAAAACAAGTGTTTAAGATTTTGACCTTGAAATTTCATATCAATTTCAGAATTTCCGTAGTTAAAACTGATCACTAAAACTGTTACAAATAATATATAAACTGCCTGATACAAAATAATCCGGTGCCATTATAATAAAATTCAAAACACAGTGAGGTAGGTTCAATATGTACCCAAGAAATTTCCTAATGCAAAATTATATATTTTCTTGTAGAATAGCTGTACACTAACTTACCATTTGTGGAAACCCCTTGTAATGGAAATCCAACACCCTGTATTGGAAACCTATGACCCTTTAATGGAAACCCATTACCATTTGTGGAAACCATTTTTGAAAAACAAGGCATGTTTGAGACAAAGAAACTCTGTTTGTGATGCTTAATTTGCTCAAAAATATTCCAAAAAATGTGTGGGTTTCGAATACATATAATTGTTCTCTGCACATGTAATTTCAAAAAATCAAAATTTTTGGCTGAAAACACCATTTTAAATTTTGAGCAAAATTACCATTTAATGGAAACCAATTACCGTTTGTGGAAACCATTTTTTCGCGAAAGTGGGTTTCCACAAATGGTAAGTTAGTGTAAGCTATTTTTATACGAAACAAAATATTATTTATTTTTATGGCGTTGTTCCATCCGAAATTTTAGACTTCGCTTTGACCAACCTACTGTATAACTGTTTGTCATTTTTTTTGATTCATTTCTTTAAAATTAAGGAGAAATTTCAAAATTAATTACAATGTAATAAAACGAAAGCTCAACAAATATTAGTTTCACTCAAAAAAAACAAGGTATAACCATAATATATGTATATTATATCCAACTTGGGTTCAAATATTATTTTTCTCAAGTTGAGATGTAATAATAAAGAAATAACCCCAACTACTATAGCAGCGCAGCTGCTATAAAATATCTCAGGAGAAAGACTTGTTTCTCACAAAGCTTAATTAGGTAGTATGCCTGCCCAAAAATGAGCAGTTGTAAGGGGGTTTCAGTCGCTAGATATTTTTTTCATTTCAAGTTAATGTACAAAAAGTTCGGTAAAAAATTGAAAACGACCGACAAAAAATATTCAGGGGATGAAACAAAATATGAGCCTTTAATTGACCAATTTTTTCTGATTTTTAAAGGAGTTTTCATCGTCAGAATTGTTTGTAAATATAAAGGCACATAGATCGTGAAGGCGCAGAACGAATGCACTGCATGCCTGCTTTGTTTGTCGGATTTCTGAGCGTGGTGGATCGCCATAGCTTTGGCGAGAACGAGGGATCATCTGTAGTAAAGACCATTAATTAATATTTAAAGGGAAAAAATTATTTGTCCCCAGTGTCACGGTACAAACACAATAGCAAACCTGTTAGTCAGGTGAAAAAAAATAGGGTGGGGTGAGAATATTAGATTGCAAAATTCAAAATTCCTAGGTTTTTTCAAATCCTGCTAATGATTCCATTTTTTTTATTTTGAAGATAATTTGTCACTTTATATCATTTCTGATCATTTGATCTGTTGAGGGAACTTTCTATGGTAAGGAATCGATAAGGTTTCAAAATAAGGAATTTGAGACAAACCTTGGAAATCCTTAAAATCAGCAAATATTTGAACTTAAAATTTGGGTTTTACATGTTTAAAAAATCCAATTGGTTTTGCCAAATTATAACGACAAATCATAACGACCTAAATTGTGAATGACCTAGGGTAATTTCAAAAATGCTTGATTATCATCGATTTACTCATAATTCAAACATAGTTTTTTAGAGCACTGACCCATTCTTAAACAGCGAGATATTCTCGTTTTAAAAAATTATATTTATAACCATAAGACACATTCAAGTCCGTTTCTTAACATTTCTAAAAAAAATCAATACATTTCATCTTGCCTTTTTTAGAGCATATTTTACAAACAGGAAAATCATAAAATTATGATAAAAAAATTGCAAATATTCGGTTAATTGCCCTCTATTTGCGGCCTCTATAGTGACGCGTATTTGCCTCTGGCGAAATTTGCCGCGAAAATAGAATAAATGGGAGTCCGATCAGAAATAAAGATTATTTTACGTTTGATAAAAACTCGTATTTTTTTAAAATATAGCAGATTCATTTTTGTTTTTTATACGTTTTTTAAAAAAATTTTCCGATAAGAGAGACGACTCAGAGAAAAAAGAAAGAGATTTTGGACTGGATTTTAGAAGTTTTTGGACTGCGAATACCACACACAGGCCCTATATGTAATTAAAAGTTAAATAAGGCATTTATTTTATGACGAACCGCAAACCGACAGAACAATGATAAATTTTGGTCCATGACAATTATGACTCAAAGTAAGCTTTTTGAGAATCATTATTTCACTAGGTTGGGAAAGCTATTAAAAAATGGTCATAGCTACCTCCATAAGAACATTATCGGTTCATTTGTTAATCTTCTATTTTTCGATATTCCGGTAAAAATTTATGTCATTAAGAAGCCTTTAAAAAATAAAAAATTAAAAGACATGGAAAAAACGTCGCGTCTTGGCATTAGGGAAAACTGGCGATGAGAAAGAAATCGTTTCACATACTCGCTACGATTTGCAGTTTTGATGTCCACTTAAGAAATCGGGAGATTTGCAAATTCCCAGGAGACGATTGCCCCTTGGTTGGGAACTTGTAGCTCACAAATTTCATCTACATCTGTATTCAACGATGGTTCAGGTTTTTAGACGAATCACTTATTTTTGTTATTTGAGAAGGCCAAAAATTTAATAAATTAACTGTTACATATTGGTTCAGAGTCAAGAAACTTAGCGGCAAGAACAGGATTTGCTTAATCTTGGAAATAATTTTTTATTGGAAAATTTGTCGAAAATTACGATGAATTTTGTAAAAAAAAGATACGATTTTACAGCCATTAATAACCCTTGGAGGCTTCCGGACTAATTTTCCAAAAACAACCTGTTAGATTAAATACTAGAAATTGCAGGTTTTGATTCTGTGTTTTGGAACATTTTCTGAAACTGCTGCATTTTCATTTTGTCCTGACGGCTGTGTAAACTTTTATTTCTTTAAAAAGTGGATTTGATAATTGGCGTAGGTTAGTATTTTTTCAGAAAACAACCTTGGGTAGCTTTTTTTTAGGGTGGCCCCCCTCTCCAGCAAAACCTAGGAAGCTATCAAAGAACGGTTTTGCTCGTGTAGCGACCAAATTTTAAACGGCTGAAATTTTTTTTCGGTTTTCGAGCCTTACCGGTAATTGGGCGGTTTTGAGAGAACTTTTGTTCAAGTTTGGCTATAAGGACACCGTATATTAGGACCCGTGTATATGGAAAAAACGACATTTGGCATTTTCGAAAGTTTGCTCGAATAATATGGACCATAAACAACACTTTTATAATCATGTAGTTAGGGGGAAAAAATGACGAAAATTTGACGAATTGACCTTTATGTGTTTATCATCAAAATCCCTATAAAGTCTATCCGCGCAGTCCAAGTTGAATAAAAAAAGAAACGCCCAACAATTCAAGGAATAAAGACAGAAACGGACAAGTTGCCATTTAAACACTCGTCTTACGCCATAGACGCCGAAAATGAATACAAAAACTTAAGCGGTAACTTTTTTAACAGACATCAGTCCAACTGGGGTGATGTTATTTTTAACAGAAAAAAATTGTTTTCCCACTATTTTAGTTTTTCTTGAAACTATATCATTATTTTGAAAAAACAATAACCAGCTGAACTGAATTAGTAATCAAGTGATTACCCTCAATCTTTTTTGAGAAGGTGCCCTAAGTCGTGCGCACCATTTGGCTTGCAGGTTTTAGCTCTCTAGCGCTATTTTTCGATTTTTAAGGGGGGGCTTTTTGTGAAATTTTTTTTTTATATGGACAAAAACGAAACACGTTTTCAAGCATGGACAAAACGACAAAATTGCCCTTGTCCTTATAGCCAAAATGACCAGTTAGTTCAACATGAAAAACTACATATGGGGGTAAGTCTTCGAAAATATTTTTTTGTGCATTTTTGGTATCGAAACCAGACACTCACCTTGTGCTGTAACGAAGCACTTTTTGAATATCGACACTTGGAATATTCATAGGGGCCTAAAAATATTAATACTTATTTAGGGTAACTTTTCAAGAGGAAAATTTTTTGACATCAAATTTACATTTTGACATCCGACAAACCACCCGGTAGTGTAAAGAACTTTTTTTTTATCTCGACACTGGGAACAAGATTACAACCTGAGAATATACTTATTGGGGTATTTTTCAAGGAGAATTTCAGTAATCATTTTTTTTGACACTTGACATCACTTTTTATTTTTTTTTTTTTGGCTTTTTTTTTGATTTGTGGTTTTAAAGAGCACTTTTTGTATCAGACACTCCGACAGACTTCAGTGAATCTCCTTTTTTAGGGGTAACTTTTCAATCAAATTTGGCATTATTCTTATGAACACCTGAAAACTTTCCCGATAATTATAAAAAATATCAAAGCATATTAAATGATAAATTGATTTCCCGACCTCCACTCCCCACCTGCACGAGCCGTGTTTCAGTATAGACTTCAACAACTTCAATAGTAATGTAATCCCACATTTTGATTTTATTAACCCTATAAGAAAAGTGACATTGTACAATTGTGCTTCACCTACGTAATCATTTTGCGAGAGATGGGAAGACGTCAGAACCCTTACTAATCGAAAAGAATAAAGAATTTAAATTTTCGAAAAAGTGACTTCCTCAGAAATAACCTGAAAATTCTGGTTTTTAATCTACATGTGTTTTCCGAAAAAGAACCTAACCCATGCAGTTTTTCAAACATTTTTTTCCTAAAAAGTGAATCATTTAAGAAGCAACCTGCAATCTGTCTTTAATCTACAAGTGTTTTTGACAATCGGTCCGGAGCGTCCCAAGGGTTAATAGAACTTGAAAATTAAATAAAAAGTACTTTGCCCTGTTTTCATCTCGGGATCATAGTGTTTGCAACTTCTCGTCTGACCAATGAAACCACGAAGCTTGAGATTGAGGCCTGCACATTGTAGCCTGGAAGGAATTCAAAAAAGTCAACTAACTGGATACAGTCTTCAAAGCCACCTTACAACGCCTCGTAATGCCGACCCAAAACGCCCATAAGTATAACGAAGGTGGTGTCGGATGTCCAAAAATAAATGATGTAAAAATTTCTCTTGAAAAGTACCCCATAAGTATCTTCTTCAGCGTTCTAATCTGTTCCCAGTGTCGAGATACTAAAAGTGTTCTTTACACCCATCAGGGGTATCAGGTGTCCAAAACAATGTTGTTCAAAAATTTTCTCTTAACAATTTCCCCATTAGTATATTTTTCAGGTTCTAATCTGTTCTAGTTTGGTCGAGATGCAACGTGACCTTACACCACTGGTGGTGTCGGATGTCAAAATAAATCATGCCAAAAAATTTTCCTCTTGAAAAGTTAACTCCTAATAAGTATGATTTTAAGGCCCCTATGATATTCCAAAGTGGTTCGATTTCAAAAAAGTGCCTCTTTACACCCACTAGGAGTGTCTGGTGCAAAACCAAAAATGCCAAACAACTTACTACTATATGAAATTCAAATAAGTTTTGAGACGCAAAAAACCGCTCTCATCTCGTTACGGGGGACGCCCCCCCGCGAAAAATTTTGTTTACCTTATTTCATTACCGATAAATCAAAAGCTTTATTCAAAGACTGGTTCGGACAAGACCGTAAGTTTCATCATTCGATAATAATTAAGTCAGTTTTAGAAATTAAATCGCACATATTTCTCAGATATTTGAAAATATATTTTACTAAATGACAGAATGTGTGCTGTTCAAGATAAACCACTAATTTTAAGAAATAAAACGTTAAAAAAAATAACATATAAATGTATGCAAAAGAAAAAAACTCTTAAAGACTTATTCATTTGTTTCCCTGAACTTAATTGAAAAAAATTTTCTGAACTAAGGGGGTAGGTGTCGCTTTTGGTACCTTTTCAATCACGCCTTCAGAACAAATCTAGGGCAGTTGGTAATAAATTCTGAAGGAATCTCGTTTGTAGATCTAAGCCTTCGTCTCAACCGATACAACAAGTCAACGCTGTTACCTCACCACCACCAAGGTGGGAGTCTATTCTAGAGCACCTAAACGGTTTTTTCAAACATCGATCTTCTTTAGACCCACAAATCACAAGCGCTTAAAATTTACACAGGTACGAGAAGAGTGAGGTTACATAATATTGTTGGAGCCATTTTTTTGAATTCGGCTCTGATTTTCCGAGAATCACTTTTGAACGTTCCGATTTCACAATTTTTTTCGTCTTCAAAGTGATACTTCTCCCCTAGACGGATGTTCCAGAATAAGACCGTTTTTTTTTCGACTCAGGGGTAGGAATATAGTGTCGTCAATATGTTTGTCTTCGGATTTTTGAAATTTCACCCTAGAATTTAGAATATGACATAAGTACCGGAAAATGGTACGAAAAAAAAGTTCGTCTGATCGGAACAAAAGTACAGCCAAATTGAAGCTGAGATTCACTGATCAAAAAAAGTTGGCTACAAGCTAATCAAAATTTTTAACCCAATCAGCGTCAAATTCGATAATTAGGTTTAAACCAATTTTGGCTTAAAAATAATTGAATTTCTAGAATCGATTATGACATTTCCGATAATTTTTATGTCATGCATCGTTTTTCGGTGGGTTCATATTCACCAATAAAAATGGTTCATATCAGGGTTGAATACCCGGTTTTCCTGCGGGTTAAAGCAAAAAATATTCGAATTTTTAAAATTCTAGATTTTGTTCTAGATTGTTTTGAAAAAAATAATTGCCACGATGAGATTCCTTGGGTCAACTTTAGTCATAAACCGATATTAATGTATCATCAAATTAATTCTCATAAAGGGCTAAAAAAAACCGACACCTACGCCCCTTAATTGAAAAAAAAAATATTTCTTTCCATAAAAACCAAATAAAATATTTTTTAAGTTTAACATCGTAAGACCTTAAGACATGAAAATCTTTGTAACACAACCGAAGACTCGATTTCCGGCAAACTAAGTGACCATTCTTAATTAAATCGAGCCATATAAGCAAGTTTCATTATCCAACAATCAATTTTCATAGCTTTACAATTAATATTCAGCCAATTTGCAAATAAAATTAAAATAAAAAATTCCGATAAAACAAAAAGGCATTTAATGGGGATGAGAAAAAAAAAAAATTCGCGAAAATTGTACCCCAGTGAGGGCAACAGTGCAACTAATCATAATCGAAATTTAAACGTTATTTATATTTTGAAGCTACTGGAAGTTAACTTTCAAAAGGGTTTTCTATAGCTCTTATTTAAACAATTAATTATATCATTTTAGGAAATCAAATATATTCAGTTCCGAAAAAATACACTAGGCCTTAGTTTACAAATACAGTAACAATACACATACATTGTAATAATCCGTATGTTTAACAGATATGGCAAATACTGAAAAGACGACACAGTGCACTAGTCTGATCACACAAAAACAAATGTGGGCTATAATTTATAGCCCTAATAATTGAGAATTTAACAAAAGTGTTTAGAGTTTTGTTAGTGTTTTTCCTGCTCGTCAGGTTTAAATACTATTTCAAATAAAAAGGTGCAGTCAATACAACCCCTCGAAAAATTTTATTTTCTATAAGAGATAAGATTCAGATTCTTCGGCAATTCGGTGTCCTCAGACAATGTCAATTATTTTTTGGAAGCCTCGATACGTGTTTTTCAAAACTCTTTGTATATAAAATATAAATTTGAATGTAAAAATTCTTTATTTAGGTCTTGAAAATTTTTTTTCTTGATAATTCAAAAAAATCAAAGTATAATATCCCTCTTTCACACTATCCCGGAATAATCCTTGGCGTTGCCTGCTAAAAACACACTACAATTATCATACCGGGGCCGGGGTATTCAAAGGACAGTGTGTAAACAAAGCATTTTCTGTTTGTTACTAAAAAATACGATTAAATTCAAAAGTTGTATTTTTCATAAAAATAAGGCTTTCCCTCAAATTTAAATTTAGCTTTTGGCGGCTGAAACGGTTGTCTGTTGTGGACTTCGACAAACTATTTCGAGTAAAGCACGTAATCTATCAGTCCAGTTGCCCTAAAATTATTAGAATGAAANCCTGCTTTTTTGTCGGATTTCTGAGCGTGCGTGGATCGGCGATAGCTTTGGCCGAGAACGGAGGGATCATCTGGTAGTAAAGACATTAAATTAATATTTAAAGGGAAAAAATTAAGTTGTCCCCCAGTGTCACGGTACAAAACAATGCAAAACTGTTAGTCAGGAAAAAAAATAGGGTTGGGGGTGAGAATATTAGATGCAAAAATCAAAATTCCTAGGTTTTTCAAAATCCTGCTATGATTCCATTTTTTTTTAATTTTCGAAGATAATTTGTCACTTTTATATCATTTCTGATCATTTGATCTGTCTGAGGGCACTTTTCTATGGTAGGAATCGATGAAGGTTTCAAAATAAGGAATTTGAGACAAACTTGGAAATCCCTTAAAAATCAGCAAAATAATTTGAAATTAAAATTTGGGTTTTACCATGGTTTAAAACCATTGGTTTTGCCAAATAATAACGACTAAAATCATACGACCTAAATTGTGAATGACCTGGGTATTTTCAAAAATGCTTTGATTATCATCCGATTTACTTCATAATTCAAACCATAGTTTTTAAGAAGCACTGACCTCTTTAAGACAAGCGAGATGATCGTTTTAAAAAATATTTTTATAACCATAAGACACATTCAAGTCCGTTTCCCTTAACTTTCTAAAAATCATACATTTCATACTTGCCTTTTTTAGACATATTTTACAAACAGGAAATCATAAATTATGATAAAAAAAATTCGCGATATTCCGGTATATTGCCCTCTATTTGCGGCCTCTATAAGTGACCCCGTTTTGCCTCTGGCGAAATTTTGGCCCGCGAAAAAATGAAATTGGGAGTCCGATCAGAAATAAACGATTTTTACGTTTTGTAAAACCGTATTTTTTAAAATATAGCAGATTCATTTTTGCTTTTTATACGTTGTTTTAAAAAATTTTCGATAGAGAGACGACCAGAGAAAAAGAAGATTTGGACTGGATTTAGAATTTTTGGACTGCGAATACACCAAGGCCCGATAAATGTAATTAAAAGTTAAATAAGGCATTTTATTTTATTTGACGACGAAACCCAGAAAATGATAATTTTTGGTCATAAATTATGACTCATAATTAAGCTTTTTGAGAATCAATTATTTCCCCTAAAGGAAATTGGGAAACTTTAAAAAATCGAGTGCCTAGCTGACCTCCCTAGATTTATCGGTTATTTTTAATCTTCTATTTTTCGATACCGGTAAACATTTTGTATTAGAATGCCTTTAAAAATAAAAATAAAAGAATGGAAAACAGTCGCGTCTTGGCATTGGGAAACTGGCGATGAGAAGAAATGTTCAATTTGTAGATTTGCATTTGATGCCACTTGTAATTCGGGAGATTGCAAATTCCCAGGAGACGATTGCCCCTTGGTTTGGGGAACTTGTACTCACAAATTTCATCTACATTGTATTCAACGATGGCTTCAGGTTTTTAGACGAATATTATTTTTGTTATTTTGAGAAGCCACAAAATATAATAAATTACTGAATTAAATTTATTAGGTTCAGAGTCAAGAACTTAGCGGCAAGAACAGGATTTGCTTATCTTGAAATAATTTTTTTATAGAAAAATTTGTCGAAAATTACGATGATTTTGTAAAAAAAAGATACGATTTTACAGCCATTAACCCTTGGAGGCTCCGGACTATTTTCAAAAACACCTGTAGATTAAATACTAGAAATTGCAGGTTGATTCTGAATGATTCACTTTATAGGAAAACATTTTCTGAAACTGCTGCATTTTCAATTTTTGTCCTGACGGCTGAGTAAACTTTTATTTCTTTAAAAGTGATTTCGATAAATTGCGTAGGTTAGGTTATTTTTTCAGAAAACACCTTGGGTAGCTTTTTTTAGGTGCCCCCCCTCTCCAGCAAAAACCGTAGGAGCTANTTAAAAGAAGAAACGCCCAACAATTCAGGAATAATAGACCAGAAACGACGAAGTTGCCATTTAAACACTCTAGATTTTCTATGATATCACGCCGAAAATGGAATACAAAACTTAGCGGTACTTTTTTAACAGACATCAGTCAACTGGGTGATGTTATTTTACAGAAAAAAATTGTTTTCAAAAAATAATTTTGAGTTTTTTCTTGAAAATATATATTTATTTTGAAAAAAACAATAACCAGCTGACTGATTACCCTCAATCTTTGTTGAGAGGTGCGCCTAAGTCGTGCGCACATTTGGCTTGCAGTTTTAGCTCTCTAGCGCTATTTTTCGATTTTTAAGAGCATTTTTAGTGAAATTTTTTTTATATGGACAAAACGACACGTTTTCACATAGACAAAACGACAAAAATTTGCCTGTCCTTATAGCCAAACATGACAGTAATCATAAGTTCAACATGAAAAAATACATATGGGGGTAAGTTTCGAAAATATTTTTTTGGCATTTTTGGTTTTGAAACCAGACACCACCTTGTGCTGTAAAGAGCACTTTTTTGAATATCGACACTGGAATATCATAGGGGCCTAAAATTATACTTATTTAGGGTAAATTTTCAAGAGAAAATTTTTGACATCATTTATTTTGACATCCGACTCCACCCGGTAGTGTAAAGAACACTTTTTTTTTATCTCGACACTGGGAACAGATTACAACCTGAGAATATACTTATTGGGGTAATTTTTCAAGAGAATTTTTCAGTATCATTTTTTTTGACACTTGACATCACCTTGTGGTTTTAAAGAGCACTTTTTGTATCACGACACTCGGAACAGACTTTCAGATGAAAATATACTTATGGGGTAACTTTTCATCAAAAAATTTTGGCATTATTTCTTATGACACCTGAACTATTTTTCCCGATAATTATAAAAATATCAAGCATAAATAAATTGATAAATGAATTAAATGCTTTCATCCCCACCTGCACGAGCGTGTTTCAGTATAGACTTCAACTTCAATAGTATGTAATCCACATTTTGATTTTATTAACCCTATAGAAAAGTGACATTTACAAATTGTGCTTCAACCTACGTAATTCATTTGCGAGAGATGGAAGACGTCAGAACACAAATTAATAATCGAAAAGATAAAGAATTAAATTTTCGAAAAAGTGACTTCCTCAGAAATAACCTGAAATTCTTGGTTTTTAATCTACATGTGTTTTCCGAAAAAAGAACCTAACCCATGCAGTTTCAAACATTTTTTTCCTAAAAAGTGAATCATTTAGAAGCAACCTGCAATTTCTGGTCTTTAATCTACAAGTGTTTTTGACAATGGTCCGGAGCGTCCAAGGGTTAATAGAACTTGGAAATTTTAAATAAAAGTACTTTGCCAGTTTTCATCTCGGACTTGTGTTTTGACTTCTCGTCTGACCAATTGAAAACCACGAGGCTTTGAGTTGAGCCTGCAATTGTAGCCTGGAAGGCTTTTCAAAAAGTCAACTAACTGGACACAGTCTTCAAAGCCACCAATTAAACCCTCGGTATGCCGAACCCAAAACCCCATAAGTATAACGAGGTGGTGTCGGATGTCAAAATAAATGATGTCAAAAATTTTCTCTTGAAAAGTTACCCCCATAAGTATATTCTCAGGTTCTAATCTGTTCCCAGTGTCGAGATACTAAAAGTGTCCTTACACCATCAGGTGGTGTCAGGTGTCAAAACAAATGTTGTCAAAAATTTTCTCTTAAAAATTTACCCCCATTAGTATATTTTCAGGTTCTAATCTGTTTCTAGTGTCGAGATGCAAAAAGTGCTCTTTACACCACTGGGTGGTGTCGGATGTCAAAATAAATCATGCCAAAAAATTTTCCTCTTGAAAAGTTAACTCCTAATAAGTATGATTTTAGGCCTATTGATATTCCAGTGGTTCGATATCTCAATAAAGTGCTCTTTACTTGATACCTCAACCAGTGAGTGGTCTGGTGTGCAAAAACCAAAAATGCCAAAAACTTACTACTATATGACAATTCAAATAAGTTTTGAGACGCAAAAAACCGCTCTGCATCTCGTTACGGGGGACGCCCCCCCGCGAAAAATTTTTGTTTACTTATTTTCATTACCGATAAATCAAAAGCTTTATTTCAAAAGACTGGTTCGGGACAAGACCTGTAAGTTTCATTTCATCTCAAGATAATAATTAAGTCAGTTTTTAGAAATTAAATCGCACATATTTCTCAGATATTTGAAAATATATTTTACTAAATGACAGAATATGTGTGCTGTTCAAGATAACACCACTCAATTTTAAGAAATAAAACGTTAAAAAAATAACATATAATGTATGCAAAAGAAAAAACTCTTAAAGAACTTTATTCATTTGTTTCCTGAACTTAATTTAAAAAAATTTTTACTGAACTAAGGGGGTAGGTGTCTGCTTTTTGAGTTACCTTATTAATCACGCCTCTCAGAGAACAAATCTAGCCCGGCAGTTCGTGTTATAGAATTCTTGAAGGATCTATCTCGTTTGTAGATCTAAGCCTCTCGCTCTAAACTCGATTACACACAAGTACAACCTTGTTTACACTCACACCACAAGGTGGGAGCTCTATTCTAGAGCACCTAAACGGTTATTTTCAAATCGATCTTCTGTTAGATCCCCACATACACAAGCGCTTAAAAAATTTACACAGAGTACGACTTCTGAGATGAGGTGAGTTACATATATGTTGGAGCCATTTTTTTGTAATTCGGCTCTTGAATTTTCATACGGAATCACTTATTTGAGCGCCTTGATTTTCTACAATCCTTCTTTCGTCTTCAAAGTGATACTTCTCCTCCTGACGGTATTATGTTCCAGAATAAGATCCGTTTTTTTTTCGACTCAGTGGTTCAGGAATATAGTCCTCAGTCAATATGTTTGTCTTCGGTATTTTTGAATTTCACCCTAGAATTTAGAATATGACATAAGTATAACCGGAAAATGGATAGTCGAAAAAAAAGTTCGTCCCTGATCGGAACAAAAGGTACAGCCAAATTGAAGCTAGAGATTCACTGATCTTAAAAAAAGTTGGGGCTATACAGCTAATCAAAATTTTAACCAATACAGCTGTCAATATTCGAGAATTAGGTTAAACAATTATTGGACTTAAAAATAATTGAATTTCTAGAATCGATTTAGACCAATTTCCTCGAATAATCTTTAATGTTTCATGCATCGTTTTTCGGTGGGTCATATTCACCAATTAAAAAATGTTCATATCATTGTGGTTCGTCATACCGGTTTTCTGCCGGCGTTTAAAGCAAAAAATATTACGATATTTTTAAAAATTAACTAGATTTTGTTCTAGATTGTTTTGGAAAAAATATTATTTATTTGCCGACGATGAGATTCCTTGGGTCAACTTTAGTCATAACCGGATATTAATTGTATCTTATAATTATTAATTCTAATAAAGTGGCTAAAAAAAGAACCGACACCAATACCACCCCTTAATTGAAAAAAAATTATTTCTTTCCATAATAAACCAAAGTCGGAAAATGATTTTTTAGTTTAACATCGTAGACCTTAAGACATGAAATCTGTACACAAGAACTCGATTTCCCGCGCAGAACTAGTGACCATTCTTATTAAATCGAGCCATATTTAAGCAAAGTTTTTCATTAATCAACAACATTAATTCATAGCTTTAGAATAATATTCAGCCAATTTAAGCAAAGTAAATTTAAAATAAAAAAATTCCGATAATTAACAAAAAGGCATTTTATTATGGGGATGAGAAAATAAAAAAAATTCGCGAAAATGTACACCAGTGTATGTGGCAACAGTTGCAATAATCATACTCGAATAATTTAAACGTTATTTATATTTTGAACTATTCTGTAAAGTTAACTTCAAAAGCGTGTTTTCTATAGCCTTTTTATATATTAATTATTATGTCATTCGATTTTTAGGATCAATCAAATATATTTCAGTTCCGCAAACATTATACACTAGGCTCTTAGTTTACAAATACAGTACAATACACATACACATTGTGTAAATATCACGTATGTTTAACAGATATGGCAAATACTTGAAAAGTATTTCGACACATGTGTGAAGCTTAGTTCTAGATCACACAAAAACAAATGTGGAGCTATAAAAATTTTATAGTGCCTAATAATGAGAATTTAAAGAAAGTCCGCGTTTAGAGTTTTGTTAGTGTTTTTCCTGCTCGAGTCAGCGCTCCTTCATAATAAATTGTCAAATAAAAGGTGCAGAGTCAAATACAACCCCTCGAAAAAATTTTATTTTCTATAAAGAGATAGATTCAGATTCTTTCGGCAATCGTGTGAATCCCATCTCAGACAATGTCAATTATTTTTGGTAAGCCTCGATTTAAGTAGTTTTCAAAAAAAAACTCTTTGTATAAAAAATATAAATTTAGAATGTAAAAATTCTTTATTTAGTCCTTGAAAATTTTTTTTACTTGATAAATTAAAAAAAATCAAAGTAAATATCCCTCTTTCCACTATCCGGAATATTCCTTGGCGTTCTGCCTGTAAAAAACACACTACCATTATCATACGCGGTGCCGGGTGGTATTCACAAGGACAGTGTATTCTGTAGAATCAGAACATTTTCTGTTTGTTACTAAAAAATACGATTAAATTCAACAAGTTGTATATTTTTCATAAAATACAGGCTTTCCCTCAGAATTTTAAAAATTTAGCTTTTGGCGGCTGAAACGGTTGTCTGTTGTGGACTTCGACAAAACTATTTCGGTAAAGCAACGTAATTCTATCAGTCAGTTGCCTTAAAATTATTAGAATGAANAGTGAGGTTACTAATATGTTGGAGCCATTTTTTTTGAATTTCGCTCTTGAATTTTCTAGAATCACTTTTGAACGCCGATTTTCACAATTTTTCGTCTTCAAAGTGATACTTCTCCTAGACGGATGTTCAGAATAAGACCTTTTTTCCGACTTAGGTAGATGAATTTAGTGTCGTCAATATGTGTGTCTCGGATTTTTGAATTTTACCCTAGAATTCTAGAAATATGACTATAAGTAAACCGGAAAGAAAAAGTTCGAAAAAAAAGTTCGTCTGATCGGAACAAAAGTACAGTCAAATTGAAGCTAAGATTTCACTGATCAAAAAGTTGGCTTACAGCTAATCAAAATTTTNTTTTGGTACATTTTTTGTGTATTTCTAAAATTTTATAATTTATTCTGACCTTTATAATCATATCTTCTGTCTCTGAACATTCTAACCGTGTCAACATAAAATGAATTTTCTCTTTGACAAATAATATTTTCTCTTTCTTCCTCTTTAGTAATTTTGATTTTTTTGTACGCCCGTCGAGAATATTCAGCTAGACGCACTTTCACTTTTGCGTCTTGATCTTTCTTTTGCAGTTTGTAAAATGGAACATTAAAAGTTTCTTTTCCTAAAAATTAAGTTTAGTTACTATCATGTAAATATATACCGTAAATTATACATTTGCTTTAGCATATGAAATTATTTTAGACATTTTCAAAAGACTCCACATATTTGGCTATCTGTATTTACTGAGGTAGCTTTTTTTAGCGCTACAGATTTGATTTCGTTTTTTTGCATTCAACTGGAAACTAAAAAAGGTTAACCTAAAGGCCAATTTTTTTTTAATTCGAGATTTTCAAATGACCCAATATGGGCATCATACGAAACTAAAATAAATTCTAAGACTGATACATAGCTGAAAAATTCTGTAGCTGAAAAATAAAATGATCGTCAAAATAAAAACGTACGGTTCTCTAAAATTAAAAAGAGTAATTATATAAAGCATATGAAATTATTTTAGACATGTTCAAAAAAAGTGTGCAAATAAAAAGACACCGCAAAAAGGGGCGTATAACGGTCTTTTCCGGACAACGGCCTTTTTTGGACAACGGCCTTTGGCAACAGGAATACTTTTAATGAATCCCCAAAAAACAGTCAAGATATTGATGAAAGGGTAACTAAGAAACTATCTAAAAGTGAAATTTGAAAGAATCGGATTGATCCAATTTGGAATGCTCTGATTGATCTGATATTTTGAGTACTCAAAGAGAATCAGCCAAAATCTTCCATAGAACAAAGTTAAAATATGACACTTGTTTTTTATACGGTATAGTCTATACCGTATAGACTATAGTCTTTACCGAAATAGAACAAAACTAAAGATTGAAAAAAATAAATATACACGGGACCAAATATTAATGATAGAATTAATTTATCTCAAAAACAATTTTTGAGCTTGAACTATTGATTTACATTCAAAACGGAAAATGTGTTTTGGCTCTAAATCGAGGAGATCGCTGTAGGTTAAACGACCAATGGGAGAAAAAATCATCAGAAAAACATCATCCTGAGTTTTTTTTGCATTTTCATTTTTAACTTCTGGTGGCTAGACAGCAAGAATTTCATATAATTTGGCTTAAATTTTATCTGTCTAGCCACCAGGAGAAAAAAATGGCAAGTAAAAATAACCAAATATTAGACTAAACTCGGGCTGTATTTATTTATTTTCCATGAAAAATAGTATTCATTTGAAGTTTTGGAAGAGATATAAATAGTTCAAGCTCGAAAATTAATTTTCCGAGATAAATTAATTATATCATTAATATTTGGTCCCGAGTATATTTATTTATTTCAATCTTTGTTCTATTTCAGTATAGAAAACAAGTGTCATATTTTAATTTTTTGGAATTTTTAGCAGATTCCCTTTATGAACTCAAAATATCAGATCCGCCAGAGCATTATTTCGACGCATTTTTTCTAAAAATCGCCTCCCAAATTGTTCCTAGTCATACCGCGGTATACCGTATGTATCACCCTTAATATTTTGGAAAAATCCCATATTTACAATCGATATATTCCTCAAAAAATACAAATTTACGACCATTTTTTTATTTATTTTCACGTCCATATTTTCCTTATAAAGGGAAACGCCAAAATTAAAAAGCGTAGGTTTTTTAGTCGTATTTTATCCATATTGGCCTTATAGATGATGTCCTTATATACGCACACAACAGTGTCGAAATAAAAGAGTGTACAAACACATAGATTGAATGTGATTTGTTCATTCCAAGCCTTTTTGAACACTTTTAGCTTATATTAAATTAATTCAAAAAGGCTGGGAATACAAGTTTGTAAGGAATTTACCTTTCCAACTATTTGTAAATTTTTCAGTTTCTAATTGTTGCCTTATTCTTGATGTTTCATTTCTATTAGCAGGATAATAATCTCCTCTCCACATCCATGGCATCCGCCTACGACAATCTGCATCTGGTGTATTATAATCGCATGAAACGCATGTGTTTTCTGTTATTAATGCCGTAGGTTGCAGTCTTAAATAATTTTTATTTGGTCTTTTGTAACAAAAAATCAGATTTTATTATAAAAATCTTAATCTTGAAAATAGAGAAAAAAAATTGGCAACATAAAAGGATATAGATTATATTTTCGGTAATAAAAAATACCGGTTTCTGAGGTTTGAGAGCGATTAAACTGTAAAGTTTTCTAATTTTTATGAAGGTCTGATCAAAAAAAATTTTATCGAAATAATACCCCGATTAAATAATAGTAAATTACCCAAAATAAAAATGACTCGTTTTTTTGAAACCGGATATTTTTGTTATTAATTTTTGTCCTAGAAAGCAGTCATAAGATAAAAATGGGGGTTATTATCACTGATTTGTGTATATGATATACAGTATATCGAATAACGTTGTGTATATGATATACAGTATATCGAATAACGTTCATATGAAAAATAACGGTTTTTCTATTGCCCAGCATCATTATCCATACCTTGAATATTGATTTTCAAAATCGAAAAGACATTTTTCAAAAATATTTAACTTAAGAATAAGGTTGGCAGTAGAAGGCCAAAAAATCGATATTTTATATATTTCTCGAGGTAAAATATTTTTTTCAGAAAAAAATTGTCAAATTTATTTTTTTTCTAAATTTGAGCAAAATTTAGAAAAAAAAGTAAATTTGACAATTTTTTTTGATGAAAAATTTCTCGAGAAAATCTACAAAACGAAAAATTTTCTTGAAAAAATACTACTGTCGTATTTGTCTAAGCGGACGTTTTTGAAAATTTCCGCTTAGACGTACGAAAATTTTGAAATTTGAAAAAATGCGTAGGTTTTCGCCAAAAAACGCAAAAAAGACACTAAAACGTCCGCTTAGACAAATACGACAGTAATTTAGAAATAAATNTTTTTGCATTTGAAAAATATTACATTTCTTAAGAAACGCAAAATTTGATTGCGAACAAGAATATCAGCATTTTTCAAAAACAAACTTCTTCTTTATTTTCAAAAAATAGGAATTTCCGATTTTTTGGCTTTAGAATATTTTGGCGATTTACTGCCCTAACCCTAACAATTTAAAAAAAAATGCAAGTTTATTCTCAAAATTTAGAATATATTTACTGTTACAAAATGAAATTTACTGATACAGAATGATTTTTTCTAATTTTTTTCTTTGAATTATAAAATTTTTTGGTGTTTTTCAATTAAAAAAACTGAGGCTACTTACCTATTTGTTAGAATAATATTCGGGTACATCGCCCCGACATCTAAATGATAAATAAGTGGATTTTCTATTCTATTTGGAGTATCTCTTAAGTTTCTTAATTTTTCTTTGATTTGTTCACAAATTTCATCAAAATTCGTGACATATTCAAGCGGGACTTCTTCCTCTTTCTCGAGGGAAAATCTCATATTATCTTCGACATTGTCAATAAGTGTTTGATAAGCTTCAGGGTCTACTCGAAATCTTTCTGGGAAATCGGCTCTAAAAACCCCGCATTCTATGAAAGGCTAGGAAAGGCGTTTGTAAATCGGCATATAATTTTTCCTTGAGTGTTTTTAAGAAAACGTGATTTTTTCTTTATTAAAAATATAGTTTTCCGGGTCTGCATTTTCAATTAAAGTTTTTCTCACTACTAAAAAATAAAAAGGTTGCGGAACGAGATGGAAATTGTACAAAACTTTTGAGGGGGTTTTTAGCTATCACAAAAATCATTTTTAAAAGGAGTTTATTAATAACCCGAAACACAATAATAAAACAGACTATTTCAGAGTTATTTCTGTATTACGGGTTATCAATAAACACTTTTCCAAAAATATTTTTTCTTATACCTGTAGCTAAAACCCAAAAAATCGGAACGTTATTAAAATTTAGTTGGAGCAAAATATTTTAAATGATTCTTAAAACATAGCATGAGAGTGAAAAAAAGATTTTTTTTTTAGAAAATAATTTGAAAAAGTAAGACTCTCACAACCCTAAAAAATATTTCTTACTTTTAACAACAAACCGCACGTATGGCGTAAAAGTATATGTTTCTGTATTTGACCAGAGAACGAAATCGCAACTTTTGTTATCATGAAATTTTATTTCATAAATAAATTAACCAAAATTGCAATTTTGCTTAATTTTTTATGTGCAATAAAATCTCAAAAAAAACTTCCCATTTCGCACCCTATCCTATGGCTTCTACTCTGCCGCCCACGTAAGTTTCTTGTTCAAGGAGATGTCCTTCGTATGTTTTATCAGTTTTTTCCATTTGTTTGTTTGGGTAGATAATATTTACTTCAAAAGCTTGGACCATTAATAATGCCTCACAAAGAGACCCAGAACCTTTACGCAGAATTTCATCAGGTTCAAGAGGAATAATTGTGCAGAGTGCGAATATGAAGGGGTGCACGTATTTTTGATAGAGATAATAGGTTGCCAGCGCATCGGAAACTGAAACATTATTTTTAAATATATCAGACATAAATTGAGTCCAAGGAAAACATAAAAAAACTTTAAATCTGCTAAAATATTTTTGTTTTTTTAACTCGTCTAATAAAAATATTTTCTAGAATTAAAGTTTAATAATAAAGAAAAGACGGACTTTGCCAACTAGTTGGTTAAAAGTGACTCTACGAGTTAATATGATCAGAAGTTGCTTTTAGGTGATTATTTTTGTAGGTCATACGATTTTAGATTTGATTTTTTTTGCCGAAACCGTGATATTTTCGGATAATTTTTGCGCAACGGTTGGTGCACTAGTGCGATAAGGTGCATCCAATCTCAAGCCAGAAATTAAATTAAGCCACTTGAGACATTTTCAAATTGATACAATGTTAAAACATGTTCTGAAAAAACCTGCTGAAAACTGATGGAATTTGACTATTTTATGTCTGATTTTACTCAGCTAAAGTGGATTCTTCAAATTACTGAATTTTGCGTTGACTATTGTACCTACAGTTCACAAAGTCTTGTTAATAAAGCAACATTATATCGTAAAAAAAATTCCCTTAAAAATCTGCAAAATAATTTGAAATTGAAAACGCAGGCTACAGTGTTCAATTTCAAGTGTTGTAAGAAAAGCAAAAATAAAAATTGGGGTCTCTATCACGGTTTCGGCAAAAAATCATATTTTAAAATTATTGCGCTTTTTATGAAAAATTTTATATTGAATTTATTTATTAGTAAAACTGAATTCTGATAAGGTTTCGAATTA
>SCLH01000473.1:97413-139833 GCA_004367855.1 Oikopleura vanhoeffeni
CAGGAGATATTTGTCTAAATTTTTCAAAAATAGTACCCAAAAGTTTTTTGTATGATCGTACCAGTATTTGTACCGGTACAAAAAGTTGATTTTCGCATTTTTGAATAAATTTTGATTGGCCTAGGCGATAACGTATTTTTTATTCGTGGGGGATATCCATTATGATGCCCGAGTAACTTAAAAATCCTATTTTAATGTCAAAAGAATAGGGAATAGGATTTTTAAGTTACTCGGGCATCATGACAAATGAATTTTAAAAAANTTTACTGTTATTTTAATCAACTCTGTTTTAAATAAATATTTTTTTTGGTCAAAAGTAGTCTTTTCCTTACAAATTAGTTTGATAGCCATTGTGGGTTATTTCATCACAAGACTTTTTTCAAATTTTGACGTTTTATGACCTAAAAATCGTCTTTTATGAAGATTCATACCATCAATATTAGTAAGGTAGCCTATGAGTCATAAGCTATGACTCATAGGCTATGAGGTTAACAAAGTTGCTCGCTATCAACAAAAACAATTATTAACGTAAATCCACGATTTCAGCAGCCATATTGATACTCATGGGCATACCTTATGTTAAGGCTTTAGCGGTCGAAATTGACTTTCTCCAAGAAACAGAAAATATAAAAAAGTCGAGTATTTTTAAATCTAAAACTGTTCTAACTTCTAAATTGATTCATTGAACCAGTATAACTTTTATTTTTAGTATTTCAATTTAGCATAGATGAATTTTTACGTTATTTATTTTTTGCATTCTAGAGACTTCATATTGAACCAATCAGAAGGCCGGATTTTTAAAAACACCAACGATGGCACAAATTTGGTCATTTTTCTTAAAAAAATTTTTTTTGGAAACAAAAAACTTAACCAAATTATTTTTATGTATAAATCCCCGTTATAGCTATATTTAATAAATTGGTAACGAGCCAGATTTGAAAATTTAAACATTTTCGAATAATTTTCTGTAGTCAAAGTTGTACCCTCAACGCCGAGCTTAAAATATGTTTGTTTTTTTCATTTTCGACTTAGTACTTCTTTCCAGTGTCTCAAAGTGAAAAAATAATTTCATCGTAATGTTATTTTTTTCGATTGTTTAAAAAAAGTATAATTGAAATCAGCACCTTTTGAAAATGAATAAAATAGGAACAAAAAACAATTTGCGGCAACTAGTGTGAAATTTCTTATAGTTCCAGCGTCAATTTTTGCAAGAAAAAAGGTCAAAAAAGCATGCACATTTGTCTTTTCTTTTGTCTTTCAATTTTTAAAAAACGTTTTGTTGCAAATCTTAGTTCTTTCAATCTGCGTGCCAGATTACCAGTTTCCATTGTAATTCGAAATTAGGAAACCGGAAAATCTCCCATGTGCTGGACATTTGTCCTTTCGCCTTCTCATTTCTTTGATCTTTCCCGATCTGATTTAAGGGGGTAACAGATGCTATCTTATATTGACTACGCCAATTAACCCCGCCGCGGATAATAAATAATTGTGATATTCCTTAAATCCGTAGCGGTCATTTTTCACAGCTGGATACCTTTTCTCTGGAACACCTTGAGTCCGAATAGGAGGGCTTACTGACGCTATGCTGGCGTACTGCACAATAAATTTATATAAAGAGGGCGTCAGAATAAAACATTTAAATTTTATTTTTTAAATACAAAGACCTCTTACTAAATAGAGAAGTTTCATAAAACACATTTATTATTGCAACAGAGATGGATAATAATTTTAATACGAACTTCGACCCTATGAATTCAGGAAGATTGAGACAGTCAGCAATCGCGCTTGTTATATTTTCGTCAGTTTCGATCAGTATTCATGTGCTTATTTTCACATTATCTACGGTAAGCAATTTTTTTGAGATTACTAAAAATTAAAACTATATCATTTTGTAATTTTTTATTTCCATAGAATATATTCTTTGATTATAAATGCCAAATTTCTCTCATAAATTAGCCTCACTCTTATTTTCTAATAACAAGACTTCAGAATCCAAGTTCAGAGTTTCCGTGCTATATTTCTGTGTTAAATTTTCTATACATTACAGTTTTCAAGTATTTCTTGTTTTTATTTGAATTTTACGACAAAAACGATTTTCAACTTTATTCCCATTTTTTGAAATTTAACCCGTGTGTGCAGATGAAAAAAAGTTTCACAAAGGCACAAAAACCGATCTATAAGCTGGCCTAGTTTTTTGTTTTATTATTATCAAAAAAAGTTTATATTTTTTAAGATTTGATCTATTAATCAAAAATTAATTTGAAATTCCCATCAAATAAACCCATTTTTTGTAAACAAATGGTAATTTTTGTTGATAGAACAAGATAATTTATCATAATAATTCTTTCAGATGTGAATTATTAATAAAAAAATCGTGAGTCAAATAACTCTTCATAAAATTTTGAATGAATTATCAACGATAAAAAATGGGTCGATAGTAAAATGTATGAATTTTATTATAACTTAATATATTCGAGTAAGAACAACCTGAACAAAACTTCTATAAGTTAAAATTTGACAAACTTCACGCTCAATGAATCATTGACAATGATGCAAAGACATAGTTTATGAAAAAAATCCGATTTCATTGAATGTTCAAAATATTAAGCAAATTTACATAGAATTTTAATAAAATAAATTTCTATCATTTTAAAGAATTTAATCTAAAAAAACTGATCGCGACGCAAAATTTTGGAATTTTATGCTCTGGATTCTTAGTTCTTGCATGTCAAAGTTAAAATCAAAATTTACACTTTTTAACTGCTATAACATTTACGTTTTATACATTAACACTGAGGGTGTCCACCCAATCGATTTCGCAAAATCGACACTTAGGGTTGATTTCCACATAATCCAGGTTTCGTACACACATCTTTTTAATACTGCGCATTCGCCCCGCATCTGTGTACATATTCTTTTTTCAAAAATCACTCCTAGTTATCAAAACGAAATGAAAGCTTATGGTTCGCAGAAGAGTTATTTGGGAGTCCAAAATCAAGAAGATTCGCTCACATACTCGCCTAAACGCCATTATAAAACTACAGGTATTTTTATCAGAAACGATACCATCAATCTCAGATGATGAGAATGAGCACTGCAAGTTTTTACCGTTTTTCGGATTTTTTTGCCAAGTTCGGTTTCAAAATTCCCAATCAAAAAATTGTTTGGAAAAAATTCGAAATAAAAAATTTTGCGGCGTTAGCAATTTAAAAAAAAAAAAAAATTTTGAAAATTTTTGAAATTCCCCATAAAAAATGATGCACCCAAAAAAGATGACCAAAAACTGATGACCAAAAAATGATGACCAAAAGATGACAAAAAAACGTTCAATAATTTTTTCTATTCACATATATTTATTAACTCTCCAAAAATTTTCAGAACAATCCACCCATTCTCTATTAGTCGATATAAGAGACACCCTAACTAGGTCCCAAAAAATACTCTCATCGCGCAGAAACGTTTATTAACCCGGTGAGCACCACGAAAAAAAAATCCGCCAGGCACCGAACATTATAAAGGCCGTTCACGCGCGTATTACAGAAGCCCCAAGGTGTACGAGGTTCACTTTTGTTTGCATAAAGGAATTTCAAAACGATAATTTTGCATCCCGACATTGAATTTCTAAGAATTTGATTTTAGTGTCTAGAAAATTTAACTGATAAAGCAAGGTAACACGCATATACGGGAACATAGCTCACAGGGGTTCACAAAATTATTGGTAATGTAATCGATGCACAAAAAATCTGACTATTTCATCGTTTTTCCTGATTGAATTTATGATATATCAATCAAAAATTATTTTAAATAGGTTAGAAATTTTTCATAAAAAGAGTTTTCCGCTAAAAACAGAAGTACACTCTGATATTAATTCTGGTCGATATACCAATCAAGTGACTCGTGGACAAATAATCTCGAAATAATTTAATAATAAAAAGTTCGTAAAATACTAAAGGAAAATTTTGAAAATACACTTTGAAAAAAAAATCTGTTCTGTATACACTAATCTTGTTTGAGTGTCAACCCATGACAAACATTTCCTCAAACGGCTATTCCAAATTAATTGCGCAATAGGTCGCTTAATTTCTTAGAGGTAAAAATTGGCAAAAATCTCAAAAAATCAACCCCGTAAAATTGAACAAATGTCCAAAAAAAAATAAGTCCTCTTGAAATCCTGCAAAAAATTCTTTATAATGTATCGAAGGAACAATCACGATGGTCGTTCTTGCATATGTTAAGATGAGTTTAACTATGCAGTCTACCTTTATAAAGGTGTTGTGCCACACGGGTTAATGAATATTAGTTTGAATGAGTACATTCATGATCATTTTTTAGAGTCTTCAGCTATTTAGGTGTTGTTTTAATTATTTGATATAACATGTAAACATGCTCATGTAATATTAAGAATCCATATTGCAAAAAGTCCAATGGCGTGAAGTAACCAATGACACAGGGTCGCGGAATAGGTGAACCCACACCACAAAACTACGCAAGCCCCGCAATCGCAAGCCCACGCAATCGAACAAAAAACTTTCTCCCGACGCCGGCGATAGGTGAAAGGCAAAAGACTAGGGTATTTCAAACCTCAGCAAAAGAAGGCGTTTTCGAGAAGCCCCAAAAAATAGCATATGAGATTTCAGAATAAGAAACTAGTAACTTAATTGTAAGTTGAGCATAATTTAATAATCATACAGTTTGATTGCTTACATCTGCACAAAATTTCGTTCAATAATGTCCCATCAATTACTTTAGCCATTTTCACCCATTTTTCAAATCAATGAGAGGATCCTTTGAAATATCCTGCTATAATAGTGCATCACCAAAACACACTATTCAGCACTTAATTTTTATGAGCGATAAGTGAAGCTTTTGTGAGTGGGTTACCTTTTTCCTTAGAAATCATTGAATGCATTTAATAAAAATTATTCAATAGTTTGGTTGCATAAAAGAAATAACTGCATAAAGAAAGCATATAGGCCAACAGTACAGCAGGTCCGGCGGCATAGCTGAAAGTTTGTTTGCTCAAAACCTCACCTATTTGCCGGATTCACTTACTCGCGCCCGGACGCCTGGGAAGATACGCTCTGATTGTTCAATAAAAACAAGATTCAGAATTTATAATTAAGTTAAAGAGTAGTCAGAGTAAGCATTTAGACTGAGTAATTCGAATTAGACTTCTATAATGCATTTATTTAATTTTATGCAACCAAAAATATTGAATAAAATTTTTATATTACACAGTATAGGCGTTAAAATCTAAAATTGAATTCTAGTTTTTTTCTCAATTTTCACTCAATAATTTTTTAAATTTAGCATGTGAACTAAAAATAGTAACCTATTTTTATTTCAGATAGCTACAGGTTGTATCAGTGGATTGCCTAGTTGTCCAAAAACTCCCTTAGCTTTATTTGGTCAAGGACTATGGTGTGGAGCATTTGGTTATATCGCAGCTGCTTTGTGTATATTTGGCGCAAATCGCGGAAATTTGAAATATCAAAATGCAATAAAAAATGCGATCGGTTTTGTCTCCATTTTTGATACTCTGATGGCGTCTTCTGGAGCTATTATTGATGGCTATGGTTGTTTCTCTCTAATAAGATGTCCAACATGTGCACTTTTTGAAAATCATGTAACAACGCTTATGTTTACGCTGTTGGCTATAGGTAATTATAAGTAACATTATAGAATTAATTTTATTCATAGTTTAGCAACTAGATTCGATATTTAATGTTTTATCATTTTCAAGCTGTTTAAATTTAAGTTCAAAATAATAAGTCCTTTAGAGAAAGTCTAGAATATTTAAAAAAAAATTAGATTCCTAAATTGCATTTTATCGATACAAAATCTATATNATTAGTGCATTACACCCGAAAATGTCTGAAGTTTATAAATATCGCCTTTAAAAAAAATCCCACATCGGGTCAAGTTGGAAATGGAGTTGTAATGAAAAGTGGTTTTTGATATTTTTACAGATACATAAGTATGTTGAGAAATTAAAAATATAAACTTTTGCAAGAATGAACACTTTTATTGAATATAAAAAATAAAATAAAAAATTTTCACGTTTTTTTTCTTTCAAAAATCACTCCGAAAAAATGTACCAATCTGCCACATCGCTGCTATCCCCTTAAGCTTTTTATAATCAATTATATGATTAATATATGATATAAGACCTGACGAGTTTTGATAAATGGCAACGCTTAGCATAATTAAATTATTCATCGCAGAAAAAAAAGGTTATGTATTTTTTTCTTATAAAGTTTAATTAATTCAATTAAAAAAGGTTAATACTTTACGTATAATACGTAACGTATTATACGTAGAGTGGAAATTCTTGAAAAGTTCAAATTGCGTTTGAACATAGTGAATGAATTTAACAGCCGTTTTGTTGTGGTAGCGATTAAATCCCTCGACGAATAAATCTGCCGTAAACATTGTTTTCTCAAAATGTTGTCATAAAATTCCGGGAGATTTTTCACCGAAATCGCCAAAAATTTTATGTTACATACTACTATGGAGAATATTTAAAACGAGAAAATTGAATATTTAGTAGGTTTTTCACAATCCCTTTAAAATTTGTTGGAATTGTTGAAAATTTTGTGAGAATAATAAGATATAAAAATCTTGAACAAAAATTAGAAACTTAATTTTTGAAAAAAATCTCCTGGTGTAAATATAAAATAATTATCCTTTTTAGAATCGATCTTGTTAATTTTATTGTCCATGACGACTTTCGTCTTATCGATTTTTGGGATTCAACGCCAGTTATCAGATGGAGCGATCACAAAATGCTTTTCAAAGAACCCTTTGGACCCAGTAGGAGATTTGACAGAACCGGTTGATTGGATTTATCCCAGTTTTGTGCAAAATCACAGGACCGATTTAGAATACTCTCGGCAGGACACTCTGCAGGCGGGATACTGATGCCATGGTGTGGAATTGCGCGCTTGTTCATATTTACTCTAAAATTGTCAGTTGTTTGTACAGATTGTTATAAAATTATAATTTTAATCTTCATGTCATATTTAACATTACAATAAATCCAAATATTTGAACAAAAACTGTGGTTTCTACAAAATAGAGTAAACTTCTTTTCACCCTGTCTGAAGATGAAATACCGGGACATTTGCAACTCATTTTTATTGACATTTATAATTGATCATTCATAAATAATTCAGTTAAAAAATTTTTGAAATTTTTTGAAATAGGAATTTTTGGAAATTTTCTTAAAATTACATTTGAAGCACGGTTTTTATGTTGCGAATACTTTTAAGACAAATTTCAGGTATGTTGTACCAGAAAGATGCTTTCTGACAGGTTCACTTTTCAGGGCCTTATTTTCAAGCGTTACGAGTAAGGGCGCTGACACCTTTAGGTCATACACAGGAATTTTATGCACACAAATATGCCAGAAGTTTCTGCTGCAAAAAAATCTCCGGACTATTCAGAATAGTCTATTCTTGAAGCGAATTGATTCAAAAACCTCATTGTTATGCATTAAATAGAAACGTTTGGCCTTTTTTTGACGAATGTTTGACGTGTTTAATTGTTTAGTATAGATAAATAATTAATTTTGGAAAGTGGCTCTATTTCCTTATACACAACAATGGCCAGGGGAGATAGCTTTTGTGAATAGCGGTTTAATCTTAGATGAGTTGAGGTTATCTGGTAAGGCGCGTATTCGGTCCAAACGATTCAAAAACATCCTTCCTCGATGTAAAAATGGAATGAATTTAGCTTGATGTGTGAAAAATAATTAAGGATAAAATAGTAGCTTTCATGCAAAAAGTCGGAAAAATCTTGCGATTTCTATGGCATAACTTATATCTCCATCATTAATATGTTCTCTCAAAGTAGTACTGGCTTTTTTCTAAAATTTGCTTAATCAATTTTTGAAAAAAAAAGTGAAAGTGGTTTTAAAAAGTTTTTAAGATTTTTACATTACATCCAAAGTCCATAAAACAATCAACGTGACCTTTCAAATTAGGAAATAAGGTTTTGGTTCAAGTAAAACAAAGATAGTTGATCAAATTATGCCGAATTTGGGCCAAGTTAACACCTAATTCAAAAAGTTTTGAACATAATAATATTTCCAAAAACGTCACGTGAATCTTATTTCGAGAAATAAGATTAAGTTTTATGAACATATTCCAAACCTATTTTTGGATGATTTCGTCATCGGTGATTTTATTCGGACTTTGGTGTTAATTGTAAATCTTTAAAAAACGTTTGAAGTGACCCTTGGAATTTTTTGACGTATATTTGAGTACTTTTTCAAATTACGTCCATGTTTTTTTTATTCAAAATTACTCAAATCACTGGAAGACCTCCAAATAGAATTGTAACGAAATTTCCCTAAAGACTTTAATTGCATTACAAGTATGGCCTTAACGGTTTTAAAATAGTAAAAGGGAATCACGAGAGATCGATTATTCCAAAAAAATTTTAAGCCTTCATTTTAACTCATTTTACATGAGAAATGAAAAAACATGAATTTTTTTCGCAGATGCAATACCAAATTGGCGACGGTTTAATATTTGAAATTTTTAATGTCAAATTAACCGCAAAATCGTGTTATTTTAATGCACTGTTTGTGAAAATGCGGCAAAATAGAAGTGAAATTTTTAATTTTTTACCGATTTGATAACTTTTTATAAGACTTTTTACAAATTGTTTTTAATAGGACTGTAGAGAATTCTTTGAAAAATTGATACCAATTGAAAAAATAATGTTTGAGGAGTAATGATCCTTCGTTGATGCTTTGATGGATAAAAGCAAAGCCAGCGAATGGCTCGAAGACACTACTGGGATCAAAGATGTCGGCCCACTACAGGAGTTAAGCAAGAACTGAACTTTGGGTAACCTGCATATTTACGCGCCATTATAATTACATTATTTTCAAATACCGAACCAATTGAAGTGAAGATAGAAAAAAAACACTACAAGATTATGTGATCACGAGCCATATGCATGGTTTGGATCAGGTGTTAGCTAGAGCTTAAATTCGCAAAACTACAATTATAAAGTCATTATATGTTATGACTTTAAATTTGAAAAAAAAAATTTCCAACGTCGTTCTATCTTAACATTTGGAAATTTAGATGATAAAAATTTGATCAGTGTAACTGTTATGATAATTTAATAGTTTGGTAAATCATTCAACGAATATATTTTTAAATAACGTTGTAAGAGGATGGTCATATTATTTGAGCACCGGAAGCTCCATTTTACGACATTGTTGAATATTTTATTACTTATCAAAATTCCCGAGTCGCAATAAATAGAAAACTATTGAACACATTACTTTAGTTAATTAATATTACATTATAAAGTTTTCGATATACATATTGTTTTAAGTTTTTCGATGTTTTAAATAGATTATCTTAGGATGAAGTCAATAAATTCCTTTCGGTCGAGGAGACATAGGTGCTAAATAATTGTTGGCCATTTTTTTTTATAATAAAAAATTGTGCTTGTTGGTAAACCACTGTTACAACACTGCTTTGCATATTTATGCTCTCAGAAAAACTGAATAGTATAGTTTTAAGTTTCAGGTAACATTTATTGTGATATTTAAACCTGGACGCCCATGATTAGATATTCTTTGAAGAATAACAACCAAGTAAAAAAGGCAGCAAAACATGTCCATACTCATGAGGAAAATTCCCCACAAAGTACTAGACAGATTTCGCGGGTGCTTTTTAACTCGGTTGTTCATTCTTCAAGAGATATTAACAATGGCGTCCAGATAATAATAATCGCGAAATAAATCATTTCTCGGCCCTAAAAATGTTCCGTTTTCTTTATCAAGTTTATAATAATTTATAAAGTGGCACTGATGCTAGTATCAGCTAAAGCTCGCAATATTCCCACCGATCCCCTTTAATAAATAGTAATTTAATAAATTGTAAATCAACTTGGCTGATGTCCTTTTCAAAACAGATAACTTATCTGAAAATCGCCCCCTGAAAAATATATCATTTCTACGTGTATACCAGCATGTCAGATAGACTTGGTTATTACGGTCAGTTAATTCACTACGTAATAATCAAGACTACAAGACAATTTAATCGAGGCCTTCTAAAAAGATGACTATCGCTTATGCAATAGACTTCTTTTCTATCGCCTTATCATAGAAACAAAAAATTGGAAAAAAATATCTCAATTCTAAAGCAATCACTGTCAAGAAACCACAAACTTGCTTGAAAGTGGTGTAAATATACTCTTCAGTGGGTCGTGTTTTGTCGTAACCCCAAAATTGGTCTGAGTACTAAATTGGATTGAATACCAATTTGGGTACGAAAAGACACCAACTTACTAATCCCTAACCAAAGTGCCTCTAAATTTAGCAACTAAGGTCTGATTTTGAACACAAACGGTGCTAAAAATCAAAAACATAATAATTTTTTAATAAAAAAAAACTGAATTTTTTTTCCTTTTCCCTAGAAAAAAATATTTTCCCTTTGGTGTTAACAAATCAGACCATAGTGCTAATATCGTTATCCAGAAATCTACACCAATAAATCTTTGTGTGCATTTATATTTAATAATTTTTACTTTTAATGTCAAAAATGTGGATATCGCGACTTTTGTCCCGACTCACAGCCAAATCAGGCCGAAATTTCGAAAAATAACTATAAAACGATATTCTTGACCTGTGAGCTTCCTTATATTCCGAAAAGTGACATTTAACCATTTAACTGAAAAGAACCTTGAATCCAATACGTCGGTAAAAGGCCTTTTTCGTCACCAATTTGAAAGCCAATTCCTGGCTTTCTGGAACAAAAACGACAAAAATAGCGCCAAAGTCTCAGTAAAGCATTCAGACAAATTTTCCTAGATTTTCACGAAATCTCAAAAGTTTCCGATAATAAGCTCTAGTATTCTTGTTTCTTTGGAAAAAGCTAGGGGACTCGTGTTTAAACCTGCGGTGAAACCAAGTAGTCAGTGGAGTAGAACTCAGATGTTAATAAGATGAAAATCTTGAGATCAAAGAATAGAATCTTTCATATATATGGTTTAACCCTGTGAGCACAGAGCGCAATTGGTTGCTCAAGCGGGTAAGATAGTATATTCGGCTAATAACTGTGAGTCGGCTATATAAGTATTCGGCCTACCAATTTCGGGCTATAATAGTATTTCGGTCACCAAAAATATGTGACTGTTATCGCTATTTTATGAAATGTAATTCGGCTAATATTAAGATTCGGGCTGGTTGCGAAGTCCAAAAATAATAATTCGTTATCTTTGACGTGTAGACATGATCCTATTCGGCTATCTCTGTCAGACAGACTGATGTATCGAGTATGTTAGACGACTGCACAAAAGATTTCAGACTCGTATAAGCATGTCTTTCAGACAAAATATAATCAAAGTCCACATAAGATTAAAACTAAGTTGCATAGTTTTTTGTGGTTTATTTTCTAAAATAAATATAATTTAAATGATAAATCTGAATAATGAAGGATAAAAACTTTCTGGCGCACGTGTGTTTTTAATGAAAGTGGAAAGCAGTTAATTAAACAAATTCAAGGTGAAAATGAATTTCTTTGTCAGTTTAATAGCGTTAAATTAATCCGTCAAAATTATCTAAAAGTCGATTAAATTTTTAAAACAGATTAATATTACTGGATAATCCTGTAAATCTCATTTTTAAAACTGAATAATTTCTTTTTCCCGGCGATACGGAATGGTGCCATCTAGCATCATTTGACAGTCTGCTTTATTAAGGATTAATTAATTATAAATGTTTAGCTGTCATCTGCATAGTTTTGAAAGTATTGTATTTTCTTGATTTCAATTATACAAGGATCTTATAGTGTTATACACGGCGAGCAGTGTTCTAAAACGGATCGGGATCGCCCGAGGTCGGGACGGGATTGAAAGTTTTCACTTAGGTCGAGACCGGGAACGTGATCGGGATTGAAGTTGAAAATTTTGTCGGGTATCGGGATTTGATCCAAAGTGTTATAACATTTTCAGTGGTAGAAAATTATTATGTAAATATTTAAAAATAAATTTTGAAAGCTATAAATAATCCATAGCAAAGCATTCTGGGCCAATCATAACGTGCGTAGTTAAACACTGAGTTGAAACTCACCTGCGAAATCAATGTGTTCAAACACGCTAACTCGTAGCTCATTATAAATTCTATTTGTTATCTGGTAAAAAAATATTGATATAAAATGAAAATAAAGTCGCCGAAACCCAAAAGTCTTAATTCAAGAATTAGAGTCAGTCTCCTCGACGCATAAAAGTCAGTCTATATCGACAAATTTCGCGGAAAACCAAAGAAGTCTTAATTAGGTAGCCGAGTTACAGTCCAGTCGCCCGACGCCTAAAAGTCAGTCTATAACGACAATATTCCGCGAAAACTCAAGAAAGGTCTAATTCGGTAGCCGGAGTTACAGTCAGTCGCCCCAGACCCTAAAAGTCAGTTATACAACATATTCCGCGAAACCAAGAATCCTTAATCGGTATGCCGAGTTACTAGTCCAGTCTCCTCGACGCAATAAAAGTCAGTTCTATACGACAAATTTTCGCGAAACAAAAAGTCTTAAGTTCGGTAGCCGAGTACAGTCAGTCCTCCCTGACGCCTGAAATGTCAAAGTCTATACGACAAATTTCGCGGAACACAAAGAATCTTAATTCCGGTAGCCGAAGTTACAGTCAGTCTTCCGACGCCTAAAAGTCCCAGTCTATACGACAAATTCGCGAACCAAGAAGTCTTAATTCGGTAGCCAGAGTTACAGTCAGTCTCCCCGACGCCTACAAAGTCAGTCTATACGAAACAAATTTCCGAAACCAAGAAGTCTTAATTAGGTAGCCGAGTTACAGTCATCTCCCCGACGCCTAAGTGGCTAATAACAGTAAGAATTCCATGATCGAATATCAGTAAAATTTCGGTAGACCGAAATGACAGTCAGCAATAGCCGAATCAACTTTTTTAAAAACCAATATAGCCAATCACTATTAATTTTCGGGCTATATATAATTCGGCTACCGCGCCGAATTAACAGTATAGCCGAATACTATCTTACCTGCGCAAGCATACGTAAAATTATTAAAAAGGCAAAAAAAACGAAATCGTAAGAATCTTTCTTTCCAAAACACAGTTAATATACGAATTTTAATTCGGCTCCAAAAATAATTGACATTTTTTTTCGAATGTTTGGTTCCAGTAATACGGGGTGTTGATTCGATACGGAATTTTCGCCTACGTTCACTTCCGAAAAAATTAATTGTCGGGTACTAGACATAAAATACAAATGTTGAGATAAGCCAGTTTTTAGAAAGTGTTTTGTGCATGCAATAACATGTGACATAAAAATTATTGTATCTAGGGCTTTTTTTCCGAAGTGAAATTTCCTAAATTTTCAACTTCAAGTATCCATGAAAAATATATTTAATTATTTATATAGTGAAATTTAAAGCAATCAAAAAAATTGTACACAAAGTGTACTTCATAACATATCAATTTGAAAAATAAATAGAAAAAAGTGTAAAAAATCTGCTTTTAATAGGAAAAATAAACATTTTTATCAAAAATCATGATTTTTTCATCCAAAATTTTTGACTTGTTTTATAAATTACTTATGATTTATAGATATAAATCAAGCGACATAAATCTGTGACGTGTAACCAGATACCCTTCTGCATCGTTTTCCGAACAGCAATGTAAAATTGTTGAAGACAAGCGAGACCGTTTATCACGTGATATGGTACTACCTTGCCTTTCTACTATATTCTAGAAACTTAAATATTTAAGAATTCTAAGAATATAACTGTCGGAATGCAAAAAATATTACTTTTCAACTTCCTTATGCAGAAAATAAAAATTAAAAATTCAACGGTCTTAAAGGTCTCTGTGAAACAATCATTCAAGTAAAGCCAACAATTTTGGCTCTGGTGCCTTTGCGGAACTTTTTTTTATATGCTCAACGAAGGGTTTAATCAGAATTTTCCACCGCCATCAAGTTAGCCGACAGAGCCTCCAGAATGTCAAAATCACATAAAACATCCTCCTTAAAATTAATACTAAAAACTGGCGAATAAATTACTTTGATCTTGAGATTTAAATGACGCAAACTTACAATGAAATAAGTTATATAATGATATTGATTATGACTATGAGTCACAAAGTTAATTTTTTAGTTTTCAAAAAATTGTAAAAGGGCCGTTTTATGTTCGGTGCTTTATAAAGTAAAAGAAAGTGACTACAAATCAAGACTCGAAAAAACTGATTTGTAGGGCAGGTTCAGATTTATTTCAATTAAAGATTTTAATTTCTTGAAATGATAACTTTTCTCCTGAGATCCGTTAGAAAAATCGAATTACAACTTTATTTTTTTAATATTTGGCAGAAGCATCTTTTTTCTTGGTTAAAGTCTGCAGAGCAACTAAGCATATAAATCAAAAAATTAAAGATTTAAAGACCAAACTTCTCAAAAATAGGTCGTTCTGTGCAATTTAGGAAAAAGTTAAGACTTTGTATGACTTGCTCACATTGTAAGGCGAAACGTGTTTAATAGTGCTAGTCTAACGCTTGGGCGTTTGTTTGGCTAACAAGAGAAAATTGGTATGTAAGGAAAAAAGATCCGAATCGTTACAGTAAAGAGAAAAGAAAAATCTAAACGAAATCGAAAAAATACTGATGCATCCTGCAAACTAATATTTTTTCATGAAGGTCGAAAGGTTTAATTAACTTCGACGATAGGACAAGCCATTATTAGCTAATAATATCTTAAAAACAAAAAATATTTCAATTATATTGTTCCGAAGTTTTTAAAAATTTGCTAGGGCGATTTTGGACACCATGATTTATGTCCATGGAGTTAAAATTGAAATTTTTCTGCAAATAAAACTTTTTCCTTGTGGGCACTTAGCATATTAATCATAAAGCTTTATGCCAAAATTCTTAAAAATTGGCCGTTCCGGCCCAAAGGCAGGAAGACGTTAGGCTTTTATGAATTTGCTAAACATGCTTACTTGATATTTGAAAGTACTCTCGCCAACCACGACGTTTTGTGCGACTATCAACATAATAGTAAAAATTCCTAAAGAAACCAACAAAATCAAAAATAAAATAGCGAATAAATAATCACAAAAATCTACTTTCTATGGTGGCTGCACCATAACTACATGCAGCATGTAACATGCTAATACTTTGAGCAAATTCAAGAACTTTCTTCTTAGGAGGTGGGAGTCCGCAAAATGAGAAAGGAAATAGAAAAGTTCTCGAATTTCGCTGAAAGTATCAGCGTACAGTATTTGAACACTTTGAAATTTAATGGTGGTAATTTTTTAAAGTTGGTAATCTTCCAACCGGAAAGTACTTTTCGACACATTAAAACATAATAGTAAAGTATGACAAAATATTTTTTTAACCGAGAAATAAAAATATATTATATAGACGCAATAAGTTTATCAGGTTTTCAGTGATAAATTATACTCTAAGCTTTTTGTTCAATTTTGAAGAGTTTGTACATTGAAAATTATCTAAAATTTTATTAAACCTTGTAAATTCTAGAATTATTTTAATACAAATTAAAAGTGACATAGTATTTTCACGCTTAATGAAAATATCAGGAAATTAAAGAAAATCGTAACGAAGAACTACAAAAGGTTCATCGAATAATTTGATGTAACATTCAAAATAATGATTGCGAAAGTAAAATAATGCTTAATGAACTTTATTTATTTGTTGTAACTTAAGTTAATTAAGTCGCTCCCAAAGGGCGAACTTAATTATGCATTAAGTACACAAAAATAAATAAAGATCATTAAGCATTATTTGCTTTTGCGCAATTTACAGTACGGCCTGGAAGTGAACACAATAATCAAAACGAAACATTATGAACGCTGAAAAAGGTAAGGAGGGAGTGCTATCATAGCCAAAACGGCCAGTGCCCATGTCTGAAAAAGCTGGAAAAGGCCATCATTTCAATTGAATAAAAAAGAAAATTTTTGTACGTACAAAAAAAATATTCTATTTTAATTACGAAAAAAAATACTTTTTTTTTCATTGAAAGTATTTTCTATTTGAATTACAAAAAAAATACTTTTTTTCCCCTTAAATAGTGAAAAAGAAATATATTTAAGTCCAAAAATTACTTAATGGAGATTAAGCCTTGATTGAAAGTTTTAAAGATCATTAAGTTTCTCAAAAAAAAACGTACTTAATGATGTTTAAGTCGAAAATGATTAACCTCCATAAGGGTACTGTATAATGAATAAAAAAACTAACTTGGAAAGAAAATGTTATAAATATTCCTTCAAGCCGATCGGTTTAAGCCCTCGAAGAGATACGGCAAAAAAAATGTCCACCGAATTGTTTCTTCCAAACACTTATAAGATTTTGCCGCGGTGATTCCAAAAAAAATAACTCATATTTTTGATATTTGTTCGAATATTGACGGGGAGTTGATTTTTTGAAGATTTTTTCGTCCGCGAAGTTTTACGTTCCGGATAATTATTCGAAGACTAAGATCAAATACAAATGTTAGATAAGCAGTTTAGGAAAGTGTTTGAGCATACAAAACACTTAAGCATAATTATTCTTATCGTTGGGACAGGATATTTTTTTTTTGGAAGTGAAATTTCAAAATTTTCAATTTAAGGTATTCAAATGATAAAAGAAAGGGGGTGCTTTTAAGTTGCCCAAAATTTGTTGTCGTTCTGGCTTGACCCCATTTCACACCTGTTATTTTTTCTAAGCCACTTTTGATAGTTTATAAATTACCGAGTGCCCAATTTTTGGGCACTTAAAGCGCGCGCTTTGAGTGCCCAATTTTTGGGCACTCGTAGTTATAACTTTGAATTGATGTTGAACTTTTCGCGAACTTTAGTTTGACGCATCATTGGTCCCTAATTTAAGGGGGTTGGTCCCTAATAAAAGGGGATACCGGCCCTTAATTAAGGGGGTTTTCGGTCCCTAATAAAGGAGGTTTGGTTCCTAATTAGGGGTTTCGGTCCCTATAAGGGGGTTTCGTCCTTAATTAAGGGGGTTTCGGCCCAAAATTAAGTGGGTTTTGGTCCCTAAATTGAGGGTTCCGGCCCAAATAAAGGGGTTTCGTCCCTAATTAAAGGGGGTTTGGTTTCCTAAATTGAGGGGTCCGGCCCAAAAGGGGTTTTCGTCCCTAAATGAAGGGGGTTTGGCCCTAATTAAGGGGGTATCCATCCTAATTTAAGGGGGTTTGGTCCCAATTAAGGGGTTTCCCGGCCCAAATTAAGGGGGTTTCGTCCCTAATTAAGGGGTTTGGTTCCTAATTAAGAGGGTTTGTCCCTAAATTTAGGGGGTACCGGCCCCTTATAAGGGGTTTGGTCCCTAATAATGGGAATTTGGTCCCGAATTGAGGGGGTTTGATCCCTAATTTAAGGGGTTTGGTCCCTTAATTAAGGGGATTGGTGCCCGAATTGGAGGGGGTTTGGTCCCGAATTAAGGGGTTGGTCCCTGAATTAAGGGGGTCGGTCCCTATTTTAAGGGGTTTGGTCATTTAATCTACGGCCCCTTGAAAATTTTTAAGAGTCATTTTCGGTTCCTTGATATCGATGTACCTTAGAATCGAACTAATTGGCCATATAAAGTGCATTTCTTAAATAATGCTCAAATGGTTTTTGAAAATTTGAAACATTTTGAAATTTTTTAAAAGAGTCATTTTGTTTTCCTTGGATATCTATTTAACACTAGAAACGAATGTTAGCCAAAAAAGTACATTTCTAAAATGCTCAAATTTTGAAAATTTTTGCTCTCAAGCGAGCTCCGCAGGCCTTTTCGAAATTGTAAGAGTCATGTTCTAAAAATTTAAAAAGGCCTGCACGGGCCGCGTAGAGAGCAAAATTTCAAAAAAATTTGACATTTTTGAAAATGCACTTTTGGCTAAGGTTCGTTATAAGGGCAATAAGATATCAAGGAAACCAAAAATGACCCCTTAATAATTCAAAAGAGGCCCTGCAGGGGCCCGGCTAAAGAGCCCAAGAATGGAACTTTAAAAATGGACAAAAACCCCCTTAATTAGGGACCAAACCTCCTTAAGTAAGGGACCAAAACCCCCTCAATCGGGACCGAAACCCCCTTAATTAGGATGGTACACCCATTAATTAGGGACCAAACCCCTAATTAGGAAACCAAGACCCCCATAATTAGGGACGAAGACCCCCTTAATTTGGGCTGGAAAATCCTTAATTAGCGACAAACCCCCTTATAAGGAACCAAACCCCATTAAACTTAGGGAACAATACCCGACGAACTTTTAGAACACGTGTCAATCTTCTCTTGCTCCTCCCTACTGCGCAAAACACTCAGAATCGAGGTCAAAGACGAATCGCAAAGGGAAGGGCCAGGTGTCCCTATCTTAAGATATGATTGGGTCTCGTAGTCCGAGATTTGAAAAAATTTTTAAAACCTGCTAAAAACCGTCGCATTATGTTGGATTGTTATAGAACCATTAAGCAATGACGTCATAACTAGAGTTCACTGAAAATAGTCAGAAATAGTTTCAACCAAAAAGTCAAACGCAAAATAAAAGTTATAAACTAGCCCGAGTGCCCCAATTTTGGGCACTTAAAGGTCAACTCGAAATAATTATTTAATTATTAAATTAATTTAATCAAATCAGAAAATTGTCCACACTGTCACTTGATATATATAAAATTAAAAAAAATAATAATAAAAAAGTATATTGACAGGGGGGGTGCGGCTGTATAGTTTGGAACCCGAGATAAAACCTTACGTAAGTCCCAGCAAAGAAACCTAACGCTTTGAAGAAATAAATTATTTCGTTCCTGGCGGCGGCGTATGTTATAGGAAAAAAGATAGGGCTTTTTCAAACGTTCCTGAAGGCCAAAAGTCACTTAACGGTTCGTAGTCATCAGTGTGAAACACGCTACTATTACTGATAGGCTCTAGGGTTTAAATTACGTTTATACCGCAAACTGTAATTATTTGTAAAATTTTTTTTGTCAAGAGCGTTTGAGTAACTGTCATGGACGTTTAGGAAAGGTGGCTAGTAATAATATAGTAATTAATCTGAGAGTATATTTGGCGGTTATTACCTGCCTTTAAAAAGCAATAATATTTTTTTTTCATTTTTAATTATTCTTTGCAAGCGTCGTGTTTTTGTATAATTCCGCTGAGTTTCAAGAAAAAATGCTGTTATGATATCCACCAAGTACTTCATGATTTTTCGTAACTTTTCTTTGCGGCTTCAAGAACCTTTCATTTCTTCTCTACGACTGAATAAATGATAGTTTTTAGCAAGTGGTCCTTATTTCTTTTTCTTTGAAAACTTCTTTGAATTCATGGTTTTTTTAATTAACTTTATTTCCATTTTTTTGATGAAATCAAAGTACAATATGCTAATTTTCAACGCAATTTTTAACCTGCTAGATATGTACATAATTGACCAATCAGAGCATATTTTTCCAGAAGTACGCGTATAGTTAGAGTAGCGTATAGTCCGGATTACGCGTATAGTCCTTGGTTTTGGGGCGACGAAACTTTCTAACTATACGCCGCTACCCGCCCTGTAATCTGCTTTAAATTTGGAATAAAGCCATTTTTTTCCTCAATAGAAATTTGTAAATTTTTTCATGCTTTTTTTTTAACTTTATTTCAAAATAACTTTAGATCCGGTGAATAATAAGATCTAATCGGATTAAAGTGTGACGTAGGCAGATACTTGTGCGTTTGGGTACCCATAATAATAAAATTTGGTGAGAACTACGATGAGCACGTAATCACGTGATAATGCACATCCGGTTGGTTTCAAACTATATTTTCTAAAACTAAAAATCCTAAATTCTTGAATGAAATGTGTTTAAGTGCAAAAATATAACTTTCTGCAACTTCTTATTGCAAAAGGTAATTGGAAGCTTCAAACTACCTTGAGCCTTTTCTGTAAGCAAGTCAAGAGTAGAGCCGATATATTCGGCTCCTGGTGCCTTGGCGGAACCTTTTTTTTCTGTGAATTTCCAGGGTTGAGATTGTTCAATGTTTAAATGTTAATGAAAAAAAAGAATAAAAGTCATCTCAAAAGAATGACAAGATGGAGACTGATTTTCAAAATCGGTGGAAATTGTTGTTTAAAAAAAACGATTTTTCCAAAATTCAGAGGGCCCTAAAATCAAATTTGGATACTCTAAAATTGAGAGAGAAGATAGTACCTTTTAAATTTGAAGAAGATCAATTTTCTAGCGCCATTTTAGGTGGATCCGGAATATCAATATTTACATTTCAATACACTTTATCAGTTTTGTTGTATAAGCTTCTGTTCGAATAAACTTCTTAGATCACTTAAGTGATTCCTGTTTTTTATTTCAGATAGTAACTATTCAATTATAAAGCTATTTTTGCCCCTTTTTGCGGACTCCAACCCGTTTAAGGGTACTTTTCTTTGAAACTATAACGTAAGTCTATAAGTTATACTATAGACATCAAGTTATAGTCCTATAACTCATTACAAACCCCTGTAACCCAATCAAAACCGGGTAATTGAAATTAAAAAAAAAATTTAAAAACTTCCTCATTGTAATGCTTAAATAATTTATTTTTTGGTTTTTCAAAACTCTAGAGACATTTTTAAAATATCGAAAATTTTTGCAAAAAAAACAATTCAGTTCAAGTGTGGCAACTGAGTGTGCTTAAACTTATCATAATTTACATTATTTTTGAACATTTCAGTGATTTTTGCACTTGGGACTCCATTGTCAAAAACATCGTCAATTAAAATTCTCCTCCTATCGGCTTTTTGGGTCGATTGAGGGTTACTTATATTGAATTTAAAATTATAAATTTCCATTCGTGTTCTATGTCGGCCTACGGTCGATTTGCTGCTTTATTCCAACAAAATGATAATTATAGAATTGCATACTATCGCCATAATATCCATTATATCCCTGGTTAACAACTAAAACTTATTTGCCTGTTAAAAGAATAGGGAATAAGTTTTTATGTGTTGCCCCGGGGATAATAATGGATTATATCAATTTTCTCAACTAAAGTTTATCTTGAAAATGCTGCTATCTATAGCGGATGTTAGAATTCCACGATGTTGTCTAAGTGATTGTGTTAGTGATGTGCCTCAGTGGTTACGCACCGATCAACTTTGGCGGTCCCAATACCAGAAGCATCCTTGCCTATTATCATACCCCAAGACGAATCACTAAGACAACATCAAGTGGGGATTGAACACGCGCTATAGAAGATGGCAACCATTTTCGAGACCACTTAGTTGGGAAAAAAGGATATGGCCGATTGGGACTAATTTCTTGGAGACAATTTAGAAAATTTTAATTAATTTTCGATTTCCTGTAGTTGATTCACCATAATTAATTTCTAGAAACGTTTGTTGATTTTGATAATGCCAAATTTTAATATTACAGGCGATAATTTAAATATGAGCTAAAATTCATAGCTCTGAAACTCCGGACTGTTGAACCTTGAACACTCATCAAGTGAAATTAGCTCGACTTTCTCTGATTTTGTGTAAAAATGTCGGTAACAGTATATGAAAACTAATTTTAGAAAATTGTGATAATTTTAAAAAAGCTCTTAAGGGGTATATCTGTCTGATTGAAATGAAAGGCCTTAGAAGGCATAAAAATGCTCCAAATTGATACGGGGTGATTAATTAAGTGACTCAAGAACCCAATCATCAAAAAATATTTTTCGAAATTTTCCGATTTTTTCGATTTTTTTTCTAAAGTATTTTTTAAAAGATGATGTTAAAAAAAAAACGTTTGCTTCGAATTTGACCACTAAAACTCAAAAAATATTGCCTTGACGTAAGCCAACTTTCTCATCAGTGTTCATCTGGCTTTCTTTTGAGCCTACTTTCGAAAAAATCAAAGCACTTTTTTTTTCGAAATTTTTGAAAATGACCAAAAAATCATATTTCGAGTTTAGCTGGAAATTGAAAAAAATCTTGTGATCATTTTTTACAAATATGTTCCTGAGGAGTACTTGATAAAAATGTGAGCACTTTTGCAAATATTATACTGAGGTAGATGGATTTTGAAGTTGAAAATTGTGAAAAATCGTGGATTATTTGGCGTTTCTAGAATTGTTTAGTCACCGGATCAAAACAGCTTGTGATTAAAAAGTTTGACATACCACCGTTACGTATCTGTGAAAATTTTGAGCTCTAATTTGGAATAATCCGCTGAAGGAGATAGATTTTGCAAGTTTGGAAAATTGTCAACTTGTTACGATACTGTCACAAAAATAATTTTGTGATGTATTTTTTCGCAAGATCAAGGATAGATCTACAAATTAGCATTTTCGGTTTTTCTCAAAAGCTTTAGTTTTAGAATATATCACCGTGAAATGTCAAATCTGCCAGCTAAAATTGTCCGTTAAATTAAAATTTGTATTTCCAGAAAATCGAAATGCTTTTTTAATTTTTTGAATATAGTTTTTTTTAGATTCAAAGGAAGTGAACACGATCGAGCACTATGCTGAGAGAAAAAATGACGAGCTATGAGATTAATTCATAAAGTCTTCGGCGTAAGAACAATATCCAGCTGAATGGATCAAAACGCTGCAATGCCTTTAATTTAATCTTATTTGCTGTTTTATTTTTGTAGCACTGGTAGTAAACAATAGTGCGANAGAATACTCTCGGCAGGACACTCTGCAGGCGGGATACTGATGCCATGGTGTGGAATTGCGCGCTTGTTCATATTTACTCTAAAATTGTCAGTTGTTTGTACAGATTGTTATAAAATTATAATTTTAATCTTCATGTCATATTTAACATTACAATAAATCCAAATATTTGAACAAAAACTGTGGTTTCTACAAAATAGAGTAAACTTCTTTTCACCCTGAGATGAAAACCGGGACATTTTTGCAACTCATTTTTAACGAACATTATAATTGATCATTATATTCTTGAAGCGAATGATTCAAAACCTCATTGTTATGCATTAAATAGAACGTTTGTGGCCTTTTTGATCGAATGTGACCGTGTTTAATTGTTTTAGTACAGATAAATAATAATTTTTGGAAAGTGGTCTAGTTTCCTTATACACAACACATGGCCAGGGGAGATAGCTTTTGTGATAGCGGTTTAATCTTAGATGAGTTTGAGGGTAGTCTGGTAGGAGCGTATCGTGCCAACGAGTCAAAAACACCTTCCTCGAGTAAAAATTGGATAAATTTAGCTTGATGTGTGAAAATAATTAGGATAAAAAGTAGCTTTCATGCAAAAAGTCGGAAAATCTTGCTGACTTTCTATGGCATAACTTATATCTCCGTCATTATATCTCTTCAAAGTAGTACTGCTTTTTTTCAAAAATTGCTTTAATCAATTTTTGAAAAAAGTGAAGTGGTTTTTTAGAAGTTTTTAAGATTTTTTTACATTACACCAAAGTCCAAAAACAATCACGTGACCTTCAAATTAGGAAATAAGGTTTTGGTTCAAGTAAACAAATAGTGATCAAATTANAAGGAATCACGAGAGATGATTATTCCAAAAAAATTTAAGACTCATTTTACCTCATTTTACATGAGAATGATGATAAAAACATTGAATTTTTTTCGCAGATGCAATACCCAAATTGGCGACGGTTTAATATTTGAAATTTGAAAATGTCAAATTAACCCAAAATTCGTGTTATTTATGCACTTGTTTGTGAAAATCGGCAAAAATAAGTGAATTTTTAATTTTCTTCCCATTTGATAACTTTTTATAAACTTTTTTAACAAATTGTTTTAATAGGACTGTAGAGAATTCTTTGAAAAATATGATTATCATTGAAAAAATATATGTTGATAATGAATCTTCGGTTATATGCTTGATTTAAAACGCAAAGCAGCGGATGGCTCGAAGACACTACGGGTCCAGAGATTGTCGGCCACTACGGGAGTTAAGCAAGCAATCTGAACTTTGGGTACACCTGCTTTTCGCGCCTTTAATTTACATTTTTCAAATACCGACCAATTAGAAGTGAGATAGAAAAAAAATCACTACAAGATTATTGATCACGAGCCAATCATCATGGGTTTGATCAGGTGTTAGCTAGAGCTTAAATCGCAAACTACAATATAAATCATTATATGATATACTTTATATTTTTGAAAAAAATTCCAACGTCTGTTCTATCTTTAACATTTTCGGAAATTTAGATGATAAAAATTTGATCAGTATACTGTTATGATATATTTTAATAGTTTGGTAATCATTCAACGAGATATATTTTTAAATAACGTTGTTAAGAGGATGGTCATTTATTTGAGCACCGAAGCTCTCATTTTACGACAGTTGTTGAATATTTTATTACTTATCAAATTCCGAGTCGCAATAAATAAAAACTTTTGAAAAAATTACTTTTCCTAATTAATTTTGACATTATAAAGTTTTCGATATACATATTGTTTTTTAAGTTTTTGATTTTTTATAGATTATCTTTAGGATGAGTCAATAAATTCTTTTCGGTCGAAGACATAGTGCACTAAATAATTTTGGCATTTTTTTATAAAAAAATTGTTCTTGTTGGTAAAACCACTGTTACAACACTCTTTGCATATTTATGCTCTCAGAAAAAACTGAATATATAGTTTTAGTTTCAGGTACATTTATTCGTGATATTTAAACTCTGGACGCCCATTGATTAATATTCTTTGAAGAATGAACAACCAAGTAAAAAAGGCAGCAAAACATTGTCCAGTACTCAGTGAGGGAAAGTTCCCCACAAAGTACTAGACAATGTTTCGCTGCCTTTTTTACTCGGTTGTTCATTCTTCAAGAGATATTAATCAATGGGCGTCCAGAGTTAAAATATCGCGAATAAATCATTTCTCGGCCTAAAATGTTCCGTACTTTATTAAGTTTTATAATAATTTATAAAGTGGCACTGATGCTATTATCAGCTAAAGACCTCGTATATTTCCACCATCCCCTTTAATAATAGTAATTTAATATTGTAATCAAACTTGGCTGATGTCTTTTTCAAACAGATAACTTATCTGAAATCGCCCCCTGAAAATATATCATTTTTCTACGTGTATACCAGCATGTCAGATAGACTTGGTTATTACCGGTCAGTTAATTATACCGTAATATCAGACTACAGACAATTTAATCGAGGCTTCTAAAAAAGATGACTATCGCTTATCATAGACTTCTTTTCTATCGCTTATCATAGAACAAAAATTGGAAAAAATATCTCAATTCTAGCAATCACTGTCAGAAGACCACAACTTCTTGAGTGGGTGTAAATATACTTTTCTGGGTCGTGTTTTTCGTACCCAAATTGGTCTGAGTACTAAATTTGGATTGATACCAATTTGGGTACGAAAGACACCAACTTACTAATCCTAACCAAAGTGCCTCTAATATTTAGCAACTATGGTCTGATTTTGAACACAAACGGTGCTAAAAATCAAAACATAATATTTATAAAAAACTTGAATTTTCTTCTAGAATATTCTGTGTTAACAATCAGACCATAGTTGCTAATATCGTTACCAGAAAATCATACCCAATAAATCTTTTGGTGGCATTTATATTTAATAATTTTTACTTTTATGTTCAAAATTGTGGATATCGCGCACTTTTTTGTCGACTCACAGCCAATCAGGCCGAAATTCGAAAAATAACTATAAATACGATATTCTTGACCCTGTGAGCTTCTTATATTCCGAAAGTGACATTTATACCATTTCAACTGGAAAAACCTTGAATCCAAACGTCGGTAAAAGGCCATTTTTCGTCACATTTGAAGCAATTCCTGGCTTCTGGAACAAAAATCGACAAAAATAGCGCCAAGTCAGTAACATTCAGACAATTTCCTAGATTTTCACGAAATCTCAAAAGTTTCCGATATAAGCTCTAGTATTCTTGTTTCTTTGGAAAAAGCTGAGGGACTCGTGTTTAACTGCGGTGAACCAAGTGGTTAGTGTGAGTAGAACTCAAATGTTAAATGAAATCTTGAGATCAAAGATAGATCTTTCATATATATGGTTTAACCCTTGTGAGCACAGAGCGACAATTGTTGCTCAATCGGTAAGATAGTATTTCGGCTATACTGTGATTCGGCTATATAGTATTTCGGTCACCAAAAATATTTGACTGTTATTCGGCTATTTATGAAATGTTACTCGGCTATTTATGAAATGTTATTCGGCTATATTAAATTTCGGCTGGTTGCCAAACTCCAAAATAATTATTCGGTTATCTTTGACGGTTAGACTTGATCCAATTCGGCTATCTCTGTCAGACAGACTGATTGTAATTCGAGTATGTGTTAGACGACTGCACAAAGATTTTCAGACTCGTATAATGCATGTCTTTCAGACAAAATATATCAAAGTCACATAGATTAAAACTAGTTGCATATTTTTGTGGTTATTTATCAAAATAAATATAATTTAAATGATAAATCTGATAATGAAGATAAAACTTTTCTGGCGCACGTGTGTTTTATGAAAGTGGAAAGCAGTAATTAAACAAATTTCATGTGAGAAATGAATTTCTTTGTAGGTTTAATGCGTAAATAATCCGTCAAAATTATCTAAAGTCGATTATAATTTTTAAAACAGATTAATATTATACTGAGATAATCTTAGATTCTCATTTTTAAATACTGAATAATTTCTTTTTCCGGCGATACCGGAAGGTGCATCTAGCATCATTTGACAGTCTGCATTCTATTAAGGAATTAATTAATATAAATGTTTAGCTGTCATCGTGCAATAGTTATTTTGAAAGTTTTATTTTCTTGATTTCAATTATACAAGGATCTTATAGTGTTATAAGGCGAGCTAGTGTTCTAAAACGGATCGGGATCGCCCGAGGTCGGGATCGGGATTTGAAAGTTTTCACTTAGTCGAGACCGGGACGGTCGGGATTGAAGTTGAAAATTTGTGTCGGGTATCGGATTTGATCAAGTGTTATAACATTTCAGTGGTAGAATTATTATGTCAATATTAAAAATAAATTTTGAAAGCTATAAAATAATCCATTAGCAAAAGCATTCTGGGCCAATTCATTAACGTTGCGTAGGTTAAACACTGAGTTAACTCAACTGCGAAATCAATGTGTTCAAAACAGCCTAATCGTAAGGCTCATTATAAATTCTATTTGTTATCTTGGTAAAAAAATATTGATATAAATTGAAATAAACGTTCGCGAAACCCAAAAGTCTTTTAATTCAAGATTAGAGTCAGTCTTCCTCGCCGCATAAAAGTTCAGTCTATACGACCAATATTTCGCGGAAACAAAGAAGTCTTAATTGGTAGCCGAGTTACAGTCCAGTCGCCCGACGCCTAAAAGTCAGTCTATACGACATATTCCGCGAAAACAAGAAAGTCTAATTCGGTAGCCGAGTTACAGTCAGTCGCCCGACGCCTAAAAGTCAGTTTATACAACATATTCGCGAAACCAAAGTCCTTAATCGGTAGCGCGAGTTACAGTCCAGTCTCCTCGAGCAATAAAGAGTCAGTTCTATACGACAATTTTCGCGAAACAAAAAGTCTTAAGTTCGGTAGCCGGAGTACAGTCGTCCTCCCTGACGCCTGAAATGTCAAGTCTATACGAACAAATTTCGCGGAACAAAAGAATCTTAATTCGGTACCGAGTTACAGTCAGTCTCCTCCGACGCTAAAAGTCCAGTTCTATACGACAAATTCGCGAAACAAGAAGTCTTAATCTCGGTAGCCGGTTACAGTCAGTCTCCCCGACGCCTAAAAGTCAGTCTATACGAAACAAATCCGAAACCAAGAAGTCTTAATTCGGTAGCCGAGTTACAGTCATCTCCCCGACGCTAAGTGGCTAATAACACGTAAGAATTCCATGATCGAATATCAGTAAAATTTTCGTAGACCGACATTGACAGTCAGCAAATAGCCTGAATCAACTTTTTTAAAAACCAATATAGCGCAATCACTATTAATTTTCGGCTATATATAATTCGGCTACCGCGCCGAATTAACAGTATAGCCGAAATACTATCTTTACCTTGCTGCAAGCATACGTAAAATTATTTAAAAAAGGCAAAAAAACGAACATCGTAAGATCTTTTCTTTCCAAAACACATTAATATACGAATTTTAATTCGGCTCCCAAAAATAATTGACATTTTTTTCGGAATGTTTGGTTCCAGTAATCGGGGTGTTGATTATACGGAATTTTCCCTACGTTCACTTCCGAAAAAATAATTGTCGGTACTAGACATAAAATACAAATGTTGAGATAAGCCAGTTTTTAGAAAAGTGTTTTGTGCATGCATAACAGTTGACAATAAAAATTAATTGTATCTAGGGCTTTTTTTCGAGTGAAATTTCTAAATTTTTTCAACTTCAAGTATCCCATGAAAAATATATTTAATTATTTAATATGAATTTAAAGCAATCAAAAAATTGTACACAAGTGTACTTCATACCATATCAATTTGAAAATTAAATAGAAAAAAGTGTAAAAAATCTGCTTTTAATAGGGAAAAATAAACATTTTTATCAAAAAATCATTGATTTTTTATCCAAAATTTTTTGACTTGTTTATATAAATTACTTATGATTTATAGATATAAATTCAAGCAGGACAAAACTGTGACGTTACCAGATACCCTTCTGCATCGTTTCCGAACAGAAATGTAAATTGTGAAGACAACTAATGACCGTTTCATCACGTGATATGGATATTAACCTTGCCTTTCTACTTATATTCTAGAAACTTTAAATATTAAGAATTCTAAGAATATAACTGTCGGAATGCAAAAAATATTACTTTTCAACTTCCTTATGCAGAAAAAAAATTAAAAATTCAACGGTCTTAAAGGTCTCTGTGAAACAACATTCAAAGTAGAGCCAAAATTTTGCTCTGGTGCCTTGCGGAACTTTTTTTTATTATGCTCAACAAGGGTTATCAGAATTTCTCCACCGCCATCAGTTTAGCCGTACAGAGCCTCCAGAATGTCAAAATTCACATAAAACCACCTCCTTAAATTATACTAAAAACTGGCGAATAAATTACTTTATCTTGAGATTTAAATGCGCAACTTACAATGAAATTTTCGAAGTTTATTTGATTAATTAAGATCCATTGAAATTTTATGGACTATGGAGTCACAAAGTTATATCTTTTTTAGGTTTTTCAAAAAATTTAAAGGGCCGTATTTCATGTTCGGTGCTTTATAAAGTAAAAGAAAGTGACTACAAATCAAGACTCGAAAAACTGATTTGTCAGGCAGTTTCAGGATTTATTTCAATTAAAGATTTTTAATTTTCTTGATGATAACTTTTCTCCTGAGATCCGTTAGAAAATCGAATTACACCTTTATTTTTTTAATATTGGAGACATCTTTTCTTGGTTAAAGTCTGCAGACGCACTAAGCATATAAATCAAAAAATTAAAGATTTAAAGCCAAACTTCTCAAAAATAGGTCGTTCTGTGCAATTTTAGGAAAAAGTTAAGACTTTTGTATGACTTGCTCACATTGTAAGGCGACGTTGTTTATAGTGCTATCTAACGCTTGGCGTTTGTTGGCTTAACAGAGAAAATCTGGTATGTAAGGAAAAAGATCCGAATCGTATACAGTAAAGAGAAAAGAAAAATCTAACGAATCGAAAAAATACTCGATGCACTGCAAACTAATATTTTTTCATGAAGGTCGAAAGGGTTTAATTTAACTTCGCACGATAGGACAGCCATTATTAGCATAATATATCTTAAAAACAAAAAATTTTCAATTAATATTTTCCGAAGTTTAAATTTGCTAGGGCGATTTTGGACACCATGATTATTGTCCATGGAGTTAAATTGAATTTTTCTGCAAAAATAACTTTTTCCTTGTGGCACTTTAGCATATTATCATAAAGCTTTACTGATCCAAAATCTTGAAAAATTGGCCGTTCCGCCCAAAGGCAGGAAGACGTTAGGCTTTATTATGAATTTGCTTAACATGCTTACCTTGATATTTGAAAGTACTCTCCCACCACGACGTTTTGTGCGACTATCAACATAATTGTAAAAATTCCTAACAGAACCAACAAAATCAAAATAAAATATGCGAATAAATAATCACAAAAATCTATTTCTATTGGTGGGCACCATAACTACATGCAGCATGTAACATGCTAATACTTTGAGCAAAATTCAAGAACTTTCTTCTTAGGAGGTGGGAGTCGCAAATGAGAAAGGAAATAGAAAAGTTCTCGAATTTTCGCTGAAGTATCAGCGTACATATTTGAACACTTTGAAACTTTATTATGGTGGTATTTTTTAAAGTTGTCTTCCAACCGGAAAGTACTTTTTCGACACATTAAAAACATAATAGTAAATATGACAAAATATTTTTTTAACCGAGAAATAAAATATATATATATATAGTCGCAACTTAATGTTTATCACGGTTTTAGTTGATAATTATACTCTAAGCTTTTTGTTCAATTTTGAAGGTTTGTACATTGAAAATTATCTAAACTTTTATTAACCTTGTAAATTCTTAAGAATTATTTTAATACAAATTAAAGTGACATAGTATTTCCTGCTTAATTGAAAATATCAAGGAAATTAAAGAAAATCGTAACGAGAACTACAAAACGGTTCTATCGGAATAATTTGATGTACCATCAAAATAATGATTGCGAAAGTAAAATTAATGCTTAATGAACTTTATTTATTTGTGTAACTTAATGTAATTAAGTCGCCCCAAAGGGCGAACTTAATTATCATTAAGTACACAAAAATAAATAAAGATCATTAAGCATTATTTGCTTTTGCGCAATTTACAGTAACGGCCTGGAAGTGAACACAATAACAACGAAACATTATGAACGCTGAAAAGTAAGGGGGAGTGCTAATCATAGCCAAAACGGCCAGTGCCCATGTCTGAAAAAGCTGGAAAGGCCATCATTTCAATTGAATAAAAAAGAAATTTTGTAACGTACAAAAAAAATTTATTTCTATTTAATTACGAAAAAAAAATACTTTTTTTTTCATTGAATATTTTTCTATTTGATTACAAAAAAAATACTTATTTTCCCCATTAAATAGTGAAAAAAAATATATTTCAAGTCCAAAATTACTTAATGGAGATTAAGCCTTGATTGAAGTTTTAAAGATCATTAAGTTCTGCACTTAAAACAAAAACGTACTTAATGATGTTTAAAGTCCAAAACAATAGATTAACCTCCATAAAGGTACGTGTGTTATAATGCAATAAAAAAACTAACTTGAGAAAGAAAAATGTTATAATATTCTTCAAGCGATCGGTTTAACCCTCGAAGCGATACGGCAAAAAAAATGTCACACCGATATTGTTTCTTCCAAACACTCATTTATAAGAATTACTTGCGCGTGATTCCCGAAGAAAAAAATCTCATCTCATTATTTTTGATATTTTGTATCTGCAATATTACGGGAGTTGATCTTTTTGAGAGATTTTTTCGTCCGCGAACAGTTTTAACTTCGCGTGGATATATTATTGGCGCAAACTGGGAAGATCAAATACAAATGTTAGATAAGCCAGTTTTAGAGAAAGTGCTGTTGTAGCATACCCAAGAAACTTAGAAGCATAAATTTATTCTTATCTTGGGTACAGGATTATTTTTTTCTTTGGAAGTGCAACATCTTCAAAATTTTCAACTTTAATGAAGTCATTACAAATATGGAAACCCCTAGCAAAGATAAGGGTGGGCTTTTAAGGTTGCCAACAAAATTTGTCTCGTCGTCCGGCTCTGACCCCATATTCACACCTGTTATTTCATTCATAAGACCATACTTTTGTATGAGTTAAAATTATCCGAGTGCCCCAAATTTCTTGGAGACACTTAAGCGCGCGCTTTGAGTGCCCAATTTTTGGGCACTCCTGGTACGTATATACTCTTGATTATTGATGTTGAAACTTTTCGCGGAACTATTATTGACGCATCAATTGGTCCCTAATTAAGGGGGTCGGTCCCTAACTAAAAGGGATACGGCCCTTATTACAGGGGGTTTAATCGGTCCCTAATAAGGAGGTTTGGTTCCTAATTAGGGGTTTCGTCCCTAATTAAGGGGGTTTCGTCCTTAATTAAGGGGGTTCGGCCCAATTAAGGGGGTTTTGGTCCCTAATTGAGGGGTTCCGGCCCAAATAAAGGGGTTTCGTCCCTAATTAAAGGGGGTTTGGTTCCTAAATTGAGGGGTTCCGGCCACAAATAAGGGGTTTTCGTCCCTAATTGAAGGGGGTTTGGCCCTAATTAAGGGGGTACCATCCTAATTATAAGGGGGTTTGGTCCCAATTAAGGGGTTTCCCGGCCAAATTAAGGGGGTTTCGTCCCTAATTAAGGGGTTTGGTCCTAATTAAGAGGGGTTTATTCCCTAAATTTAGGGGGTACCGGCCCCTTATTAAGGGGGTTTGGTCCCTAATCAAGGGATTTGGTCCCGAATTTGAGGGGGTTTGATCCACTAATTTAGGGGTTGGTTCCCTAATTAAGGGATTTGGTGCCCGAATTGAGGGGGTTTGGTCCCGAATTAAGGGGGTTGGTCCCTGATTAAGGGGTCGGTCCCTATTTTAATGGGGTTTGGTCATTTAATCCTACGGCCCCTTGAAAATTTTAAGAGTCATTTTCGGTTTCCTTATATCGATGTACCTTAGAATTACGAACTATTGGCCATAAAAGTGACATTTCTTAATAATGCTCAAATGTTTTTGAAAATTTGAAACATTTTGAAATTTTTAAAGAGTCATTTTTGTTTTCCTTGATATCTATTAACACTAGAAACGAATGTTAGCCAAAAGTACATTTCTAAAAATGCTCAAATTTTGAAAATTTTTGCTCTCAAGCGAGCTCCGCAGCCTTTTCGAAATTTGTAAGAGTCTGTTCTAAAAAATTTAAAAAGGCCTGCACGGGCCGCGTAGAGAGCAAAAATCTTCAAAAAATTTGACATTTTTTGAAAAATTGCACTTTTTGTAAGGTTCGTTCATAGGGCCAATAGAGATATCAAGGAACCAAAAATGACCCTTAATAATTTCAAAAGGAGGCCTGCAGGGGCCCGCTAAAGAGCAAATGGAACTTTAAAATGGCAAAACACCCCCTTAATTAGGGACCAAACCTCCTTAAGTAAGGGACCAAAACCCCCTCAAATCGGGACCGAAACCCCTTAATTAGGATGGTACCCCATTAATTAGGGACCAAACCCCTAATTTAGGAAACCAAGACCCCCATAATTAGGGACGAAGCCCCTTAATTTGGGCTGGAAAATCCCTTAATTAGCGACAAACCCCCTTAATAAGGAACACAAACCCATTAACTTAGGGACAAACCCGACGAACTTTTAGACACGTGTCAATCTTTCTCTTGCCCTCCCTGACTGCGCAAAACACTCAGATCGAGGATCCAAGACGAAACGCAAGGGAAAGGGCCAGGTGTCCCTATCTTAAGATTGATTGGGTCTCGTAGTCCGAGAGTTGAAAAATTTTTAAACCTGCTAAAAACCGTCGCATTATGTTGGATTTGGTTATAAACCATAAGCAATGCGTCATTAACTAGAGTTCACCGAAAAGTAGTCCAAATTAGTTCAACCAAAAAGTCAAACCGCAAAATAAAAAGTTATAAACTACCCGAGTGCCCCAATTTTTGGGCACTTAAAGGTCACTCGAAATAATTATTTAATTATTAAATATTTAAGTCAAATCAAAAATTGTCCACACTGTCACTTTATATATATAAAATTAAAAAAAATATAATAAAAAAGTATATTGACAGGGGGGTGCGGCTGTATAGTTTGGAACCCGAGATAAAACCTTACGTTAAGCTCCAGCAAAAAACCTAACGCTTTAAGAAATAAATTATTCGTTCCTGGCGGCGGCGTATGTTATAGGAAAAAAGATAGGGCTTCTTTCAAACGTTCCTGAGGCAAAAGTTTCACTTAACGGTTCGTAGTCACAGTGTGAACACGCTACTATTACTGATAGGCTTCTAGGGTTTAAAATTACGTTTAAGAAAACTGCTATTATTTGTAAAATTTTTGTCAAGAGCGTTTGAGTTAACTGTCAGGACGTTTAGAAGGTGGCTAGTATTAATTTATAGTAATTAATCTGAGTATATTTGGCGTTATTACTCTGCCTTTAAAAGCAATAATATTTTTTTTCATTTTTAATTATTCTTTGCAAGCGTCTGTGTTTTGTGTATAATCCGCTGAGTTTCAAGAAAAAATGCATTTGGTTTATTGATTATCCACCAGTAGCTTCATGATTTTTCGTAGACTTTTCTTGCGGACTTCAAGAACCTTTCATTTCTCTTACGACTGATAAATGATAGTTTTTAGCAAGTGGTCTTTATTTTCTTTTTCTTTGAAACCTTCTTTGAATTCATGTTTTTTTTAAATTAACTTTATTTCCATTTTTTTGATGAAATCAAAGTACAATAGCTATTTTAACGCAATTTTTAACCTGCTAGATATGTACATAATTGACCAATCACGAGCATATTTTTCCAGAAGTACGCGTATAGTTAGGAGTACGCGTATAGTCCGGGATTACGCGTATAGTCCGGGTTTTGGGGCGACGAACTTTTCTAACTATTACGCCGCTACCCGCCTGTAATCTGCTTTAAATTTGGAATAATAGCCATTTTTTCCAATAGAAATTTGTAATTTTTTCATGCTTTTTTTTTAACTTTTTCACATAACTTTAATCGGTTGATATAATAAGATCTAACGGATTAAAGTGTGACGTAGGCAGATACTTGTGCGTTTGGTACCCATAATAATAAAATTTGGTGAAGACTACGATGAGCACGTTATCACGTGATATGCACACCGGTGGTTTTCAAACTATATTTTCTAAACTAAAAATCTAAATTCTTGAATTTGAAATGTGTTTAATTGCAAAAATATAACTTTCTCAACTTCTTATTCAAAAGGTCATTGGAGCTTCAACTACCTTGAGCTTTCTGTAAAACAAGTCAAAGTAGAGCCGATATATCGGCTCCTGGTGCCTTTGGCGGAACTTTTTTTTTCGTGAATTTCCAAGGGTTGAGAATGTTCAATGTTTATAATGTTAATGAAAAAATAAAATAAAGTCATCTCAAAGAATGACAGATGGAGACTGATTTTTCCAAAATCGGTGGAAATTGTGTTTTAAAAAAAACGATTTTTTCCAAAATTCAAGGGCCCTAAAATCAAATTTGGATACCTCTAAAATTGAGAGAGAGATAGTACTTTTAAATTTGAAGAAGATTCAATTTCTCTAGCGCCATTTTGGTGGATCCGGAATATCATATTTACTATTTTTCAATTACACTTTATCAGTTTTGTTGTAAGCTTCTGTTTTCGATAAACTTCTAGGATCACTTAAGTGAGTTCTGTTTTTTATTTCAGATAGTAATATTCAATTATAAAAGCTATTTTTGCCCCTTTTTGCGGACTCCACTCCGCTTTAAGGGTCACTTTTCTTTGAAACTATACGTAAGTCTATAAGTTATACTATAGACATAAGTTATAGTCCTATAACTCATACAAACTGTAACCCGATTCAAACCGGTAATTTGAAAATTAAAAAAAAATATTTAAAACTTCCTCTATTGTAATGCTTAATAATTTTATTTTTTGTTTTCAAACTCTAGACATTTTTAAAATATCGAAAATATTTTGCAAAAAAAACAATTGTCAAGTGTGGCACTGAGTGTGCTTAACTTATCATAATTTACATTATTTCTGACATTTCAGTGATTTTTGCACTTGGGACTCCATTGTCCAAAAACATTTCTCAATTAAAATTCTCCTCTATCGGCTTTTTTGGTCGATTGAGGGTTACTTTATAATTGAATTTAAAATTTATAAATTTCCATTCGGTGTTCTATCGGCCTACGGTCATTTTGCTGCTTTATTCCAAACAAAATGATAATTATAGAATTGCATACTTATCGGCATAATATCCATTATATACCCTGGGTTAACAAATAAAACTTATTTGCCGTGTTAAAAGAATAGGGAATAAGTTTTTATGTGTTGCCCGGGATAATAATGGATTATATCAATTTTCTCAACCATAAGTTTAATCTTGAAAATGCTGATCTTCTATAGCGGATGTTAGAATTCCACGATGTCTGTCTAAGTGATTGTGCTTAGTTGATGTGCCTCAGTGGTTACGCACCGATCACTTTGGCGGTCCCAATACCAAGAGCATCCTTGCCTATTATCCTACCCAAGACAATCACTAAGACAACATCAAGTGGGGATTCGAACACGCGCTATAGAATGATGGCAAGCATTTTCGAGATCCACTTAGTTGGGAAAAGGATATGGCCGATTGGGACTTAAATTTTCTTGGAGACAATTTAGAAAATTTTAATTAATTTTCGATTTCCTGTAGGTTGATTCACCATAAATTAATTTCTAGAAACGTTTGTTGATTTTGATAATGCTTCAAATTTTTTAATATACAGGCGATAATTTAAATATCGAGCTAAAATTCATAGCTCTGAAACTCCGGACTGTTGAACCTGAACACTCATCAAGTGAAATTAGCTGACTTTCTTGATTTTGTGAAAAATGTCGGTAACGTAATATGAAAAACTTAATTTAGAAATTGTGATAATTTTAAAAAAGTTCTTAAGGGTATATCTGTCTGATTAAATGAAAGGCCTTTTAAAGGCATAAAAATGCTCCAAATTGATACGGGGTGATAATTAAGTGACTAAGAACCCACATCATCAAAAAATTTTTTCGAACTTTTTCCGATTTTTTTCGATTTTTTTCTAAGTATTTTTTAAAAGATGATGTTAAAAAAATAACGTTTGCTTCGAATTTGACCACAATAAAACTAAAATATTTGCCTTGGACGTAAGCCAACTTTCTCATCAGTGTTTTCACTGGCTTTTTTTGAGCCTACTTTCGAAAAAATCCAAAGCACTTTTTTTTTCGAAATTTTTTGGAAAATTGACAAAAAATCATATTTCGAGTTTAGCTGGAATTGAAAAAAATCTTGTGATCATTTTTTACAAATATGTTCTGAGGAGTACTTGATAAAAAATTTGAGCCACTTTTGCAATATATCCTGGAGGTAGATGGATTTTGAAGTCTGCAAATATTGTGAAAATCGTGGATTATTTGGCGTTCTAGAATTGTTTATCACCGGATCAAAACATCTTGTGATTAAAAGTTTTGACATACTCACCGTTACGTTATCTGTGAAAATTTGAGCTCAATGTTGGTTTAAAAAACCCCGTTCCTGAAAAGGGAGAATTTAGATTTCCTGCAGTTTGGAAAATTGTTTTTTCACTTTATCTTGTTTACGATTTATGGTTCACAAAAATTAATTTTGTGATGTAATTTTTTCGGCAAGATTCAAGGGTAGATCTACAAATTAGCATTTTTCGGTTTTTCTCAAAGCTTTTAAGTTTTCAGAATATATCACCGTGAATATGTCAAATCTGCCAGCTTAAAATTGTCCGTAAATTAAATTTTGTATTTCAGAAATCGGAATTGCTTTTTAATTTTTTGATATAGTTTTTTAGATTCAACCAGGAAGTGAACACGATCGACACTTATGCTGAGAGAAAACAATGACGAGCTAGAAGATTATTCATAAAGTCTTCGGCGTAAGAACATTATCCAGCTGAATGGCATCAAAACGCTTGCAATGCCTTAATTTATCTTATATTGCTGTTTATTTTGTATGACATGGTAGTAAACAATAGTGCANACCCGATATTCAAATTTTCGGACCCTATTTTACTTTTCCATTTCGACTCCAATAATTAATAATTGAAAAAAATGATAATATGCGTTTTTATATGCCGCTGCAGTTTTGGATTTCATATAGATGAAGGCGATTGGAAATTTAAGCAAGGTTGGAACTCCATGTTCATTTACTATTTCGGTCATTAAAGTTATTATCAAAGTTTGATAAAACTCTTTCTTTTTATTCAAAATGATGCAAAATTTTTAATTTTATTATCAATAAATCCAAAGAAACAAGATAAAGCGCTGAAAGTAGCCTAATTTTTATCTGATGCGTAAATTAAGTGAAATCACCGATGGAGAATTCCATAGATCTCATTTTTAAATTTTGAATATTTCCTTTTCCGGCGATACGGAAGGTGCCATCTAGCATCATTTAATTAATATAAATGTTTAGCTGTCATCTGCAATAGTTTTTTGAAAGTTGTATTTTTCTTGATCTCAATTAATACAAGGATCTTATAGTGTATACAGGCGAGCAGTGTTCTAAAAACGGATCGGGATCCCGAGTCGGGATCGGGATTGAAATTTTCACTTAGGTCGAGACCGGGACGGGATCAGGATTGAAGTTGAAAATTTGGTCGGAATCGGGATTTGATCCAAGTGTTATAACATTTTCAGTGGTAGAAAATTATTATGTCAAAGTAATAAAATAAATTTGAAAGCTATAAATATTCATGAGACAAATTTCTGGCCTACTGAAGTCAAGTCTGAATTCGATTTAATAAGTGTGTTTTTATCTAACATTCATTCTTTAAACTCTCAATCTATACTTTTTTGGACGTTTTTTGCAAAAATACATAGGTATAATCTTACTTTTAATACTTGTGGTTATTACCTTGTGTTTAACTGAAAATCATTTCTAAAATTTTTAGAGTCTTCGTTAGGTGGAACATAACAAAATCTTGATATTTTAATCTAACTGTGATTTTTTTTGAACATACGAGCACTAGCAAATAATAAATATCGCTGGTCTGAACCTGCGTCAATGAGTTCTTCACTATCTTAAATTTTTGACAGAGTCGTCTATTGCATAAAGACGATTATCGTCCGTTGACTTTATTTTTCCTACTTTCGTGCATTTGGATTACGTAATTTGTTCTTTTCAGGACTTGGTATCTCTTTTATATTGTCGATGCCCTTATCTCAATTATATTGCAGCGAGCATACTGTTATAGGATTTGAAGGAAGGCTCATTGCGAACTGCTTTTGCTATAGAAGCGAAACCGGGTTTTAAACTAATAATGTCTTATTTATTGTGAATAATCGAGCTTATATAGATGTTGAGTGGGAAGCCATAAGATGGCGCTGTAAGGTGAGTTCTCACTTCAACAACATATTGAGTAGCTGATAAGTGACTCATCTGTTTGTTCAGACTGGTAATGCCCATAAGAGTGGCGCTGTAATATGAAGTTTTTTCCCCCCCGCTGTGCGTAATGATATGATTAAAAAATCAAAAAAAAAAAAAAAAAATTGAAGTGAGTCATTATAGCTGTAATATATCCTTGAAACCTGTATGGACGCATATCGTAATGATCGCATGATGACGTCTCGATCGCATGACGTATATGAGTCTAGTTAATTGACGCTCATAATATATGACGTCACACTGATAACCATGGAATAGGTTCACAGAATGGAGTTCACCTAGGGAATGGAAGATAGTTTAAGAGATATACTCTTCTCATGAAGTGGACTCACGAGAACCACTCATTATTCTCCCTGCTCGATTTTTTTGAGTTTGAAAGTTTGATAGTTGAATAATCAAGCGTGGGAGGAGAAATAATTGATCTAAGATTTGTGTGCAGGAAATAGTACAAATGGTTTCCTAAAGAAAAAAAGGAATTATCCTAATTGTTAGAAAAAGTTTTTTTTTAAATTTATATCTAATTTGGAGACAGTGATATTAAAGATAATTAATTTATAAAATTGAAACTTTAATTTAGAAACAAATTCTTGAAAACTGAAATCTAGTTAACCCCTGTACTTAGATGGTGCCGACTGGCAGTGAGTGGTCTTTAAACGTGGTCGTCCACATAGTTAAATATACACGAATGTTGTGAAATCGATCATGCTAAAGTTTTTGCCCAATTTTTTTAATTTTGGTTCCAAAGTATATTTCAAACTTTTCTGGTTCGAGAATTAAAGCGATTTGGTTTATTTCAATAACGAAAATGAAAAGGAGCTACAAAACCTTGAAAAACAATTCAAAAAGACTTTCCTTGATATAGAATATTATTGATTTGAACGCATGAAAATATATATAATTGTCCAATCATAAATTATTTTTACAACTTTGAAATATATTTCAAACAAAAAAAATTTCTTTCAATCAATTCGGTTTTATGGTTAAAAATAAATTTGAGATCGTTTGAAAAATATATTATTACAGTATTATTTGAAAAAAACTTAGATCAAAAAATAATTAACGAGACTTCGCCGCGCCTTATACTGAAAAAAGTTTTACAAAATTATGACGAAATTTGGATAAAAAATTCTTATTTTTAATGATGCAAAATTGTTTTGTAGTTTTTTTATATTGATATCTGAAAATTAAAAGTAGTTATGTTTTGGATTCAAAACGATATTTTATAGAAAAATCACAAATGTTTCAAATATAAAATAATTTGGGCTTTTGAATCAGTTCAATCATAATTTATCTATATATAAAAGGAATTAAGGTTTTTCAAAGTAAGTATTGGCCGATTGACACTTGTCTGAGGACAGGGTTGTTTTAAAATTCTGAGTGAACGTGTTTAAAAATGAAGTTTTGTCTAATGGATATCTTATTTGAATAAGGAGGGACCTAATTGAAAAAAAAAATCTAATTATTATATGACTTTAATAGTGTAATTCTTAATTTTAATTTGTTCAACAAATACAGCTTATCATTCAGGAATATTTTTTCTGGATGTTTTTCCTAGAAATTTCTGAAGGTAAGTATAGCTAAATTCGTTAAAAAAGTAGGTGAGTATGATGTGCTCTACAATATGATCTCACTGAGGTCATAATTATATGGTGTAAAAATTGTTAGGTTTAAAGTTGTGAGTGTAAAGAAGTATGTTATTCTTAATTAAAGTTTTGTTATTTAAAATAGTTTTTCTTTTACCGTGAATCGTAGTTGAATTGTGCTTTGACTTCGTTATTGGAATTAATGTTGATCAAATTCTAAGGATTGGTTCGTTTGTTTTCGAAAAGTGTATGTAGTTTGATACTTAACTAATAATTGATTTTAAGTGACGGATTTTAACTCAATTCATGTCAAATCTCTGTTGGCAGCCATTTTTTTCTTTGATACTTTGAGCTTGTATTTTTCATCTTTGTATTTTGTAAAATAGCGCTACCAGTACTGGATTTCGTCCGGGATGCCAATCTATCTAAGGCGGTTTCCAGGGAAAATTATTGTCGTCTTCTTTAGCGACGTCACATATATACTTATATATGTGTAATTCTAGTTTCTCTGAGATTACCCCTTGTCATTGATTTTTGAAAGACGTATTTCAGCACTAAATCATCAGGTTTGGGTATCGAGGAATGATCTTCCTGGTTGTTGGTTTGCCTCAATCGAATACTCTTATATTTTTGTGTGATAAGAGCATGATCATCAGTGTTTGCTAAGTTTTCAATCATTTCGACATATTTATAGTTGATTTCAATTTATCTTTATTTCGATTGTCCACTGAAGTGGTCGGTTTTGATGGCCAACCATGTATGAGTTGAAGAAAATGAATGTTTACTAAAGTGTTGTTAAGTTTACGGCCAATTTAATGACTCTTTAACTTCATCACTGCAATATATCAACTTGTTTTATTATTGCAAATTTGTTCAAATAAAGCATGCGATTACGTCGTGATGGATTCATTGCATAACTACGTGGCTAAGATTTGACATGCAACTTTTCCATGATTTCTTCTATTTGTTTGTTTGATGTGGTTGATTGAATAATTGACAAATTCCAGCTAGATATTTAAAAACAGTTGTTTTTCTAAAATATCAAATTTTGCTTGAAGTTAAACAGGCCATTTTGAAACGAACAGTGAAGGATTTCCAAGGTTCTTTTAAATTTTGTTTGCAGATCAGTCGAATTGAAGATTGATTAACTTTTTTTCTTTCCTTAAAAATTATAATTTTGCTTTCCAGTTGTGCTTGTCATCCGCTTCTTTTTCTCTGTGCGCTCAGAGTTTCGAAAGTTCAAACTTCGGCGAAGAAAGATGGTACTGAAAGAGAGCTTACAACTCACTGCCTTTCAGATATCATAAGTCCGAGTTGATTTACGCGATCTTAGGAACGCAACAAACGTTTCATCTTCAGGAAGATTGGATTTACGATTTTGACTTGATTCGTGGAAGAATTTCTACTGTTCGAAGGTGTGCGATAATTACTTGTGCATAATTTAGATTTACTTTATCTGGTATTTTCTAATTGTTTATGGAGTTGTATCGCAAATTGGTATCCACCGATTGAGTAGAGAATTTATGAATTCAATTACACATAAATCCAAGGCGACGAGCGCCTCGATACCGCGGATCATCTTTGCTTTCGGCGGACAAAAACGCAAAAAAACTATAAATTAAAATTTTGAAATGATCAGTTTGGGAGGCTTAGGCAAAAGCTATCTCCTCCACCAGTTTAAGAGATATAGTTTCGACTCATACAGTATGAGTCTATATCTCTCAAACTGTATGAGTCATACTGCATCTGTAAGCACAAGACTTGTTCAACAATAAACTAGAGAGTTTTTTTCGAAATTTTGCTT
>SCLH01000473.1:140123-166681 GCA_004367855.1 Oikopleura vanhoeffeni
CCGACGCCTAAAAGTCAGTCTATACGACAATTTTCGCGAAACCAAGAAGTCTTAATTCGGTAGCCGAGTTACAGTCAGTCTCCCCGACGCCTAGGAGCTAATAACAGTAAGAATTCCATGATCGAATATCAGTAATAATTTAGTAGCCTAATGACAGTCAGCAAATAGCCGAATGACAGTTAGCAAATAGCCAAATCACTATTTAAAAACCATATAGCCAAATCACTATTAATTTCGGCTATATATAATTTCGGCTACCGTAGCCGAATCACAGTAGCCGAAATACTATCTTACCAATCTGATGTCGGCCGACTAGATTCCATACAATTTGTACTGACGATCACGTGCTAAAACACGCATTTTTTTTGGGATTTTCGTTAAATTTAATAAAAATGAAAATTCTGCTGCGCACAGTGGTTAAGCTAAAAAATTCAAGTCAATCCTCAAAAAAGAGTAAATTTTACTATTCACGCGCTAGATGTGGTCGTACCAAATAATGCAAAAATGATGAAATGATAATTTCAAACAAATATCGCTTTATCACACTTTTATTAATATCCCGGCACTGATTAGCAAACGTAGTGTGTTTTTAAGTAATAGTACCGCTATATTAACAAAAGTGTGATAAAGGTATATCTTCCAGAATCCGAATTTTGCAGTTGATGAGAATTTCAGTTTGCTTAGGGCAAACGTTGAAAACTGACGTTTAAAACGCGTCGGCTACCCCAGTAATATCCCTTTATTGCACTCTGGCCTTTATTTGGGCCCTCAAAAAGCGGGGGGGGGGAGAAACGACGCGACGTTTGAAAACAAGTCATCCGATTAAGTCAAACTGAGCACAATTATCTAATGAATATAAACATTAGAAATTGGTTTGAATCAGACCAATTTTTCATATTGTTTTCTGAGATTACTGTAATTTTTAAATTAAAAATTTTTAAATATCAGTTTTTGTTAAAAGATAGAAACAAAAGTCTGATTTGGACCAATTTCTATATCGTATTCTTCACTGGACATTTGTGCTCATTTTGAGCTATCTAAGAACCTAAGCGGCTAAGTCGTTTTTGAAAGCCGCGTTGTTTTCTCGACCCCCGCTTTTTGAGGGCCCAAATAAAGGCCATAGGGTAATAAAGAGATATAGTATTTATTTGTGTATATGATATACAGTATATTCGATGTGCACACTGATGTCAATTAAAGTAGCTGACATATTCGGCCAGGCTAAGTCATTTACTTCAATTAACAGTAATGTGAACTGGGGATATAAATTATATCATATAATCTTTATTTTTTCGATTATATTTAGACTATCGGTATCTTAGTACCGTATCTACTGATAGATTCGTTATTAATCTGTCAAGATTATTTCAGAGATCTTTTTATAGTTAATACAATTGGGATTGTTAAAAAATTTCCTTTGGATTTATTAACATATTTATAACTATAGTGTAACAGAAATTCCATGCAGCCAATTTCTGACTTTATATTTTCTAATATTGCAATCTACATATCTCAGAGATCATTTTTATACAAGGTGAATAGATTTATAGATTTAAAACTTATTAAGTGAGTAGTCGTCAGATTTGAAAGCGAAAACAGAGTTTTTGAGGTCAAATCCTAAGAACTCTACAAATGGTAAGACCCAATAATTTTAATTTTGAAATAGAAGACCTGAGGTCACGGATCAGTTCGATCCAGCAAAACATGCCTTTATGCTGTTAATTTTAAAATGAAACTATTTCCTCTTTGAGAAAGAGCTAGAAATTTGATTTTAAGCACTGAATAACTGGATCACTGGTCTTTAAAACCTGAATGTCCCTCACTGGGATTATGTTTTTTAAATTTAACTCGTTTTGGCTCAAAAACAATTTTTGCATCCAATTTGAAGGGTCTGCGTAAAAACTATATCATCCGTCATTTTTGAGACCACAAGTTTGAAAACTATATTTAAGTTAATAATTGACGTTTATAAGTTAATTTTAGCACTTATTTTTTGTAAAAATCTTCTTTTGAAAAAATTATAAGAAAAATTTGCGGTGAATGACAACTCGATGGAACTTTTTTTGGGTCGAAAAAGGTAGGTCGTGTCGAGAGGGCGTTCGAGAGCATATCCTTTTCCCAACGGAATTCCATCTCAAAAACGTTTATTATCTCTATAGCGCGTGTTCGAATCCCACTAATGTTGTCATAGTGATTGTCTTGAGTATGATTACAATACCTTGTATAAGCAAAGGTCTTGATAATGGGACCGCTGAATTGCCTCGGTGTGTAATCACTCAAGCAATCACTAAGACAATCACTTAGACAACATCAGTGGGATTCGAACACGCGCTATAGAGATAGTAAACGTTTTTGAGATGGAGTTGTGTTGGAAAAAGGATATAAGAAAGAGGCTATTTCAATGAGCAATTCTGGCGTGAAGGCATAATTAGGACGGCATATATTTGACAGATACGGATATGGGCTCTTAATCAAAAACTTTTTATTGGGTTTATATATTTCCCTGAATATACCATCAAAGTAATGTTTCATAATACAGGCAAGTTTTGTAAATACAGAATTTTCGAATTATTGCTTTTTTAGAAAATTTTGAGTTCGAATTAAACTTTTCGAATTCGATAAATTATGAGAAATTTTTGAAAAAAGTTCCGGACATTATAAAAAATGCCTTATTTTTGTTCAATTTTTTCATTAATTGTTTCAAAACAACAAAAAACAGTATTCAAACTGGCTACTTTTCGCGTAGGTGACCACATATTGTTTATGTGCTCTTTGAAAAATCATATGACATGGTTTTGTGATTTTTGGTCAGAAATATTTGGAAAAATTTCGAAAATTTTCCTCATTTCTTGTTCTAAAATTTTTAAACTTATTTTTCTGGAATCATCAGCTGAAAATATTGAGAAAATTTTGGAAGTTAATTTGTAATCATAATGAGAAGTTCTTATTGAGAATATAATGCACAAACTTCTAATTTTTCTCCTTCTAGTGACGCCATGACGCGCCAATAAGCGACACTAACGTCATGACGCGTCGATAAGCAACACTTTTGTCAAAAATCTGGAATAGGATCTTGAAAATAAAGTTGACCAGGATTTTCAACAAAATGTCTAACGATGGCCTAATTTATGTACATTTATGTAACATATATAATGTTCAAGATCCTGTTTGAAATTCTGCTCACAATTATTTTGACCCGATCGTTTTCCCGATATGTGCATTTGTCCCATAGTTAGTGAGGGAAAGACACAAAATATGAAGTTTGGGTAAAAAGTACGGCCTATCAAATACATGATGTCAAACAGGATCTTGTTAATGATCTTGAATATCAGATATAGTAGTTGGTGACGCAATACTGATGACGCAGGCAACATTCTTTGAGCTCAATTAATTTTTATGAAGCTCTGAGTCAGACGCCTTATAAACAGCATACGGGAGACATGTAAAAAAATAATTCCAAATTGTCCTTTCTTGTATTCTTCTACTTTTTGGCTTTTTCCCTCTCATTAGTTTTAACCAGATAAGGGCATTTCAGATTGCTTCAAAGATTGTTTTCATATTCAAGAGATGTTTTCTCTAAATTTTCGATTAACCAAAGATTATAAATTTGAAAATTGGACGTACATGAAGTATGTAACATTACTTATCAAATATTCCTCGTCTTGCGTAGGTGAGTTTTGCCAAATGCTATCTCTGCGTAGGTTAGAAGAACCGCTCGCGGGGCGATGGATCCCAGATTATTATAGTTTACCAGCGAGCGTTTCTCGAAAGCATCTATCATAATAGCGCCATGATTAAGGCTTTTTTTCGATAATAATAAAACTTTATTAACAAAGGATTTGAAGAATACAAATTTTTTTAATAAATGCAGTCTCAAAGTCTAACCTACAAAGACGATGAATCCTCGATAACTATTTTAGCAAAAAAATTTTCTCAAAATTAAACTGAGAAGACTTTTTATTTAAAGTGAAAATATTTTTCTAATTGAATATTTTGAAATTCATGACTTGAAATTTTTTTAAAATTGTCTGATCTTGGTGTCACAATTTTTGGTTTTAAGTTTTAATCGATGAGTTTCTAACGTGCAGAATGTACAGAAGTTTTACAATTCAATAAGGACGCCTGACCCGTTTTGTAACTGCTGGATAACGATTGTTTTCACCTTGTTTAATAAACATTTAATTTTTCCAGTATAAGCTAAGTATCCGATTCCTCCATAAACTGCAACGAAAGTTATCGTACAAGCCGTTTTCGCAATTTTTTGATTCCGAGTGAATGCTCCTTAAAAAATTAACATTAACATTATTAGTTATTAACAGATAAAAACTTAAAAATGTCGAATAAAAACGCTCACCAGATAAATCTGCCACAACTATTGTTTAAAACAATTTGTTTTCCATATCTTAAATATATCTTAAATTCGGGAAGAAAGCCCTTCTTAGTAAATGGTAGTTATATTTTAGCTTGATTTACTAAAAATGGGCTGTCTTCCCGGAATTAAGATATTGTTGCTATAATTGTGAGAAATTTTGGTGAAAATAGAAATGAATGTCACAGATTGCATACTTCTAATTTAACTTAAAGTACGTTTTTCAAAATTCCTTAAGGCGGTAGCATTTAAGGCGGTAGCATAAGTCCAGCAGATTGATACATTTTTTCAGAGCAATATATATCGATTACGCGACCTTCACTGGTCGTTATTTGCTAGATTTCTTGGCAACATTTGTAATAATTCGGCTTTTGAAACACTCCTCCGATCACTTCTTAGTTAGCTCGGACTGATAGCTCAAATATCTTGTGAATAATAAAATACAAAAATTGGTCCAAATCCGACCATTTTTCCTTTCAATTTTTTTAAGAAAAACTAATAAATAAAACATTTCAGAAATCTCAGAAAAAAGGATAAAATAAATTGGTCTAATAAACCAATTTTTTATGTTATTATTAACAAGATATTAACAATAAAAGTGTTAATTCTTGCAAACGTTAATATTTTTAATTTTTTAATATAACTAAGTACACTGACTAACCGTTTATGGAAACCCCCGATAATGGAAATCCCTTACCATTTAATGGAAACCCATAAACATTTTATGGAAACTCATTACCATTTATGGAACCATTTGAAAAACAAGGCATGTTTGAGTAAATAAACTCTGTTTTTGGTGTTTAATTCGCTTCAAACTATTATAAAAAGTTTGTTGATTTCGGCTGCCCTATAATTGATCCCTGAACATGTAATTAATAAAAAACTCGAAATTTTAATCCATTTTTCGGCTGAAACCCTCTTTTCAAATTTTGCCCAAAATTATCATGTAATGGAAACCCATTGCAATTTAATGGAAACCCATTATCATTTAATGGAAACCCATACCCATTTAATGGAAACCCATTACCATTTATGGAAACCATTTTTTTCGCAAAAAGTTGGTTTCCATAAATGGTTAGTTGATGTATCTGTAAAACTATAAAGAACCACTTTTCATTGAACATCCATTTCAAACTAAACCCGACTTTATAATTTTTTTTAAGACAATACCAATAAACTTCAGCCATTTTAGGGTGTACTGCGCTAAAAAGTAGGTTACAAATTCTGCACATTAAAAAATTTCTGGAATATCAAATTTTTTTTCATGAAAAATGGTCAAAAATTGCAAATTCTAGAGAAAAACAACTTTTTTTGAGATATAAATACACCTTCAATTGCGTTTTGATGTCAAAAATGTCCTGACTATCAGAAGAAATGACGCTTATTTCATCCGACATTATATTTTGAATTTTTTGCAAGTATAAAAATTTAAAAAAACTTGAGCGCCGAATGGCACTTACCAGTTGTACAGCCAAGTCTTTAAAATTTAATCAATAGTTTAGAAATGATAATCGCGCGACCAACCCAGTAGTTGACATACAGAGATTTAATAGATACCAGAAAACTCAATAAGTGATTTCGCCTGATTTTTAAGAAGAATTCAAAAAACCACTTATAAAAAGTTTTTGTCTCGATTTGCGGAAAATTTTCATAATATTTTTCAAAAATTCGATAAAAAATTGAAAAATAACAATTTTATGATTTTTCAAACAGCGGTCAGGAAATATGTAGGCATTCATGAAAAAAGTAAAAGTGGCTATTTTTTAGATTTTTACCCACAAATTTGAATAAACATAACCAAAAAAATTTTGGACGAAAAATGCGAAAAAATTTTCATAATGCTTTGATTTTTTTTAAATTTTACGATTTCAAAGATGAAAACTCGATCTCAAATCTTTCTTAAAATACATCAAAAATTATTTTAATGAGCTGGAACACATTTTTTCTGGTTGAGCTGACGATAATAAGCACAAAAAAATAAACTTATTAATTACTTTCGTGAGTTATATTGACTCCAATCTGCCAGGTATATCATATACCGTATATGCTACGATAGCATTGCTCCCCCCTTAAATTTATTGAAAACTTGTAAAGTTATCGATTTTTTGTTAATAATATGAAGAATTTATAATTAAAAATAACGAGCTTAATTCTAACAAAATACTTTTACTTCGTCTAATTCAAATGTGAATGTACTTATGTTTTCCCGTCATCCTCAAGCTATTTGTATAGTTATAATTATTGGATATAATTAGTGACTGTATATTTCTAATTTTTGACCACCTAAACAGCGTCACGGAGTGATTGCAACAAATTTTTTAACGCCAGATTTTAGAGCGCCAAAAACTACGCAAGGATCTTAATTTTCTGGTTAAAAATTGGTATATTTTTGAGAGATTTATCCGGTCAGCGTTGTTTTTAGTTGTTATTTTTCGTTTAATTCAATAGATTACGTATAACAAAAATTTTGTCATTGATATACACACTATTTTTCAGCGTTTTTTTTAAGAGGGATATTCTTATTAATTTTAAATATTGTGTCTTTTGCGGTTAACATTGATTATACCTTTGTCGTTAAATCTTGGAAATGGTTTATTTGGAACAGGTTTTCCAAGAAATTTACATAAAGGTTCCCATCCTTGTTTCACGTTAAATTCTAATAATTGTTCTTTTGGAACAGTTCTCTTGACATGAGCATACCAGTCTTCATAATATTGCACTCGATTTTCTGGATATTTTGGGACAAAATTTCCAACAGCACATTTGTTAAAATTTGCTTCTAAGAAATTACCCAATCTAACATAAGTCCCAACTATTGGTATCCACTAATTTTCGAAATTTAAAAAATCGTCGAAATACCCTTATTTTTTAAATTCAAATTAACCACAATTAGCAAAAAATTCTGTTTTCCGATTTTAACGTACTCGCAAAGCTGTAGGACGACAAAAAAGCAAACGGCTGAATTCAAAATTTTTCTGATTTTAGCTCGACAAAAGTACAAAACTTTCGAAATTTGCAAAGATTTCGAAATTTGCAAAGATTTCGAAATATTTGGGAAACCGACTAAATATACAAAGCTAGTTGTATCTGCGATTTTTTTCATTTTTACGTAAATCGCCAAAAATTTTATCGGAACATTCTGTAAAAAACAAATAACATGGTAGATGTGTACGTGGCGCGTCTTATTTGATATAATTGAAAGTATACAATAACCCTTCATACCCCTTTCACACTTTGCTTAAGATCTCGGCCCTGTACCGGTATAGTTACTAGCTGGCCGAACTAGCTCACTTACATACCATTTTGCACTACGTCACCACCCAGGGCCGAGATCTTAAGCAAAGTGTGTAAGGGGAATATCTTTTTTGGTCTATTGGCTTGACTGAATAATTTTCCATCTTCCCGATAAGTTCAAGATATTTTGTGGGTATCTCACGTTTTTTGCTTGTAACCAAGACTTTGGGCACTAAAAACCGTTGACAGAGAAATGAGGTTTTTGCTGAACCGCGAATTTAATTAATATAAGATACAGGCACTTTGGTAAATCTGACTAAAATAAAAACCGTTTTCAGTATAATTTCATTCGATTTAAAAAAACAGCAACACAAAATTGCTCGAAAAATTTGGTAAGTGTTTAACCCCTTCACTCATTTGAGTATTGATATTCAATTGAGATAACGTATTGACTGAATTTTCTATATAATTATATCAAGACAATTAAAATGTTGAACACTTCATTTCCGTGGTCGAAAAGTGATGATTTTGGAATACTAGATTTTTTGTCAAATTTGTGCATTCAGAAGAATATACTCTCGAAAAAATTAAAAGTTAGTCAGAGACCTCAGAACAAAAAACTTAACTGTAAAAGATCAAGAATTAAGTTTCCTAAAAAGTGACTTCCTCAGAAATAACATCCTATTTCCGGTCTCTAATTACCAGGTGTATTAAGAATTTTTGTGAAAAATCAAGAATAAAAAGTAAAATAAAATATAACGACTCATCAAATTTTTTTTCTAAAACTAATCGCAAACTCTATCGGCGATTTAAACCTTGCATTTTTTTTATTATTTTTGTCATTTCCGGTCTTTCCAGAGAAATAAAAGCCACTTTTATAGCTCTATGCCTGAGAGGGTTAAAATGGTAAAATTTGAAAAAAATGCACGAAAATACTGTTAAAAGTATGTGTATGAGATTCAAAATGCATTTCAAATTTCGATTTCTTTAAAGTGTGATACAAAATTCCTTTAGCAAACCAGCTTTCGTAAGCAACCTTCATAATTGTATCATTTGCAGAATTCACCCAAGCTTCAGGAGAGTCTCTGCACGTCAGAAGTACTTTAGCATTCGGATAAAGTCTCATGAAATCTTCAAAATAGCCACATGTAGGATAATCCAAACAAGCGTTGAAACCCGCATCTACAGTTGTGGCAAGTAAATTTTCCTAAAATTTATTTCTCTGGTTTGTTTGGATTTCATTTGTTTGGTCCTTATTTATTGAGACTCGGGATAAAAAATTAGTCTCCTTTCAGAATGTTTTCAAAAAGTATTTTTTTTAAATATGCATTCTAGTTTTAATTTGTTATAAAATTATTTTTGTTTGTATTTCAAGTTATTTTTTTGTGATTTTTTAATTTCTGCATAGTATGCACTGCATACTATGCAGTACATAGTATGTACTACATACACTTAAAATCCCATGCGTTGACAAAGTATGAGTCTGATTTAATTAAAAAAAAAACAGTTTTGTTCCTTGAAAAATTCTGTCTCGCTGACTGGACTTAAAAACATTAAAATAATTCGTTTAATGTCAATCGTTAGTTTTGTGAGACAAAGGTGTTCAGAAAAAAACAGTTTTCATTTTTTCGAACGCTCTCATTTGACAAAAGAATATCCCTTTAGGAAAAAGATTGTTAATTTCTGGTTTGGTCTAGTACATTATGTACGTTAAGTAGTACCATCATATATGCCATGACATTTGAGTTGACATTACTTTCATCCTCGTACAATTTTATATTGTCCCTGATGTTTTCGGTTGAAAATATTTTCTTACTAGACTTCTACAGCCATTTGTATGAAGCGGAGTTCAACTTCAAGAGGAGAGCTCAAAATTATATTTTGTTTTGTCTTTCGTCGGCTCTCAGTCAAAAAGGAGCGATGCAATTTAGTTTTAAAGACGATATTTGAAAATTTAAGACAATTTTGTATAATCATAGTGAATCTCAAAAAAAATAATGAGCGGTTAAAATTCAACATCGAATTCGTGGGTCAAAAAAAAGCACTTATGTACAATATTGTACGATTCGTGTGTAATGGTCAAAAAGTATTTTGAAATGAGATAAATTTTTCACTCATGGAGTCGCGGCAACTAAAGTCGACTCAGTCGCCTAATAAAAATATTTTCTTGAATAAAAATTACATAATAAAGAAAAAACACACTTATGACTGTATGAGTTAATAACAAATTTAATACTTACTTATTACTTTTAGTGCCCTAGCCACTTATTATGTGAAGTAAAATTTGTTAGTTGAAATGATAAAGCCTCTTATTTATCTGCTTACCCCCGGGTCATGTTCTCTTGCACGTATGGGCGTGTTAAATGACTTGCTAAAAGCAATTTTACACTCCTTTATTTTAAAAAAAAAAAATCATCAATAAAAGGAAAAAAATAGTACTACACAGGTTATATGAAAAGTTCACGAAACCCCCACCCTTTTTTATTTTTCCATTTTTTTTTTTATCCCTTTAAGGCGCGGTGCCATAAACCCAGCAGACTGGAGGTCGTTATAACTTACGAAAATAATAAGTCTAGTATATTTTTTATGCTTATTATAGTTAGCTTGAATCCGATTATAAATATGTTTCAGCTGAATAAAATTATTTTTATTCATTTTAGGAAAGATTTTAGTTCGAGTTTTCAATTTTGACAATCGTAATAAAATTTTCAAAAAAAAAATTTTTCTGATTTCGTTTTTTTTTTAAATCTATGAATTAAAAACTAAAAAATAGCCACTTTAACTCTTTTTCATGATGTCTACATATTTCTTGTAACTCGCTGTTTGAAAAAAATCATATAAATGTTTTATTTGTCATTTTTTTCGACTTTTTTAGGAAGCAAATATTAATGAAATTTTCCCGCAATCAGCAAAAATTTATATAATGGTTTTTGATTCCATTAAAATCAGGCGAAATCACAATTATAAATGTTTCTGGTATCTATTAATATCCGTATGTCAACTAATGGGTTGGTTCGCGCGACTTAGCATTTTTCTAAACTATCGATGAAATTTTTTAACAAGACGTCGGGTTAACTACCGTAAGTGCCAATTGGCACAAGCAGTTTAAATTTTTATGCTTGGCGAAAAATTTCCAAAATTAAAATTGTCGAGTGTAATAGGCGTGCATTTCTTTGATAGTAGCAACATTTTTTAAATCAAAACGCAATGAAGTGTGGTATTTTATAATCTCAAAAAAAGTTGTTTTTCTCTACTTTGCCATTTTACCATTTTTTTCAATGAAAAAAAAACTTTGATATCAAGGAAAATGTTTTTATAATGTCAACATAAAGGTAAACCTACTTGTCTAGCGCGCATAAACCCTACAAATGTCTGAAGGTTATTAAGGTATTGTCTTAAACAAAATTTATAAAGTCGGTTTAGTTGAAATGGATTGTACCGTGAAAAGTGTTTTTTTATATTTTCTCAGGACAATTAGTTATGTTAAGAATTAAAAATATAAAGGTTTGCCAAAGAATGGACACTTTTTAGTTGAAAATAAAAAATAAAAAAATAAATTTTCACATTTTTTTTTATTTCATTTATCGCTCTGAAAAAATGTACCAATCTGCAGGACTTATGGCACCCGCTTAACACCTTTCGCTTGATCTGAGAGATGTGGGCTGAAAAGCGGCCTCATGAGTGGCTAGGAGGGGTCTAAGGAGTGTCATGATTGGCTCCCTAGCCGCTTTTCAGCCTACATCTCTCAGATTCAGCGAAAGGTGTTAGAGGGATATAAAAGATTTTAGAATGGTGCTTTCAGGAGTGAATTTGAATAAATAAAGAAAGGATTATCTTTCAATGATATGATTTATATTTTTCAATATTCTTATATTTTTACCTCGACATTTTCTCCTCTACTAATTGCTTGCCATGTTTTTGTTTGACCTAGTTGAGCAACTGCTTTCATATGATGGCAATTGAAGCCCAATTCTTCTAGCGCTAGAAGTGTACTGAAAGTACCAGTTCGACCGAAACCAGCCCCAATAACCTCCATTTCTTTAATAATTCAAATCAATAAATTGAAAAACAAAAAAAATTTTATAAGCTATCAAATTTCTCTGTGTTTAAGCGCCAAAATTAATCGAGCGTGTTTGTTCTGTAACAAAATCGTGAAAGACACAATAACTACACTTTTAAATTGGAACATATGTTCATCAGTAACATTTGAGCCTATTCTCTCCAAATAAACAAAAAGGTGATGAAATTAATGCTGAAAAACAGAATATTTAATTCCACGTGCAGTTAAACATGATTATCATTCTCGTGTGAAAATTCAATTTTTCAATTTCATGATAAAAATGACGGGTCAGTGAATTGTGTAATTATTTAACGTAATTGTTAATGAAAGTTTCCAGAGAGCTTCAGAATAGAAGGGTTTTTGAGACTCAAATATCCATTGAGACTCAATAAATTTAAATTCAAATTGAAACTTCTTCCCGTGATATTAAAAAAAATCTCTTTTTGCTATGGTTTTCTTATGTGCGATATTTCCAAATTAATTTCACCTCAAGGATCGCGATCTCCGTCGTTCAACAACCACGTGATATCTACTATCATTGACTTATGTACACTGACAAAACATGAAGAAAATGAGTTGTGCTCTCTAGCACCTTTAGTGCATATCATTCAATCACAGACTATAAGGCCAAAGTGAATAATATGTTAATCAGGTAATGAACGACTAGGATTATATTGGTGATATTTGCAAATGAATTCGTTATTGAATTATAAAATTATGTGCTCTAAACCTTATGAAAAGAGATAATACTGAAATACTTCTAGTGCCAATATCGCCGAATGTGCCAAATTTGCCAATATCGCCGAATTGTTTTGAGATTTCTATTAGAAATTACTTTGTGGACGTCATGAATGATGTCATTTTCAAGATTAAATTTCCAAAATGTACTTTTTTCGAATTTTATTTGATTGCGGTGAAGAACTCAATTCTACGTTTTTTGGTGATTCATTCCATCCTACTGTGAAACTCCATCTAAAATTGAAATTAAATTCAACAAATGACGTCATTTTGAACGTCTACGCATTTTTTCATTTTCGAACAAAAAAATTTATTTCTGTTTCGATAATGCCGAATTCCCCAATATCGCCGAATTTGACAATATCGACGATTTTTGTTGTCGAAAAACTTTCGGCAATATTTGCCCCCCATGCAGTTCGTTATAAGCATATTTTTGTTGAATTTTTAAATGAGAATTAAGAGAAAAATGATCAAAAGTCACCAATGGTTTTTGGACATATTATACAAAACGACATTACTTAAATTGAAGGTCATTTATTTTGATTATAAGTTCCAATCAAAATCTTAATCATGTCCTCCAGGCATCTGTGACATCATTTCGAGAGTATTCTTTTGTGATTTTGGCAAGATTATTAACTTATTTTATATGCATGAAATATATCCTTTTATATGAAAAGTAGAACTTAGTAGGGTCGAACAATTTCCATTCTTTCTTTACATTTCAAAATTATCGATTTCGGTGTTCTGATGGGTATAAAATAGAGGAATTAAGAGGAGGGAAAGTGCATTTTGACGGATATTATTACAATTTATCCCCTAGTAAATACTCCTCGATCCGAATTATTTTTGACAAAAGGAAAATCGTTCGAAACCAAAGGCCAGTCAGCCGGAGTATGATCTTTGGGATATGTATGATTCTAGCCCTTGGATCGGCCATGCCGCAGAAAAATGTAAGTAGAGAACATGAGCAAGATTTCACATAGCAGTTTGTTGCTCCCTGACGGGTACTACCCGCCTTAGATATTTAAAAAAAGTAAATTTTCATGCATTTTCATCAGATAATTTTTTTAAAACTGAATTAATAATTTTCGATCAAATTCTGATTCACTGGACAATATAAATACAATTTATGGAATTTATTGTTCAAACAAAGCGTAGGCGTGTAGGTGAAAATATGAATTTGTTTGAAAAAACCACACTGGTTATACCAAAATCTTTTTGCTTTTAAAAACATAACCATTTCCGGAGTTAAAAAACACATACTTTACATGTACAGTATAACATTTAGCAAGTTTTAAAAATCTTTGAAATAATTTTTGAACTTTTTGAGAAATTTCAAAGTTATTCAAATATTGTAAAGCTGTTACAAAAAATAAAACATGATAGATAAGAAAAATGGTTCTAGCGTTTGACCACGTTCTTCAGCAACCGTTTCGATTCGACATTTCAAGCCTCTACAAACAAATTTTACTGTCAAAATAACCAATGTCTTTTTTTCAAAGTGACAGTTCTTTAAACTATGGAATTTTATCAAATATTATGATCAATTGCACATATGTATTATTATTCTCCACACCTTTTACATTATGCTTTTAGGAACCCCACAATCATCTTATTCTCTTCTGAAAAACATTGTAGATTATAAAGTTAAGTTTGACTTTTTTTTCGGAAATGCATGAGTAATTATGGAGTTATTTTGGTCATTTGTAGTTATTTACAAACTCAATCGGATAAGTCGTTTCCAAAAGCCGAAAATAAACGGTGGTGACAAACTCTATTTTCTTACTAAAAGGCACTTTGGTTGGGCAAAAAGTATTTTACTGAGGATAACGCATTAGCTTTCACTAAAAAATTGAAAAATATAATGGAGAATAAAACTATTGATTACTTATTGATAAATTTTTTTGTTAAAAATGACGAAAATTCACCATAAATTATTTATTAATTTGATATTTCCGTTTTGTCGATTTGGATGAAAATCACACTTATTTCACTTATACAGTTCATAGTGTATATTTGAAATTATTTGTGCAATTTTGGATAAGATTTAGTTAATGCCTAATTTTACAATTTAATATAAAATGCCGAAAAAGCCAATGCTACTTTTATACGGCAATATCACGATAATCACAATGGGTGAGGGCAATAGGCAACATACGATATTTTTCAGACACAAAAGTAAGATATGTTTTATAAATAGTCTATGGAATTCAAAAATATCCCAAAATCAGATAGCGAGAAACCTAAGAAAATTAATTTAAATTTATTAAAAGTACTCGAATTATCGGAAAATTTCTTCAAACTAATAATTTTTAGCCTATATTTTCTAACGAAAAACTTTACCCTCACAGTGATTTCAAACATAAATTATTGCGTTTTTTATAGTGTTTTTGGCTACAAATCAGGTTAGTTTGATCATCCCGTTCGATGTATAAAGGGATTTTTTATAATCCTTGACGCGCGGCTTTTTGCAAAAATCATGTGATTTTCTCTAAAAATGACATTTTGTGATATTCTAAGCGGTCAATTCTTCTGGAATACTGGACTGAAAAAAATAATTTTTATACTTTTGAAATCTCGAGACTTTTAAAAAAACGCTTTTCAAAAAGCCCGATTTTCTCATTTGAAAAAAGTTGTTTTTTGACCGATTAAAAACAAGTTTTTTTTTCGAAAAATTAACAACATTTTTGCTTTAGTAAACATTTTTGTTTTTAAATTCAGTACTAAATGTACTTTTTGGTTTTTTATAACTAGCATAGGTTTAAATGCACAAAAACCGATAAAACCCTAGCGCGGTTTTCCATAAATACTCATTCCGTACATTCTGCTTTAAATTACTTTCAAGTGAATTATATAATTTATACGTCAAATGCCAGAAGAATTCATAGGCAAAATTCCGAATTTTTTTTAATCTTGACTAATGGTTAATTTACGATTGTTCAATTTAAACTGAGAGTTGTCACCAAAATGATAATAATACTCGACTTCCTGGTCGTTATTGCTAGATTTTTGGCCAAAATTTTTTAAATAATTCGGCTCTTGAAAAACAACTCATCCGCATTCACATTTCTTAGATAGCTCAGACTGAGCTCAAATATCTTTGAATAATAAATACAAAATTGGTCCAAATCCGACCATTTTTCCTTTCAATTTTTTTAAGAAAAACCTAATAAATAAAACATTTCAGAAATCTCAGAAAAAAAGGATTAAAATAAATTTTTGGTCCAATAAACACAATTTTTTATGTTATTATTAACAAGATATTAACAATAAAGTGTTAATTCTTGCAAACGTTAATATTTTTAACTTTTTTAATATAACTATAGTACACTGATCTAACCGTTTATGGAAACCCCACGATAATGGATATCCCTTACCACTTTAATGCGAAACCCATAAACATTTTATGGAAATCATACCATTTATTGGAAACCATTTTGAAAAAACCAGAATCACCATTTATGGAAAACCATTTTTTTGAAAAACATAGCATGGTTTTGCAGTAAAATAAACTCTGTTTTTTGGTGTTTAATTCGCTTTCAAACTTAATGTTATTAAAAAGTTTGTTGGATTTCGGCTGCCCTATAATTGATCCCTGAACATGTAATTAATATAAAAACTCGAAATTTTAATCCATTTTTCGGCTGAAACCCTCTTTTCAAAATTTTGCCAAAATTATCATTTGTAATGGGAAACCCATTTGCAATTAATGCGAAAACCCATTATCATTAAATGGAAAACCCATACCCATTTAATGGGAAAAAACCCATTACCATTTATGGAAACCATTTTTTTCGCCAAAAAGTTGGTTTCCATAAGAGGTTAGTTGAACTGTATCTGTAAAAACTATAAGAACCACTTTTCATTTTGAACATCCATTTCAAACTAAACCCGACTTTATAATCTTTTTTTTAAGACATACCAATAACTTCAGCCATTTTAGGGTGACTGCGCTAAAAAGTAGGTTACAAATTCTGCACTTAACAAAAATTTCTGGAATAATCAAAATTTTTTTCATGAAAAATGGTCAAAAATTGCAAATTCTAGAGAAAAACAACTTTTTTTGAGATATAAATAACCTTCAATTGCGTTTTGATGGTCAAAAAATTCCTGGACTATCAGAAAGGAAATTTGACGCTTATTTCATCCGACATTTATATTTTGAATTGGCCAAAGTATAAAAATTAAAAAAAACTTGAGCGCGAATGGCACTTACCCGGTTGTACAGCCAAGTCTTTAAAATTTCATTCAATAGTTTAGAAATATAATCGCGCGACCAACCCATTTATTGAATACAGAGATTAATAGATACCAGAAAAACTCAATAGTGATTTCGCCTGATTTTTAAGAAGAATTCAAAAAACCCACTTAAAAATTTTTTGTCTCGATTTGCGAAAATTTTCATAAATATTTTTCAAAAATTCGATAAAAAATTGAAAATAAACAATTTTATATTTTTCAAACCAGCGGTCAGGAAATATGTAGGCATTCATTGAAAAAAGTAAAAGTGGCTATTTTTAGGATTTTTACCCACCAAATTTTGAATAAAACATAACCAAAAAAATTTTTGGACGAAAAATGCGACAAAAAAATCATAATGCTTTGATTTTTTTAAATTTTTACGATTTCAAAGATGAAAACTCGATCTCAAATCTTTCTTTAAAATACATCAAAAATTATTTAATGAAGCTGGAACACTTTTTCTGGTTGAGCTGCGATAATAAGCACAAAAAAATAAACTTATAATTACTTTCGTGAGTTATATTGACTCCAATCTGCAGGTTTAATCATATACCGTATATGCTAACGATAGGCATTGCTCCCCCTTAAATTTATTGAAAACTTGTAAAGTTATCGCTTTTGTATAATTGAAGAATTTATAATAAAAAATAACGAGCTTAATTCTTTAACAAAAACTTTTACTTCGTCTAATTCAAATAGTGATGTAACTTATGTTTTCCCTGTCATCAAGCTATTTGTATAGTTATAATTATTGGATATTAATTAAGTGACTGTATATTTCTAATTTTTGACCACCTAAACAGCGTCACGGAGTGATTGCAAACAAATTTTTAACGCCAGATTTTAGAGCGCCAAAAACTACGCAAGGATCTTAATTTTCTGCCCGTTAAAAATTGTATATTTTTGAGAGATCTTACCGGTCAGCGTTTGTTTTTTAGTTGTTATTTTTCGTTTAATTCAATAGATTACGTATAACAAAAATTTTGCATTGATATACACACTATTTTCAGGCCGTTTTTTTTTTAAGAGGGATATTCTTATTTAATTTTAAATATTGTGTCTTTGCGGTTAACATTGATTATACCTTTGTCATTAAATCTTGGAAATTGGGTTTATTTGGAACAGGCTTTTCCAAAGAAATTTACTTAAGGTTCCCATCCTTGATTTCACCCCGTTAATTCTAATAATTGTTCTTTTGGAACAGTTCTCTTTGACATGAGCATACCAGTCTTTTCCCAAAATTTAATATTGCCAAACTCGATTTTCTGGATATTTGGACAAAATTTTCCAACAGCACATTTGTTAAAAGCTTCTAAGAAATTACCCAATCTAACATAAGTCCCAACTATTGGTATCCACTAATTTTCGAAAATTTAAAAAAATCTTCGAAATACCCCTTATTTTTTAAAATTCAAAATTAACCACAATTAGCAAAAAATTCTGTTTTTCCGATTTGAACGTACTTCGCAAAGCTGTAGGACGAACAAAAAAGCAAACGGCTGAATTCAAAAAATTTTTCTGATTTTAGCTCGACAAAAGCTACAAAACTTTCGAATTTTGCAAAGATTTCGAAATTTGCATAAGATTTCGAAATATTTGGGAACGACTAATATTACAAAGCTAGTTGTATCTCGCGATTTTTTCATTTTTTTACTAAATCTCGCCAATTTATCGGAACATTCTGCTAAAAAACAAATAACATTTGTAGATGTGTACGTGGCGCGTCTTATTTGATATAATTGAAGTATACAATAACCCTTCAACCCCTTTTCACATTGGCTTAAGATCTCGGCCCTTACCCGGTATAGTTACTAGCTGGCCGAACTAGCCACTTACATACCATTTTGCACTACGTCACCACCCAGGGCCGAGATCTTAAGCAAAGTGTGTGTAAGGGGAATATCTTTTTTGTCTATTTGGCTGACGAATATTTTCCATCTTCCCGATAAGGTTTCAAGATATTTTGTGGGTATCTCACGTTTTTTGCTTGTAACCAAGACTTTGGCACTAAAAACCGTTGACAGAGAATAATGAGGTTTTTGCTGAAAAACCGCGAAATTTAATTAATATAAGATACAGGCACTTTGGTAAATCTGACTAAATAAAAACGTTTTCAGTATAATTTCATTCGCATTTAAAAAAACCAGCACACAAAAATTGCTCGAAAAATTTAGTAAGTGGTTTAACCCCTTCAACTCATTTGAGTATTATATTCAATTGAGATAACGATTGACTGAATTTCTATTATAATTCTACAAAAGACAATTAAAATGTTGAACACTTCATTTCCGTGGCGAAAAGTTGACTGATTTGGAATACTAGATTTTGTTCAAAATTTGTGCATTCAGAAGAATATACTCTCGAAAAAAATTAAAAGTTAGTCAGAGACCTAGAACAAAAAAACTTAACTTTTAAAAGATCAAGAATTAAGTTTCCTAAAAAAGTGACTTCTTCAGAACTAACATCCTATTTCCGGTCTCTAATTACCAGGCTGTATTAAGAAATTTTTGTGAAAAATCAAGAATAAAAAGTAAAATAAACTTTAACGACTCATCAATTTTTTTTTTTAAAAACTAATCGCAAACTCTAATCGGCGATTTAAACCTTGCATTTTTTTTATTATTTTTGTTCATTTCCGGTCTTTCCAGAGAATAAAGCCACTTTTATAGCTCTATCCTGAGAGGGTTAAAAATGGTAAAATTTTGAAAAAATTGCACGAAAATACTGTTAAAATATGTGTATGAGATTCAAAATTGGCATTTCCAAATTTTCGATTTCTTTAAAAGGTGCTGATACACATTCCTTTAAGCAAACCAGCTTTCGTAAGCAAACCTTCATTAATTGCTATCATTTGCAGAATTCACCCAAGCTTCAGAGAGTCTCTGCACGTCAGAAGTACTTTAGCATTCGGAATAAAGGTCTCATGAATCTTCAAAATAGCCCACATGTAGGATATCCAAACAAGCGTTTTGAAACCCGCATCTACAGTTGTGGCAAGTAAATTTTCCTAAAATTTATTTCTCTTGGTTTGTATTGGGATTTCATTTGTTTGGTCCTTATTATTGAGACTCGGATAAAAATTGTCTCCTTTCAGAATGTTTTCAAAAAGTATTTTTTTTTAAAATATGCATTCTAGTTTTAATTTGTATAAAATTATTTTTGTTTGTATTTCAGTTATTTTTTTGTGATTTTTTAATTTCTGCATAGTATGCACTGACATACTATGCAGTACATAGTATGTACTACATACACTTAAAATCCCATGCGTTGACAAAGTATGGCTCTGATTTATTTAAAAAAAAACAGTTTTGTCCTTGAAAAATTCTTGTCACGCTGACTGACTTAAAAACATTAAAATAATTCGTTTAATGTCAATCGTTAGTTTTGTGAGACAAAGCGTGTTCAGAAAAAAAACGTTTCATTTTTTCGAACGCTCTCATTTGACAAAAAGAACTATTCCCTTTAGGAAAAAGCATGTTATTTCTGGTTTTGTTCTAGTACATTATTGTACGTTAAGTCAGTACCATTCATATATGCCCATGACATTTTGATTACATTACTTCATCCCTCGTTACCAATTTTATATTGTCCCTGATGTTTTCGCGTTGAAAATATTCTTACTAGACTTTCTACCAGCCATTTGTATGAAGCGGAGTTCACTTCAAGAGGAGAGCTCAAATTATATTTTGTTTTGTCTTTCGTCGGCTCTCAGTCAAAAAGGAGCGATTTGCAATTAGTTTTAAAGACGATATTGAAAAATGTAAGACAATTTTGATAATCATAGGAAATCCTCAAAAAAAATAATAGCGGTTAAAATTCAAACATCGAATTCGCTGGGTCAAAAAAAGGCACTTATGTACAAATATTGTACGATTCGTGTGTAATGGTCAAAAAGTATTTTGAAATGAGATAATAAATTTTTCCACTCATGGGTCGCGTGGCAACTAAAGTCGACTCAGTCCATCGCCCTATATAAAAATATTTTCTTGAATAAAATTACATAATAAAGAAAAAAACACCCTTATGACTGTATGAGTCAATAACAAATTTAATACTTACTTTCATTTACTTTTAGTGCCCTAGCCACTTATTATGTGAAGTAAAATTTGTTAGTTGAAATGATAAAGCCTCTTATTTATCTGCTTACCCCCGGGTCATGTTCTCTTGCACGTATGGGCGTGTTAAATGACTTGCTAAAAGCAATTTTACACTCCTTTATTTTAAAAAAAAAAAATCATCAATAAAAGGAAAAAAATAGTACTACACAGGTTATATGAAAAGTTCACGAAACCCCCACCCTTTTTTATTTTTCCATTTTTTTTTTTATCCCTTTAAGGCGCGGTGCCATAAACCCAGCAGACTGGAGGTCGTTATAACTTACGAAAATAATAAGTCTAGTATATTTTTTATGCTTATTATAGTTAGCTTGAATCCGATTATAAATATGTTTCAGCTGAATAAAATTATTTTTATTCATTTTAGGAAAGATTTTAGTTCGAGTTTTCAATTTTGACAATCGTAATAAAATTTTCAAAAAAAAAATTTTTCTGATTTCGTTTTTTTTTTAAATCTATGAATTAAAAAACTAAAAAATAGCCACTTTAATTTTTCATGCATGTCTACATATTTTCTTGACTTGCTGTTTGAAAAAAATCATTAATATGTTTTATTTGTCATTTTTTTCGACTTTTTTAGGAAAAATTATTGAAAATTTTCCGCAAATCAAGTCCAAAATTATTTATTATGGTTTTGAACTCTCCATTAAAAAATCAGGCAGTAAATCACAATTATTTAAATGTTTTGTATCTATTAAATATCCGTATGTCAACTAATGGTTGGTCGCGCGATTTTCATTTTTTCTAAACTATGCGATGAAATTTTTTAACACTCGGTGTGGTAACTCGTAAGTGCCATTTTGGCACAAACATTTAAAAATTTTATGCTTGGTCAAAAATTTCCAAATTAAAATTGTGGAGGTTGTTATAGGCGGACATTTCTTTAGATATAAGAACATTTTTTAATATCAAAACGCAAATGAAGGTTTCAATTTTTATCTTCAAAAAAAGTTGTTTTTCTCTACTTTTTGCCATTTTTAACCATTTTTCATGGGAAAAAAAAACACTTTTCATATCAAGGAAATGTTTTTATAAGCCAACATAAAAAAACAAGACTTTCTAGCGGCATAACACCCGAACAATGTCTGAAGTATTAATATCGTCTTAAAAAAAATTCTGTAGTCGAGTTTAGTTGGAAATGGATTGTACCGTGAAAAGTGTTTTTTTATATTTTCTCAGGACAATTAGTTATGTTAAGAATTAAAAATATAAAGGTTTGCCAAAGAATGGACACTTTTTAGTTGAAAATAAAAAATAAAAAAATAAATTTTCACATTTTTTTTTCTTCATTTAATCGCTCTGAAAAATGTACCAATCTGCGGACTTATGGCACCCCCTACACCTTCGCTTTGATCTGAAGGATGTGGCTGAAAAGCGCCTATGAGTGGCTAGAGGGGTCTGAGGAGTGGTCTATGATGGCTCCCAGCCGCTTTTCAGCCTACATCTCTCAGAATTCAGCGAAAGGGTTTAAAGTGATATAAAATTATTTAGAATGTCCTTTCAGGAGTTGGAATTTAATAAATAAAGAAAGGATTATCTTTCAATGATATGATTATATTTTTTATTCTTATTAATTTTTAGCCTCGACCATTTTTCCCTTACTAATTGCTTGCCATGTTTTTGTTTGAACCTAGTTGGAGGCAACTGCTTTCATATGATGGCAAATTGAAGCCCAATTCATCTTCTAGCGCTAAGAAGTGTACTGAAATGTTACCAGTTTCGACGAAACCGCCCAATAACCTCCATTTCTTTAATAATTCAAATCAATAAATTGAAAAAATAACTTATTATTAACTATTCAAATTCTCTGTGTTTAAAGCGCCAAAATTAAATCGATGCGTGTTTGTTCTTTCTATATATCAGTGAAACAATAAACTACACGTTTTAAATTGAACATATGTTCATCTAGTAATTTGATCATAATTCTGCTGAACAAATCTGAAAACAATTATATATTACGCGCAGTATAACATGATTATCATTCTCGTGTGAAAATTCCAATTTTTTCAATTTCATGATAAAAATGACGGGTCAGTTGAACTTTTTGTAATTATTTAACGTAATTTGTTAATGGAAGTTTCCAGATGAGCTTATAGAATAGAAGGGTTTTTGAGAGCTCAAATTCCATTGAGACTCAATAATTTAAATTCAGAAAACTTGAACTTCTTCCCGTGATAAAAATCTCCAAAAAAAAAATCTCTTTTTGCTATGGGTTTTTTATGTTGCGAAATTTCCAAATTTTAATTTCACCTCAAGGATCGCGATTCTCCTCGTTCAACAACCACGTGATATTTCTACTATCATTGACTATGGTTACACTGACAAAACATGAGAAAAAATTGAGTTGTGCTCTCTAGCACCTTTAGTGCATTCATTCAATCACAGACTAAAAGGCCAAAGTGAATAATACGTTAATCATGTAAGAACGACTAGAGACTATATTGTGTGATATTTGAAAATGAATTCGTTATTGAATATAAAATTTGTGTTCTAAACCTTATGAAAAGAGATAATACTGAAAATACTCTCTAGCCAATATCGCGAACTTGTGCCAATATCGCCAAATTTGCCAAATATCGCCGAAAAATTGTTTTGGACGAATTTCTAGTAGAAATTACTTTGTGGAGCGTCTATGAATGATGTCATTTTCAAGATTAAAATTTTCCAAAAATGTACTTCTTTTCGAATTTTATTTGCATTGCGGTGAAGAACTCAATTCTACGTTTTTGCGTGATTTTCATTCTCATCACTACTGTGAAACCCATCAAAATGAAATTAAATTCAACAAATGACGGTCCATTTTTAACGGCCTACGCATGTTTCATTTTTCGAACAAAAAATTTATTTTTCTGTTTGATAAAAATGCGAAATTCCCCCAATACTCGCCGAATTTGACAATTATCGACGATTTTTTTGTCGAGAAAAACTATTCGGCAATATTTGCCCCCCATGCGAGTTGTTTATAACGCACTTTATTTTGTATGAATTTTTAAATTTGAGACATTAGAGAAACTGATCAAAAGTCTACCAATGGTTTTTGGACATAATCTATACAAAACGACATTACTTATAATTAAAGGTCATTTATGTTGATTATAGTTCCAATTCAAAATTCTTATCATGTCCTCACAGGCATCGTGTGACATTCATTTCGAGAGTAGTTCCTTTTGTGATTTTGTGCAACGAATCTTATTAACTTATTTTATATGCATGAAAATATCCTTTTATATGAAAAGCAGAACTGTAGTAGGGTCGAAACAATTCCATTCTTTCTTTTACATTTCAAAATATATCGATTTCGGTGTTCTGATGGGATATAAATTAGAGGAATACAGAGGAGGGAAAGCTGCATTTTGACGGATATTATTACAATTTTTACCCCTAGTAAATACTCCTCGATCCGAATTATTTTGACAAAAGGCGAAAGATCGTTCGAAACCAAAGGCCAGTCAAGCCGGCAGTATGATCTTTGGTATATGTATGATTCTAGCCCTGCATCGGCCATCGCCGCAGAAAATGTAAGTTTAGAGGAGAACACTGAGCAAGATTTCACATAGCAGTTGTTGCTCCCTGACGCGGTACTACCCGCCTTAGATATTTTAAAAAAAGTCAAATTTTCATGCATTTCATCAGATAATTTTTTTTAAAACTGAATTATAATTTTCGATCTTCAAATTTGATTCACTGGGACAATTAAATAACAAATTTAGAAAGTTGTATTGTTCAAAAACAAAGCGTAGCCGTGATAGGTCGAAAATATGAATTTGTTTGCAAAAACCACACTGGTGATACCAAATCTTTTTGCTTTTTTAAAAAACATAACCATTTCCGGAGAAATTAAAAAACATATACTTTACATTACAGTTAAAACATTGTAGCAAGTTTTTTAAAAATCTTTGAAATATTTTTAACTTTTTTGAGAAAATTTTCAAAAGTTATTCAAAATATTGTAAAAGCTGTTACAAAAAATAAAACATTGATAGATTAGAAAAAATGGTTCTAGGGCGTTTGACCACGTTCTTCAGCAACCGTTTCGATTCGACATTCTCAATGCCTCTACAACAAATTTTACTGTCAGAAATAACAATGTTTTTTTCAAAGTTGACAGTCTTTAAACTATGGAATTTATAAAATATTATGATCAACTTGCACATATGTATTTTATTCTCCACACCTTTTACATTATGCTTTTAGGAACCAAATCATCTTATTCTCTTTCGAAAAAACATTTGAGATTTATTAAGTTTTTGACTTTTTTTTCGGAAACAATGAGTATATATGGGAGTTATTTGTGGTCTAATTTGTAGTTATATTACAAACCTCAATCGAATAAGTCGTTATTCCAAAACCGAAATATTAAACGGTGGTGACAATCTCTATTTTTCTTTACTAAAAGGCAACTTTGTTGGGCAAAAATTAATTTACTGAAGATAACGCAATTTAGCCTTTCAGCTAAAAAATTAAAATATATGAATGGAAGAATAAAAATATTGAATTACTTTATTGATAAATTTTTTGTTAAAAATGACGAAAATCACCCATAATTATTTATTATTTGATATTTCCGTGTTTGTCGCATTTGGAATGAAAATCACACTATTTCACTTATACAGTTAAGTGTATATTTTGAAATTATTTGTGCACAAATTTTGGATAAGAATTTAGTTTAATGGCTAATTTTAAAATTTAATATTAAATGCCGAAAAAAAGCCAATGCTCTATACCATTCACATTATACACGAGGCAATATCAACATCATATTCAGACCTAAAAGTAGTAATGTTTTATAAATAGTCTATAGAATTAAAAAGTATCCCAAAATCAGATAGCGAGAAACCTAAGAAAATTAATTTAAATTTATTAAAAGTACTCGAATTATCGGAAAATTTCTTCAAAATGGTAATTTTTAGATTTATTTTCTAACGAAAAAACTTTACCCTCACAGTGATTTTCAAACAGAAATTATTGCGTTTTTTATAGTGTTTTTGGCTACAAATCAGGTTAATTTGATCATCCCGTTCGATGTATTAAAGGATTATTTTATAATCCTTGACGCGCTCGGCTTTTTGCAAAAATCATGGATTTCTCTAAAAATGACATTTGTGATATTCTAAGCGGTCAATTCTTCTGGATACTGGACTGAAAAAATACATTTTATACTTTTTGAAATCTCCGAGACTTTTTAAAAAACAGCTTGTTCAAAAAAGCCGATTTTCTTCATTATAAAAAGTTGTTTTTTGACCGTATGAAAAACAGAGTTTTTTTTTTTTCGAAAAATTAACAATCTTTTGCTTAGTAAACATTTTGTTTTAAATTCAGTACTTAAAAGTACTTTTGGTTTTTTATAACTAGCATAAGTTTTAAAATGCACAAAAACCGATTTAAAACCCTAGCGCGGTTTCCATAAATACTCATTCCGTACATCTGTCTTTAATATTAATTTCAAGGTTATAACTTATATAATTTATACCGTCAAAAATGCCAGAAGAATTCATAGGCAAAATTCCGAATTTTTTTTAAATCTTGACTAATGGTTATTTACGATTGTTCAATTTAAACTGAGAGTTGTCACCAAAATGATTATATATTAATATATTTTAAAATTTTAATAAATGATGTTAAATCTCCCAGCCGTTTCACGAGGAAAATTAAATGACTATCAGAAAAAGTTAAACACTGGTTAAGTTCGGTTCATAAGATCACTTGAATAAAAGTTAGCTTTAGGAAAAATTCAAGGATGGAATTTAAACAATAAAAGTTATGGGAGAAGCTGACCTAGTTTTTCAATTGTGATATTGTT
>SCLH01000473.1:166702-184229 GCA_004367855.1 Oikopleura vanhoeffeni
AAATATATTTTATAAATTTAATAAATGATGTTAAATCTCCCAGCCGTTTCACTGAGGAAAATTAAATGATATCAGAAAAAGTTAAACACTGGTTAAGTTGGTTCATAAGAATCAACTTGATAAAAGTTAGCTTTAGGAAAAATTCAAGATGGAATTTAAACAATGAAAGTATCGTAGAAGCTGACCTATTTTTCTAATTGATATTGTTATTTGGAAAATACTGCGACGAACGCATATCAATTATCAATACTAATCTATAGAACGTATCGAAAGTTAAAAGTCGGTGGTGAGAGGCCTGAACAAATTGTTTCTCGCGTCAATTCTAGGAGCTTAGTGATCTTTGTTTTTTAAAGAGTTTTTGAAAAAAAACCAGTATTTCTCGGTCAATTTTTGAGATTCTACAGTGACTCTATATAGCAACATTCTAAGCAGACTCTCCGTATATCGAGAGACTAATCGGTAATTTAGTTTGTATATGCAAGCGCTGAAAATATAAGCGTTTGTTTACGAACCTATTGTTGTAGGCGCACCCAGCGCACAGAGTGTCGAAGGCTCAAATGCCGACCGGTCAGAAGTTTCAATGACTCGAATTTACAGTTAGCATTTTTTATGTAGAAATTTCTATTTCTTGTTTTACTATTAACAAGTTCCGCGTGCTGCTGATAATGGTAAAGATTAATCGACCGAGGCATTTGATTTAAAACACTTTATACTGACAATACAAAAAATCCGGTATAAATTCGTTCTCGTACTTTCATTAAATACTGCACTATGAAATGATTCTTCAGAATAACAAATTGACTTTATCAGATGTGTAGTCCTAGTGACATAAAATGTCCATGAGACTTTTCACCTTTGGTGTCGCCTATTTAATCGGAGACAATAAACATGTGGATCACGCTTGTTCAATTTTGGCAGAATTTGTTTAACAAAGTTGAACAAAATAATATTTGCGTACGATTACCCCATAACTTCTAGGCTGGCCACAGTTGGACTAATTTCAAAAGAAACAAAGTTTACAATAAATTTTCAAAAATTGTTGCCAACTTATTATTGGCCGAATAATTACAGTCTGTACTGCCGTGTAGGTTTATTTCGGAAAATGACGTTTGAAAAATTGACGCTTTTACAATAAATGGTGAAGAATAAACCACTTCTACATGAGATCAAAAATTCGGGAAAGTCACCAATATAGGTTAAACACAGCATGAAATTGAAATTGCTGGGTGTAGTTTCTATGCAAATTTAATTCGCGAAGATTTACTGTCAATATAAAGGGTTGGTTAGTAAGGCCAAGAAAATATACATTGGAATTTTTTGAACTAACTAATCCTGTAAATTTTCTGACGAACTTTCATGAAAACATTGTTTAAATTTCTCTCCAAGTGTAAAAGTGGACTTCAAGAACCGGAATCCTTTATATTTAGAACAGAAAACTCAAAAATATTTAATTTCGATTATGCTATTTTTCACGCGACGGTATTTTCTCTTAACCAATATTTTAAATGATGCGCACGCTAACATGGCTACAAATTTTTTTTGCGATTATTTTATTTTAGCTTAACAAACTGATTTACAGTGTCAATTTCACATCCTAATTGGTCCAATGATGTTTTTTTAATTTGTTTTAGATCTTACGTGTTTGCCAACTCAAACATTTTGATTGCTCTATTGTTCTAGTGGCAAAAAACTTTAATCGCAGTTAAAAATTGACATGCTGTATAACTAAATGAAATGCCATAATTAATCAAAGTTTAGAACAAGCTGGATCAAAAATTCCCAAAATTTAAAACTTTGCAAAGTTTACGCTAAAGGGTTTGACTAAGCCATCACAAATCATATTTTGCTAGGCGGAATGGAAATTTTCGGATTTAATATGTCTATTATTCGTACGAAAAATGTTATTTTTTAATTCGGCTATGCTGAATAAATAAAAAATCGCCGTTGTCACTTCAACAATAAAAAATTCAAGGATTGATTGAGAATCAACTGTAATATAGCCTAGGTATGAATTAAAAAAAATTTTCTATAAAAATATTTGACATTTTCTGATGAATTCACTTTTTATCCTACAGTTTTTTTACCATTTTAAACTTTCTTCATCTCAAACTGCCCCCGGTAATCTTACCTCTGCTCAAAAGAAGAACTGTGCTGCTTGTTTTGCTGAAGGTGGGTTTCCCGCAGCCTTTGCCTACTGTTGGATGAATTCTGATACTTCAGTTCGTTCACCAAAACAAATAAGAATAGATTATATACACTGGTTGGCAAGTATTCTACACGGTACAGAACATTTTAGCTTCACGCCTTCTGTTTTGAGTTGCTGGCTTTTTGGGCGTGATTTCGTGCCCTCCTTTGAACGAGATCTGTAGCTGTAGATGTTGGCTTCCACTCCTGTCACTGCTGAAGGCGGCGACTGTGGAGAGTTTTCAAGCCCGTTACAGCCTGCCTGAACTTGCTAGTTGGTCCGTTGGTCCCTTGCAGACTAGAACTTCTTGGCCCTGGCGTCTGAATCAGGACAACATGGCCCTACTATATGCTCCGCCTGTCCTTGGTTTCAACCTGGGTCGCGTGCTACCGATCTGCCTAGTTGGAGATGAAGGTTCTCTAGCTGTGTTTCCCCAACGATTTGTTTCAGCTGGTCGAAACAAGTCTCGTCGGCCACGTGATAAGTTTTTCACAGAATTCTGGTATGGCCACGGCGGGAACAAGGTTAAATCTGTAGAATATTTCCTTGTTACTATCTCAAATGAGTGACAAGGCGAAGTAAAAGAGGTGCCCCATTCCTGCTTTGAATCATTTGGTCGATAGCCCCAACCGGTACGTTCTGGGCACCGTTTCGTCGCAATCAAACCGATTCCTCACCTTCTGCACAAGGGCCGCCTTAAATTGGCCTCAGTCATGCCGCCTGCCGACGCACCTATGATGAAACAAGTTACCGCGCCAAACCGCTTCACCTGTTTGAAGAATGCATACTCTGGAACTGGGGGCCTGCCACTCTCAACTTATTATGCCAATTCAATTTGCTCGATGCTTCAGGACAGGTCCCATAGACGTTTGCGCCAAAGTTGAAACGCTAACAACTCGACAACATGAAATGAGTCCGAGTTACATTGAAACTTTTTTTGGTAAAAGGGCGAACAATCTGCCATAGACTGGGTTATTCGATTTTTTCGAAAATCAGTCCCTCTGGTCAGATTCTTGCATCAAAACAGATGCTGCGGCCGAATTATATTCAGCCTCCAAGTAGCAACTCGTTTATTCTCTCGGAAAATGACCGCAACACCAAGGTTTGTTTTCCTGTTTTAGTGAGACGAAGATTTTAAGCATTTGTACATTACCGGCCTATTTAATCGTACCGTCTCAATAACTTATACCCGCATAAGTGGGTGAGTAACCGGAGACTTTTCTGCAAAACTAAACTCCTCGGTCCGGATGCTTTGCTTTTTTGTAACAAGATCGGTATAATAACAAATAAAAATCAAATAAATCAACCTTTATAGCTTGTTCTAAAGCCCGAGAAGTTGTTGTGATCATACTCAAAATTTGACCATTTTTTTTTATGGTCAGAATCATTCTTTTTGAGAAAGTTTAACCCCATAATCCTCATTTTGTATATTTCGATTTTTTTTAGTTTAGTTTTTTGAGTCTTATGCAATGTATTTCCTCTGTCTGCTTATATAGATACAAATATTAAGTTTAAATTCCAAGTTTATTTTAGTCATGATAGTCGTGTGCCAGGCAACCTAAGAGGCCTGTTGTCCCCATATTTGAAGCTAAAAAAAAATCAAAAAAGCAATTTGATAGATTTTTCAAAAAAATTTCAAAATTTTTTGATTTTTTTTTTTCGAAATTTTTTTTGCTTCAAACTTTACTGTCAAATGAAGCGCCTTGTCTAGTAAGGCTAAAAATAATCAACATTATTTTTTTCCAATAAATGAAAAGCTGAGAAAATTTCATTATATAAATTTTCAATTTTTTTTCTGAAGTACAATTTTGACACCTGTCCGCAACATCAAATTCTAAAATAATTTTTTTGTGAGAATAGGTTTTACCCAGTTGCATCTAGTCATGATTTTGTTCGAAACAATGGACTTTTTCTATTTGTAAACCCGAAAAACCATTTTTTTTGGAAAAATCACAATTTTTCAATTTTGACGATAGTAACCCCTTTAAAAAAATTTCATATATTTTTTTTGAACTTTGTGCATCCTTGTTTTTTTTTTAGTCAATACAGTTACAAAAAAAATATCCACAAAGAAAGTCGAAATTCCATTTCTCACCCTACATTAGGACCACCCAGAGCTACTCTGTCTTGTAAATTTTAAATTATAATCGCCATATTTTCAGATAAAAGTTGATATTTATTATTTGGGATGATTTTAGTGTGGACGCGATTGGCCAAGTCAAAAATGAAAGTTCTCAGATCATCTTAAATGTCTTGAGGTGGGGGTAATTCGACCCAAGGGAAGAAAAAGTCCATATAGACTTTTTTAACTCCTAGGTGTCAAAAACAGCGTTTTTTTCAAAAAAAACTGACTTGCAAGTGAATTCTAGCGTAATTTCTAAGGCACGCTTCCCGCTTATTCATATATTCAGAATTAAACTCAACAACACTTTTAATGCCAAAAATGTCAAAATATAAATTTTGACAGGCGGGAGCAACAAATTTCAAATTATAACCGTATCGGAAATTTGATAAACTATCCAATTCCAATGGGTGAAAACGGTAGTCATCTGAAATTTCAAATTTCGCGCCAATCAAATAAGGACAAAAATTTTCAAAAAAAAAATGCAAAATGTTGCGTCTGAAAAAAAATACTAGTTTTATCCTCAGTTTTTTTGTCTGATGCGTATAACATGGAATGGCTTTCAATCGCGTCCACCCTAATGATTTTAGACATTAAATTTATATAATGATAAATAATTTTCGAACTCAATGCTTGGAAAATAGAGGATAATAAAAATTAGCCATATGTTTAAATTGTAATAAGATTACTGCAAAAAATGATGCCAGTACCTATAATCGAGTAATAAGTTATTACTAATAACAAAATATTCCTATTAGTACCAAAATCTGCTAACCCAGATCTCTATGCACAGTGCACCACCCAGCGAATATCCCTTTATGACCTTTCGATTAATCTAATAGATGTGGGTTGAGGGAGCCAATCCTAACACTCCTAAGACCCCTTCTAGCCACTCATGAGGCCGCTTTCTTTTCTTATCAGCCACATCACTTTAGATTAAATCCAAAAGCGTCATAAAAGTATATATGGATTACCCGCCCTCAGAGTACAAATCCCTAAATATTTGAATGATACACAGCAACGCAAGATATTAGCACCCAATCCAAAACCTGATTGAGGAATAGGCCGATTTCATTGGTCAGAATTAAGAAAGGATCAAACAATTAAATGCTCAGATTTTTGCATTTTCAAATATTAGGATTTGTACTTAAGGCGGGCTGATCATATAACTTTAATTTAAGGAAAGTTATATCTTGAAACAGTTAAAACCAGATATAAAATGCCGAAGAACTTTGAATTTTTTAATTCAAAATTACAACCAATCTCATACATTTAGAAAGAACCTGAGGCCGACATAGAACCATGATTCGTTTCTAGATAATTTCAATATATGACTGGAATCCGAAGAACGAAAAATTTAGATTCTTTCTGAATGACCGAATTGGGCCGAAAATCGAGCCATTTGCGAGTGGAAGAACTTCAGACACCAGTTGTCAAAACAAGAAGCTGATATCCATTCGAGCAAACGTGCACATTTATCTTTTCAGCTGCCAGAATGTGCTCAAAAACTTTTTTCCTCAAGATATGCATTTGCTGTTGCATGTAAACAAGCATGAGAAAACCTGTATTAATTGTTAAACTGACCTTTAACAACATGGAAGAAGTTGAAAAATCATAATGATTTTTGCTCTCGAAAGAAATGGTCGAACCTCTGATTTTAACCAAGAAAAACTCGAAATTTTGAAGTGAAGACGAAAAAACCTTGCCTTTTCAATGTCAGCTTTGTCACAGAAATACGCAACTCTAATGATACATTTATTCAAGCATCAATTCAAAAGATGCAAGAAAAGATACTGTGACAAGCCACGTGGATTGTGAAAAATCTAAAAAAAAGTTTTTGTATTCAATCATTTGTACTGTATCAACTTTGTTCTCAAATTTTTTTTCATAAATTTCAAATATTTCAAATTTAACTACTGACAAGCTGTCGAGTAAATCAGCATTAAAAGTTTTACACGCAAATTTGTTATTTTTGACTAAAATTTGTTAAAAATTATTATTTTGGAAATATATATACACGACTGTACAACGTGAGTCCTTTTCGAATTTATCCCGTTTTTTACCCAGACGGCTAGACCAGCCAACAAATGGGTGGAAAAAGCGGAAGATGTAAAACAAAGATTTTTTTTCTTCCGAAATTTTACCCGGTTAAAAATTGGAAGATTATATTATAATATATTAGTAGTATATGAGTGCTCTAAACTTATTAACTAAGTTAATAAAGTTATTTAAATATTGTTAAAAAATATTTAATTAAATATTAATAAATTTAAAATCGACTAAAAAAAAAAAAAAAAAATGGCTGTTCTAGGCAAATTCATAGCTCACTATATCGTTTGATATGGAAAATCCTGGTGAACCAAAAAGTACATTTTGTTCAGTTTAATATCATTACGGGGGCTATATCCCCTATTCACCACTTTTGTTAAATATCCCGGCTGATTAGGAAACGCAGATGTTTTTAGTATAGGCTGCCGGGTTATAACAAAAGTGTGAAATAAGGGATAGTATATATTTATTACGGGGCTCCTGGTCATTCTTTATAATAATTTCGGCTTTTGAAAACAAACTCATCCGATACATTATAAGATAGCTCAAACTGAGCACAAAGTATCTTTGTGAATAATAAAATCTACAAAAATTGGTTAAATCCGATCAATTGTCCTAATCTTTTCTAAGGAATAACTCTATTATTTAACAATTTCAGAAAAATAGTTAAAAAAATAGTCCGATGAATCAATTTTTTTTATTTTATTATTTACAAGATATTTTTGTTCAGTTTAGAACTATCTAAAATGTAATCGAATGAAGTGTTTTCAAAAGCGCGGATTATCAAAAATGTTGGCTAAAAATCTAGTAAAACCGAACCAGGAGCCCCCGTAATAAATAAGTATACAGTATATTTTGACATCCCAGCGCATATTTTTGTTGCTCATAGGCTGCCAATTATTTTTGCCGCCGTTTTTTCTTTATCTTTTAATATGTGCTGGTAAAACCGCAACACCCATCTCATCGTTTATGGAACTAAAGTCTATATAGGATATATGTCTTCTGAGGATTGTAATCCATGAAAACACACTTTAAAAGTAGTCCCTTTTACATCTAGTTTAAACAACTTTCAAACCCTGAAAATTGATATCGATTTATTGTTATTTCGTTAATTTTTTTAATCATTGAAGACTGCGAGCAACTACTTTTTGTCCTCGCATGTTTTTCAAATGATATAAAGGTAAAATTATTCTGATTCGACTGGTTCTTAAATGTGAAGGTAAAGTACTTTGTTCTTTGCAAATAAGAGCCAAACCTTTTTTCCCAGGGGTTCTTACTCATCAATAGTTAATAACAACCACTTAGTCAACCATAAATAACCGGTAAGCGTCAGTAATGGTCGCTAAAGAGAGTGAAGCAAACCACTATAAAGTGAACAGTTATCCCTAGTTAAACCAAAATTATCAACTGGCCACAAATGACCAGAAATCAGATAAAAGGCAGAAGCGAATGTAACCGTTTCGGAGTGTAGGAGTTTATTTTAAGATCGCAGTTTTGGATAAAAAGTTCATAATTTCGACAGAGCCCAATTTGACGTCATCCTGTTTTAGGCCAAAAACCATTTGGTAGATTTCGAATCAACGTTATATTTCGCGTCTTCAATCCAAAATATTATGAAAAAATTAGATTTCAGTGGAAGCATACGATAACTTTGGTGAAATTTTGCACATCTTTTAGACCAGAAATCTATTTGAAAAACATAAGCAGACAATCCAATGAATGAATCTGACTATATAAATAATCTCAAATTCGGTGATCCTTGGAGTTAAAAAAATAAAATTGGGTATGCCGGAACAATCATTTTTCTCTAATTGCCTCGAAAAAGTGTGTACATGTCGAAAATATATTACATTTGTGTTATAACATGTTAAAAAATGAGTATACTGACGAACGCATATCAATTATCAATACTAACTATAATTATTACAGTACTTGCTGGGCCACTCCGGTACAGCGTGTTATTTTATGATACATAAAGTGTTTACAGGAAATAACATAAATCACCGTAGTGGCATTAATGACAGACCAATCAGCTTACGATTGCATTTTTGTCGTCTTAAACTATTTGACACATATCTAAAATTGGTACCGCTAGGCCTCTTCTTTCGCGATAGCATTTGAACTTATTTTCTATGCTGGTATTGCCAATATAAAGGTGCTCTCATGGGTCAAACGCGAACGCGAAACTAGAAGCCTAAAGACTATAGATCGCAATATTTGATATAGTTTATTTATTTCATCAAAAGATTTTTGACGATTTGGAATCAATAGTGCCTCATTTCGACTATAATCAATTTCTGATTGATTCATTATTTGCAAATTAAATTACAGCAAATTCTTATAAATTCATCAGTATCCCTGAAAGCTTTAGAGTGACAGGAATGAACAAACGCCAATTAATTTTAGAATTTTTCTAATTCCAGTAGCTAGTATCAAGCTTGTTTTTCGCTTAATTAATACAAGGCATACAAATCGTGCCAGATTTATGCGGTGAGCATTCTTTTTTTCTTCAAAATTTTTTAACAAATCGGTTATCATAAAATAAATTTGGAATTTTCAGAGTCCGATTGGTATAGAGATGCAGCAGATGATTGATCCTGGTCAATTTGAATATGAAATGTATAATCCATTAGCAGACGTCGAGGGAGAATTAGAAGAAATTGGAAAAGGCGGTATCGAACAGATTCATTCTATAGAAGAGGAGTTATTTAGGTTTGATCTTATTTTCTTGTATTTATACGGATAAAAGACCCTCGCTGATCAGATTCTGAATATTTGAAAATACAAACGTTACAGCGAATGAAAATTTTAGATATCACAATAAGCCAATGAAATCGGCATAAATTTGAGTGGCATCCAATCATATTTTCACATTTCGCATTATTCAAATATTCAGGATTTATTTAGCGAGTGTCGTTTATTCATACATATATGGATGATAAATGCATTCATTTTTTATATTAAAACAATTCGGAAATGATAACGAAAGCTAGAATTCTCAAAAAAATAATCTAGGGTCGACCACTTTTCACTGCCACAAAATATAGAAAAAAGTTGAAGCTGTCAAAATAATTATATTATAAATTGCCATTGTATTTTATTTTCGGTAATTGCATAACTGTTCCAGTTTTACAAAGAATAATCGAAAACTAGATTAATTCGGCATCAAGTTAGTTTATAAATCTGGCCGTTTTGAAATAAATTTCTGGATTGATAAAGACTTATGTTTTTCAAGGTTTTGACCGGGACTTAAACTTAACTGAATATTAACTTTTAAAACATCAAGCGAAAAACTGGAAAATAATAGGTGAAATGCTCAAAAACAGTTCTTGGAAATTTTCTGAAGCTTTTCAATGAGCTGACCCACAAGTAGTTTAACCTTATATGCTTTTTCCAACCGAAGTGAATCTTGAAAATGAGGGTATTCTCTATAGCGCATGTCCAAATCCCACAAGTATTGTCTTAATCCCACTTGTATTGGTAGAGAGTTTTGATTGGGCTCCCAATATCAAGCACCTTAGCCTATCATTATACGCAAGAAGATCACTAAGACAGCACTAGTGAAATTTGAACACGCAGCGTATTACACGCTCTATAGAGATTACCCTCATTTTTAAGATTCAGTTTGGTTGGACGCAGGATATCTAAGCTATTTATGATTCATACAGTATAAATTATTAGCTCATATTTTATGCTAATATGTGAAAAATAATGACACAAAAATTTAGTTTACGATGTTTCTGGGAATTATTGACGCTGAACGAATTGAGCAAAGAATGTACCGAATTTTTCATATTCACCAACGAAGAGTTCCGTTAATCCCATAATTTATTTTCTTCAAAATATTTACTATTATTCCAGTATCAACAACATAGAAGTGACTGAAAATATATCAAATTTTGAAAAAACGTTAGACGTTGACAATTCCGAGTCGGGTCGAGTTGAAATCATTTTGGAAACGTTCAACTTTTTTCGTATTTTACTTTTGAAAAATATTGCTCTCACTTACTTTTATAATTACTTTTTACTTACTTTTACTGGTTTTGTGGTATTTTACGTTGAATTTTAATTTATTTGTTTTTTCTTTCTTCCCTTTAACTTAAAAAGCTGGTTGAGATTTGATAATATCTGATTGATTGTTTTATTTAAATGTTTTACAAGTGAATAATAAAAAAAAGGAACTAAAATTTTGTTATAAAAAAATTATTATATAAAATAAGGAAATTAAAAAGTCAAAAACTGGGTAGTAAGTTTATTGGCAACGCTTGAAAAGAACAAGAACGGTTGTAAGGTCTAATAACTAAAAGCGTCATTCGAAAAAAGTTCTATATTTTTAGCTTGTTTGATTTTCAAATGCTCTGACTCTGAGTCTCTGACGGCAATGAGCAAAACCCTGGAGAATCCGAAAATTAAATTCCTAATTTACCAGATTAATACCAATGTTTTCAAAAATATTTGCGTCATCGAAACAAATCCCAGGTCTTAAAAAATAAACTAAAAAAAGTTCATCACAAAAAAACATCTCCTATAAAATCGACCCATTTCGGACTTTTGAAACTTTTTGTGGGAAACTCTTGACTATGAGGGTAATGGGCAAAATTCTTCCTATAAATGCAATGAACAAAAAGCTACAGTTTTGGCTGAAACCTTGTGTGTTACGTATTCGAAATTTTGTATCTGAATCTCAGTAGGAGTCTGTAAACAAAAATCATTTTATTGGTCGGAAAATATTTTGCAAATAAAAATCTATTGCTAAATCACCTTATGATACTGATTTTAAATAGTCTCTTGAAAAAATTTGCGATTTTTGAAATAAACTCGATCATCTTGTTAAATAGCAAAAACGAATTATGACTGCGAAAATCTTAGGTCGGTCACGTGAACAAAGTGGGCAGAATTGTCGTTTGGAAGGCTAAGAATCACAAATTTTTCGGTCGACTTTTCAGTAATGAATTTGACAGAATTTTGTGTGCTTCCAAAAACAAATGACGCGGGAAGTATCTCTTCGATTTTTGAATTTTTATAAAAATTTGGAAATTGCTCGAAACGTTCGCAAATTTTTTTGGCCGGTTTTTTTTCCTACTGTTTAAAATCCGTTTAACCTCCTCACACTCAGAAACGAGAACTTCGCCTCACACCCAAGAGCCTATCTAAAGGCACTACTTTGAGCGCTGATCACGGAAAAACTGGAAAGGATATCAATATACTTATTTGTCATTGATTGAGATAAAGGATAGAATTAAGTGAATAACACGTAACAATTTTTTAATTTCGAAGTTTGTGAACTAGATAACTGCGAGAGAGAAGAGAGGTTCACTCACCTTTGTATTTTTGAAAAAAACATACATTTTTACAATGGACATATAAGTTACAAATTCACAAGTGAAACTCTAGCTTATTATAGCTGGTCTCAGATTTGAATATTATGATATCTCGATCGCTTACAAATACATTATTCATATCGCCGCGCGTCAAAATATATGCAGTGAATGTGAAAAAAAAATATGCTAATCAGCTGAAAACTCAAATCAGTACCACCTTATGTTTTACATTTGATCGATTTGTCTTTGTCGGCTTTATTTGGGTTAAATTGCCGTTCAATTCTTTCGAAAGATAATTTTTTGAAAAGTATTTTTTTTTCATTATTTTGAGTTTCATAGAAATCACTTGTGAATAAATTATTCTTCGTATAGAGACTGCAGAAAAAATTAACTTATATCAAAAGAATCCTCAAATACTCTCCTTAAAATTGGCTTCCCCAGAATTTTGATATTATGTATCGTTTTCACACAATTAATTTTTCAAGAAATTTTGGCGAAAATCTTAAAAAAAAGTAGGAAAAAATAACTTTCGAACGGCTAATCGTATAAAATTTTCAACAATATTTTTGGAAATAAAATTGCAAACTCTATAACATATTTGAATTGTAGGCCTGTGACGATGTTATTTCTGCGCCGTTTTGGCCCCCGAAAATGTTTTTGCCTTCAGATAGTCAAAAGGTGTGAGGGGGTTAAACAAGTTTTGTTAATATTGGGGTCATGTCCCATCAAATTTTTTGTCATATGTTTCGGAATTGTTATGAAATTTCTTATATGCAATGTCATGTGGCCACAATCGGCCCATTCTTGAAATTTGACTCTCTGACCTCAAAAAATAATTACTCAGAAAATTTGAAGCCAAATGGTAATAAAAATATACTATAAATATATTAGCCAGGGACCGAGAAACCGTCAATTAAAGATTCAACCGGTTTTCCGGTATACCGAATCCACGACTTCGGATGAGATTCCACGAAGAATGGGCCTTATTCTCTTCTTTTTAATTATTTCCACGCAGTCGTTTTCTTGAAATCGGTACTACAAGGGAGAGCATTCTTAGATTTCGTAAAGTGCAAAGCCGTCATGATTATATGCCGTCATGAGCCGTCATGAGTGCAAAGCCGTCATGATATACCAAGTAAGATTTTTGTTTTGATTTAATCTGAATTTTAAAATTACATTTAAGGGAGTGGGTGTCGCAAATTTGAGCCTCTACCGAGGCCATTTCCCGCCAAAATAGCAAAGGTGTTATTCCAAAAACATTTGTTACTAACAGAACCGACTTTCGCGGTAATTTTGAATTTAACAGTAATCTGATACAATCCCACCTACGCCGACACCGACGCTTTTAAAAAGCTTCTTAAAAAGACACGCAGTTCGTACCTACTTCTTCAATTTTAATCATTTTTTATTATTTTTTTGCGTGAGGCTCTGGAGAAGCCTAACAAATAATGCAAAATTGCCTTTGTTTTAAAATTTTGCTTTCGGCGGCCAAAACAGCCAAAAAAACAAAAACAAAAATTATTGATTTATTTATGATTTAAATTGAAAGTGCGCTCATTTGTTTTCTTTTGACGCTACCAAGTTAAAAATTGCACCAAAATCCTTAAAAGTGTTTGTTTTTACGGAAAAAATTATTTTGAAGCATTTTTTCTGGTTTCTAAATTTTGTCAAAAATTTAGGCTCAAAATGAAAAGTTGCCATGGCCNAAAATATAATATATTTTTATCATCGAATTTTTAACGATTTATGTTTTTCTGAAGAGAAACAATTACAAAAAATCTTGGTTTCCATCATTATCCCAATATTTTAAAAGTCATGGTCTTATGAGTGTTCAATTATGATATCAACCTTGAAGTGAATTGTTTCTTAATATTTTTGTCAGATTCATAATTATAACTTTCATAGCAAGCTTCTCATTGTTAAAGTGAATACGGATAAATTTTTCAGTATTAATAACAGGGTTTTGCTAATCCTTTTAATTTGTTCCAGATCGATAGTTTAAGTCTAGTATAGTCTAGTTGGCGATGATAGCCTCGTGTATTTATTATTGCTCAAGGCAGTCTTTCCATTATTTCCTGCCAATCTCGAGCGCCACCCGCTCACATCGGCCACGCTTGCTATCACACGATTACAAACGGTTTCATTAAGGATATGTCTATGCAACCCTCTAGCGGTATTCATGGTTCCGAAAAAGATAAATACCGCGATTTTTACTGTTTAAATATCATACACGTTGATCTAATAAACAACCTCCCCAAAGTCTAGCCTCGTTCTTTTCACTCTGACTCAGAGTCTCTGACGGCAATGAGCAAAACTCTGGAGAATCCGAAAATTAAATTCCTAATTTACCAGATTAATACCAATGTTTTTAAAAATATTTGCGTCATCGAAACAAATCCCAGGTCTTAAAAAATAAACTAAAAAAAGTTCATCACAAGAAAAAATCTCCTATAAAATCGACCCATTTCGGACTTTTGAAACTTTTTGTGGGAAACTCTTGACTATGAGGGCAATCGGCAAAACTCTTCCTATAAATGCAATGAACAAAAAGCCACAGTTTTGGCTGAAACCGTGTGTGTTACGTATTCGAAATTTTGTATCTGAATCTCAGTAGGAGTCTGTAAACAAAAATCAATATATTGGTCGGAAAATATTTTGCAAATAAAAATCTATTGCTAAATCACCTTATGATATTGATTTAAAATAGTCTCTTGAAAAAATTGCGATTTTTGAAATAAAAGTCGATCATCTTGTTAAATAGCAAAAACGAATTATGACTGCGAAAATCTTAGGTCGGTCACGTGAACAAAGTGGGCAGAATTGTTGTTTGGAAGCCTAAGAATCACAAATTTTTCGTTCGACTTTTGAGTAATGAATTTGACAGAATTTTGTGTGCTTCCAAAAACAAATGGCGCGGGAAGTATCTCTTCGATTTTTGAATTTTTATAAAAATTTGGAAATTGCTCGAAACGTTCGCAAATTTTTTTGGCTGGTTTTTTTTCCTACTGTTGAAAATCCGTTGAAACAAGTTTTGTTAATATTGGGGTCATGTTACATCAAATTTTTTGTCATATATTTTCGGAATTGTTAGGAAATTTCTTTTATGCAATGTCATGTGGCCACAATCGGCCCATTCTTTAAATTTGACTCTCTGACCTCAAAAAATAATTGCCCAGAAAATTTGAAGCCAAATGGTAATAAAAATATACTATAAATATATTAGCCAGGGACCGAGAAACCGCCAATTTAAGATTCAACCGGTTTTCCGGTATACCGAGTCCACGACTCCGGATGAGATTCCACGAAGAATGGGCTCATGGTCATGCCTTAGTCCATTCTTTTTAATTATTTCCACGCAGTCGTTTTCTTGAAATCGGTACTACAAGGGACAGCATTCTTAGATTTCGTAAAGTCCAAAGCCGTCATGATTATATCCCCTATTCACACTTTTGTTAATATCCCGGCCCTGATTAGGAAACGTAGTGTGTTTTTAAGTAGTAGGGCCGGGATATTAACAAAAGTGTGAATAGGGGATATACCAAGTAAGATTTTTTAGACTTTAAAATCAAATTTTTTAAAGAAAATCGATCTGAGAATTTTACCGCATGCATCGTCGTTAAAAATATTTTTGTTTTGATTTAATCTGAATTTTAAAATCACATTTAAATCTTAAAATTTGAACAGCCGAACGTTAAACTACGCAGGAGGAGGTCGATTTTTTCTCTACTTTTTTTCCAACGGAAGTCCAAAGTGAATAACAAAATTCCTTGATTGCAGGACTAAAAGCTAATTTTTACGAAGGTACTCAACGGTTTTTGAGATTTTAGATCGGGGCTCAGAAAAAAACGAAACACATTATAGAAATTCTGAATACCCTTAAATGAAGATCTATCTTTCTGCATCCGACCATAAGTAAAAAAAAGCACCACAGCACCAAGGGTTCTAAAAACGTTTTGGAAATAATTGCAGAAATTTTGATCGGACTTGTTCTAGCTCAATTTTCTCGAAAACGACTCGATACATTTTTTTTAAATTTGGTATTATTAAAAGAAACATGTCTTCTAAATTTCTGATCAAAATATTTTTTTTGATCTTCGCTCCTACTTATAGAAAGTTGCAGATTAGTTCAGCCGGAAGTCAATTTTCATGATTCCTAGAAAAAAAATTCATCGTATTGAATTAAAAGTACCATCAAATGAAAGCTCATGGTCTACTGAAGAAAAAATCTGTTAACGTCAGGTTGAAATTTTGATCCCTCATATTCTAGAATCAGGAAACCGTGGAAATTTCAAACCGAAAAAAAATTTTGTCAAAAACGACACGATACATTTTTTTTAAAATTTGATATTATTCGTAGAAACATGTCTTCTCAATTTCTAGTGAAAAACATTTTTGTTAATCATTGCTCCTATTAATAGAAAATTGCAGTTTAATTTAACCGGCAGTCTATTTTTGGAGTTTTTAAAAAGTTATTATCAGCCGATTGTACCGAAAGTACCTTCAAATTGAAGCTACTGCAAAACTAAAGTGAAAAGGTGCTACTCAATTTTACTTATTTTTAGAATTTTTTATTAAAATTGAGGTTTATGTACTTTTTCTCAAAACAATACGTTGAAAAAATCTGAAACTTTGCTATGATTGCTAAGAGGCTAACAACAAATGATTAATACCTCCTTGACATGCTATTTTGAATCATGGGTGTCTATTTTTCATCGCTTCACATTAAAATTTATCGACTAAAAAATCAGCTTTAAAGATTGACGTCAGAATCTTCAAAAATCAAATTCACTGTTCAAATTTTAAAATATTTAAGTATATTAGATATTATAAATAAATTGATATACATGTAATAATTTATTTTTAATTGTTGATTTCTGTTTCCAGGCTTTCTTTGTTATAAAGCTCCGAGCCCAAGCTCTATTTTATTAAATAGCTTGACGTAATTTAGTAGCTTGTCAAAATAGTATTCATCGTTAAAATAAAGAGAAATGTTCAAAAAAGCTTGCAGAAGTATTTTCTAGTTGACTTTTATTTAGTTCTTAATTTTCAGAGAAATTTTCTACTATGTCTGCACCTCCAGTCCAACCATACCCAGCACAAGCTCCACAACAGGAAAATGTCAAAATTTTGGCCAAATTATTAAAACGCAAAGGAAATTTTCCGTTTACGTTCAGGTCATTTGTAAAAATGAAAAAACTGTTTTCGTAATTTGCGATATAAGTTATTATAATCATATAAATGGCAGCCAGTTACTGGCTAATTAGATTTCAATTTTTTTGTTTTTTTAGAGAAGATTCACCGCATAAAGACCTAACATATTCTGGGATGGAATTTTTGTCAATTTGAGTTGTTCATTGTTTATCGGAAGGTGCCGCGCACACTGACCACTAATCGTTGCAAAGAATGACAATTCAATACTTACCTTAATTCGAGTTATTAATTTAATATAAATTAATATTTGTATATTACCTTATATTTTACCATAAATCCATTTTGTAATATATTTTCAGTATGTCCCTATGGTGATTTTTATTTCGGTTATATTCGAACACTCGAAAAAAATCATTCATGACGACAATTTTTTTGTATTTTTCAACATTGCGAATTTCGGAATTATTAGATTCTATTAAATAGAACGTGCATATCGATCGCTCTATACATAGCGCCAAATCTTTTTAGATTTAGTTTGCCCAAGTCGATTCACCAAAGATACTCACTTCACCTTGGTAATTCGGTATTCTTTTTGTTTAATTTTTGCCAACAAAGAAACTGCATGCGCTGCAAGCAAAATCAGCATTGGCAATCAGACTTGGACAACCCAACCCCAGTTTATAATTCACTGTTATCGTA
>SCLH01000473.1:193382-220010 GCA_004367855.1 Oikopleura vanhoeffeni
ACAAAATAAAACATTGATACCTATTTGTTAACTTTTGAGAAAAATCGGCATTTACAAAGTCGAAAATTTACGATTCACTCTAAAAATTCACCAAGTGTAAACAAGAGATATAACAAGCAACAAATTTCTTACGTAGCACGAGGTTATTCCTCACAGACTGTAGCAGGCTAAACACTATGTGTAAAAACAGAGGAGAAGTATACAACAGTAGGTGTAGCATGCAGAAGTATGTGTGGGCGGTAAGCCTACGCTAGATCTAAGATTGGCCGCTAACCAATAAGATATGGCTAGTGAGCAATCAACTCGACTTGTCTCGCTTTTAGCAGAAAGTAACTCACACCAGAGATTACGCTATAAACGAGTAAGTAGAGATATTACAATTTATGTGAACTGTGAATTAACTAAATACATAGGTTGTATCTTACATTAACTAAAAGTGTCAAGTCTTACTTATCCGCAGAGGACATATCTTGCAGTTGACCTGATGGATCTAAGAAGCGCAGCAAGCTAGGTATACATAAGTTATCTGCTTGCTACGGGCAATACAAGGTACTAAAGCCCGATCAATCCATCCAGACCTACCGTTTTAGTCCTATTGCTACGTTATCACCATGTTTGCATCTGTTCGTAAGCACAGACCTCTTTAATAGGATTAAAAAACCTGGCAAGGGCGTGTTTACCGTTTAAGATCACCGGTTTGGATTTCAGTGTAACTTTATTTCAATACCTGAACTCAGTATCTGAACTCAGTTTTATATTCGGTTTGTCTCTCGTCGAGGCAGGTCTCGATTTTTTAAAAAATCGCTTCCTTTATTAAAATCGCCGATATAATTATTTAAATCTTAGTTTTTTCACTGCAGAAATGGAGAAGTGATGCTGACTAGTATCAACTACAAAAAGAGGAAAAATTGTGCGATAGTAGATTTCCACACGAGTTATGGCTTGCTCTAAAACATATATCTATTTTATTCAAAAATAGTGTATTTCGAGACAACGAAATTTTTCCTCAATTTTATTTCGGCAAGCCGAAATTGGTGGGAATATTTACAATGGCATGGATTTATTCAAATAAGATCCACAAATTCTTGGCCCAAATGAGGATTGAACAATTTCAATTTTGGGTCAAATACACATTGGCTCAATATACAGCTCAATGCAGTCTATAGTACCTCCATAGTACAAAGCTTGACATATCTCTCCTTGCTTGTTCTTCAACGGGTTGGCTGCTCCAGTCATCTAACATTTTTTTATTTCAGATTCATTCTTCATTTCTCCGGAAGTATGGGTTTGATCGTCCAGAATTCAGAAAAAGTTTACTCCCAGGCAAAAGAAAGTTATGCTTTTGTCAACTGTGGTGGTTCGATCAGGAATGACTGTTATGTCAAAGACGGAGACAATTTTATCGACTTTCGAGGCTGGGAGTAAACTTTTGTGCATTGATCTTCCATTGGCGGTAAACATTCCGGAACATTCTCACAAGATCTTTCGACGGTATTTGAGGGATTTCCAGCCCTATTGTTCTTCAACGGGTTGGCTGCTCCAGTCATCTAACATTTTTTTTATTTCAGATTCATTCTCCAATCTCTTCGGAGGCGTGGGTTCGAATCCCACTGCAGACACCAGATAAAAGGAGGCAATTGTCTGGTAATTATTCTTTATTCTAATAGCAGATAAAGTGATGATATCGAATCAGCAGTGAGGTTGATTATATACAGTATATTGTTTTCAGACATGCAAGGACATAATAACATTATGTTTGACTGTCGTACGGACGGTTGTATGTCCGCCGTATTTACAATCATTATTACAATCATAATTACATCATTATACCTGTGCTAAACTATTTGTACAACTGTACCTTCTGTTTCAGCAGGGTGTAGTTAGCCTTTATTGTTTTACTGAGCAAATAAACTAAATAAATAAACCAAAAATTGAATTCACGTGCTCTAGACAAGACAAGTTTTATAACATACTTACCTGCTAAGGATTTGAACTTTGAAATTATTTTTCATTTAACTTCATTTAAAAGTTACGTAAATTGAAATTGGAGCACTTATTTTAATTAAAATAATTTTTTCAGTGTTGAGACAAGTTCGTGGTTGATAACCTTGTATTATCGTTCTCTCACAATTTCCAAAGGGTGATGAATATTATCTTGAATTTTTGGTTGCACGAAAAACACAAAATTTTTAATGTCGTCATTATCACTATCAAGGCTGACTTTATCAAATGTCACAAAAAAATATAATATTTCTAAAACTTGATTGATCATTTACGAAGTAAATTTTGAAAATTACTCATCCAAATCAAAAAATTTTATAAATCTCAGCCTTTTCAAAAATCTCAGCATCTCATGTGAAAGTCGCAAATATGAAATTTGCAACAAAATTGAATTTGTGTACAGCTAAGCATTGCTTGGACAAAAAAATGATAAAATATTGTGAATACGGATATATCGAAAATGATTCCTAGGTGGCCATTTTTATCAGGCGTCATAACTTTGAGACATTGTTCAATCACATCATACGATTGTCCAGAATCCTGTGATTTTAATGGTCACTGCCTCAAAGTTATGACGCCTGATAAAAAAGACAACCTAGAAATCATTTTCGGTATAAACCGGCGAATTCGGAGGAGAAAGCATCCCGTTTGGGAGCCTGCAGCTGATGCCTAAATTGTCGGTCACTTTTCCGGTTTTCGTCCCGGAACCCGATTTTTGGCGGGATCCGGTACTTTGTTTCTGAACCGAAACTCGTCAACATCGAGTTCTAGCACAAAAAATTAATCGCGAGAATCGCCAAATTTAGATTTCCGTTTCAACTTTAAGTCTTTTCTTACTATGGCAATCAGGTGATGGTTGCCTGTGTGGGCGCCACTCATTGACCCTTTTGTCTACACGCATAGTCGATACGCGCCTCCGCACAAAAGAGAATAGGCAAGTCATGCTCGGCTCTTCATGTAGAGTGTGTAGTTAAAATAATGAATTAACCAATAAATCTAACCAAGTGCGTTTTCTTCTTTATTTTTGTAGTTAACTCTTTAGCGCCGTCTTCAAAACAAATATAGAAGATTTTGGATACATTCGTGATGCAAATAACTGCATGCTTGTGGGAGACTGAAAGATGTTAGATTGGAAATCAAATAAAGTTCAATCGACAGAATTCATATAATTTCATAAACCTTGCAAATAATTGATTCAGGAGAAATTATCAGGCATTAATACTCAGATAACTAATCAATTGCTTTCAAAAATAAAGAGAGAAAAAAGTCGTTTTTTGTATTTTTGTCTGATATCTCGTTATGTATTCTTCACGTTATTCCGGATAAATTCGGTTTCCTCTCGAGCTCTCGACATATCCTCTAGTCGCACTCCCGTCGATATCCGGCCTCGGATAAAAAACACGTATGTTTTGGTGAAGTGGCCGGGATATTGGCGGGGGTTCGAGTGGGGGATATGATTAAATATATTACAACAATCACTTTATGCATCCGTATAAATCAGTGTATATTTCATGCAACAATTATTGAATTTTTTAACCTTACAATTTTATCTCGTTTTTATCAACTTTCATTTAAAAAAACACTAATTCTGTGTAATAATCAAATCAAAATATTTTTCTGGTCAAAATTCTAATTTATTAATTGTTCAGCCTACTTAAGGGTATGGTGGTTCCTACATTTTTTGCAGTTGTTTCGTCATAAAAATGCACCAAATCAATTGTTTATGTTTTGAACGCATAAAACAACCCAAATGACAACAAAAACATTTTCGAAAATTTTGCGTTTTTCGATTTTTTCTAAGTGTTTTTCTCAAAATTATGTTAAAATAGCACGTTTGTGTCAATTTGACCCCTGAAACTGCTAACTATCAGGTTGACGTTAGCCAACTTTCCCTTCAGTGTTTCCTTAGCTTTCTCTTGAGCTAACTTTCGAAAAAATCAAAGCACATTTTTTTTTGAAAAATTTTTCACGTGACCTTAAAAAATTCATATTTTTTATTTGGGGTCGAAATTTAACAAAAACGCTACTATGAAGTTTGTTAAGAGCTAGCGTTTGAAAAAATTTTGGTAAATTTTAAAATTTAACCTAGGAGGAGATAGATTTTCCGATGCAAAAAGTCTAAAAACCGGTATTTTGGACTGTTTTTTGGCATATTCTTGAATAAATATAGCCCTTATCGACATAGCGCTCCTATGAAGTTTTGCATACTAACTGTACAGCTTATGTTAAAATTTGGAATACTTTCAAAATAAAACCTGGGAGGAGAAAGATTTTCCGTTTTTGCTTAGGTGGCTGTTGTGTTGCGTATGTGTGAAGTTATCCCCCTACATCGGCCTTCGGCTGATTTGAGGCTCATTTTTCAACAAAATTTAATTTAAAATGTAAAATCTCCCTTTATCGGCCTTCGGCCGATTTGGGGTTCATTTTTCCTAAAAATAAAATTAAAAATGTAAAATCCCCCTTTATCGGCCTGTGGCCGATTTGAGGTTCATTTTTCATAACGATTAAATCAAAAATGTAATATCCACCTTCCTTCGGCCGATTTGGGGTTCATTTTCATCAAAATTAAATTGAAAATAAAATATCCACCTTCTTCGGCCTTCGGCCGATTTGAGGCTCATTTTAGAACAAAATTAAATTGAAAGTATAATTTCCCTCTACATCGGCCTTCGGCTGATTTTAGGCTCATTTTTTAACAATTATTTTGCGAGTGTTTCAGGTAATTTAAAAAATGAAAAAAAAATTTTTGGAAATTTTTTACTATTTTTCTTCAAATAAGCTAAACCGCTCGCAAAATTTTTATTTTGAAATACTATATAAATTTTTGATAAAAATAAGGTAAAACAACCTCAGTGACTACTTTTATCATCACTGGAATTGATGACTCTTTAATTAAAAAAAATCTCACTTGGTAAGGCGTGTAAGCAAGTTTGATAGCCAAAAAACCCTATTTTGGCTAAAAATACGATTTTTCTAACTAAATTATCATGTTTTTCAAAATATTGATTTTTGAAATGAAATGTTTATACCAAAAGACGCGCAGTTAAATTTCACACAAACCAGTATATGTGGAAAATCAACCCTAAGTAGAAGATTTTTGCCGAAAATCGATTAATGGAAATCCTAACAATCCTCTTTAACTCGAGCCCACTCGAACTTAAACTCGAGCCCACTATCCCTTAAACTCGAGCCCACTATCCCTTAAACTCGAACCCACTTTTCCTTAAACTCGAGCCCACTCCCCTTTAAACTCGAGCCAACTCCCCCTTAATATCGAGTCCATTTCCAGCTTGATCAAGCTAATATCGAGCCAATTTCCTCTTTAACTCGAACCCACTGAGTCCCACTCCCCTTTAAACTTCCCTTGAACAAAATTCTCCCGACCTTCGACCTGACCCGACCTCCGACCCGGGACGAAAAAGTACTCGGGGCGTCCTGGAAAATTTCAGATAAAAAATCGACCCGACCTGGTCAAATTTTGAAAAAAATCCGATCCCTGGGTGGCACCTTATATTGGATGCAAGTCTACAATAAATTTTTCATAGTGTATAGTTTTCGTCTTTTTATGGTTTTGAGCGCACCAAAAAAGTTAGGCACATGACAAAGCTGTTAACTGCGTAGTTACTTCTCAGTTTGAAGTAATTTTTGATCGCAGAATAATAATATTTTCGTTGTCAAAATTCTTTTTTTAGCTTTAAATATTGAGAATTTTGTTAAAATTAACCCTTCAACCAATTAAATTTTAATTTCAAATAAATTAAACATAAAATAAGAATAATTTGAAGTCAAAATAATTTTTAATCCGTTATAATATTGTTTGTCGTTTTTCAAATTCTTTTTTCTATCTTCAAATATAAAGAATTTTGATAGAATAAACAATTAATCTTTTTATTTCAAGTTACTCAAATAGCTACAAAAATATTGAGAATTGTGTTATAATTACATGTAAGCATTAAAAAATTAACTTTTCTATTCCAAGTCAATCTAATGGATCAAAAAAACTAAACAGCTAAAAAACTTCAACAGATTTTGAAATAAGAAATTTTTAAAAAAACTCTTATGGAATGGTCCCAATACCGCCAAAAAATATCATAAAGTGATGATTACAGAGTTTACGATTAATTTTCGATAGACAGTAAATTGGCGACGACTTTTGGAAAATGTAATTCTACGTGTTATTTATTTAAAAATGGTCTTTGCGAGTTACCTTAGAAATTTTTATAAGGCTAAAAATTAACTTAGAAAATTAAAAATGAAGGATCAGCGTGTTTTGCAACAACCACTCCCTAAAAACATACAATCTAACTGAGCTGTTGTGCCGAATAATAAAGATTACCGAACTTAATCAATGTTACGAAAAGGTAAAGCCAATACCGTATAGGCTTTTTGGTCTAGTAACATTGTAAATTATGTCATAACAAATAATTATATCTTGCGAAATGATAAATTATGAGCTGGAATTATCAATATCAACTTCCGCAAACCACTGGAGTCATCTCTATTATGAGTAAATACACTATTTCTATCGTATCCAGTTGTTCCATTATGGATCTAAAATTATGAAATTATTGTGAAAATGAGGTCATTAACCCCCACCGGCACAAGATTTTGTACCTGCACGAGCGTGTTTCAGATCACACACGTAGTATTTGCTTAGGATTAAAAATTGAGGATCTCAAAAACAGCTTTTTCCGATTTCGACATTAATAAGTTCTGAAAAGATAAATTGTGGATTATTAGTAATATGAAAAATTTAAAAATTCTAGATCTCTGTACTATTAGTGTAAAATTTGAAACTTGTTAAAAAATAACATCTTTCAAAATGATAATAAATCGAAACGTTAGATAAAAATTATGTTGTTAAATAATTATTAGTAATCTTCAAATTATCAAATAATTCAACAAAAATTTTAGCTTTATTTATTCGGTAGAATTTTTTTGACTTATTCATTTGAAAAACTTGAATTTTGTAAGCTTCTTGCAATTAAACAATTACTTGTTGATTGTCAGCGAGTTCCATAAGTTTTCTGATTGTAAACTATTAATTGGATTGATCATTATATTAAGAAAGCGAACAGTTCGCTGCAAACTGTTCGCGGAAATAAAAGCCGGAGAAAAATTAATGTTTTGCTTTGGACAGATAGTTTGCCGGTTCGCTCCCTAATTATATTTCACTCGAAAACTGATTAAATCAATTTGAAAAGATTCATCTATTTTTAATTAACCAATAAGTTAATTTAATTCTTAATAATTATTTGTTAAATGAGATTAATTTTCGATCAGCTATTATATCAACCAATCAAGTTTTATATTAGTGAACATTTTGAAAGAATTTTAGATTTGACCGTTCTTCTTGGTCTGGTAGGTACTTTTTTCTATGATACAAGACTAATAGACTTTAGTGAATTTTAAATAGAGAGACAAGAAACTTCCACTTGTAAAGCATTGGTTTGCGCTGATTGACTGATTCTCTGACACGTCTTTTCCCATCAAATAATTAGTATTGTAGGAAAAAAAGTTATGTTTGTCCGAAACAAACAACGTTTCCCCAGCACTAAAAATGTTGGTCCCCTCCAACCCCTTAGAAAACAAAGTATACATCTTTTTTCCTCACCAGTAGATAACACTCAAGAAATTTTAAAATATAACACTTTTCCCGTTTTTGCTCAAACAGTTTTGTTAAAAAATAAACTTGCTGAAATCCGTTTGGTATACAGAAGAAAACGTTTTATTGAAAAGTTTTTGCAGAATATACCAATACGTTTAGCGTTTTGGGGTGTTCCTCCGGGAGATCACGTTAACAATCAGAGCCGACTTGGTCTAGTTAATTATAAGGGGCGTTTCAAATCTCCCGGGGGAACCCCAAAGAGCTAAAACACATTCGGTATATCCAATTCGTTTCTAGAATTTTGACAAACAAACACAAAACCAGGAAAATCAATTTGTAGGTTGATAATATAAAGCCTTAAATTATATAAGGAAGGAATTGGTTGAATATCGCAAAGTACAAAATAAACTTATCAACTTTCCGACTTTTCGTATCACATCATGCTTGGTTAAAACGGTTTTAAGTAATGACTCTAGATTAAGAGGCTCGGTCGGCATGTCACATTTTCACTCCCAATCTAAGTTTTTGATCAAGCTGACTTCCGCGAATCAAAACGTTTAAATTTACAAAAACTAAAATCAGAAGAAAAAATGTGACATGCTGTATTTAAATGCAAATTTATGAAGCTAAGTTTAAGGGGATACTCAACGGTTTTTTATTTCAGGCTAGGGACATGGTAAATGCACCAAATGGCCTCAGGAAGGCCGCAAAATGCATTTCCGATTATACCAGAAAAAAATCGAGAATTTTCTTAAAATTTACGAGGTTTTTCACATTTTTTTTGGGACAAAATACATAAACCTGGATTTAAATGAAAAATGCTAAGAATATGTAAAAGTGATTACCACCTTTTAGTTTAGTTTTGCATCAGCTTCAATTTTAGGGTACTTTCGGTAAAATCGAATGATAATTATTGTCTAGAAACTCCGAAAATCGACTTCCGGCTGAACTAAAATGCAGTTTTCTATTATTCCGTGCATAGAACTCAAAAAAAATGAGAAAGTAAGAAGACATATCACTCCAACTTAAACTCAAATTAAAAAAAATTGTGTCGAACCAGTTTCTAAAAATTTAAGGTTCAATCTGAAATTTTGGCGTTTTTATGATTGTAGAATATATCGGACGAAAATTTCGATATCATGTAAGCAAATTTTTTGTTCAGTTAATCATCAGCTTTCACTTGGTGGTATTTTTTACCAAATCTGATCAACTTAACTTTCCTAGAAATCTTAAAAATCAACTTTCGGTTGCACCAAATCGCTATTTTCTAGAATTCTGTGCATAGATCCATGAAAAAAATATCGAAAAGTAAGATGATAAATTACTCCTACTCATATCAAATTAAAAAAAAATTGTGTAAAACTGTTTTTGAGAAAATCAAGCTCCAAATTTGAAAATCTCAAAAAATTACGGTTTTTTCTGATTCTAGAATATGTCCGATCGTAATTTTTCAAAAAAAAATTAGGGTGTCATAAATGGAGTTCAGACTGTTATTCTGACAAAAATTAATTAAATTTCAATCAGCCGTTATTGAAAAAAAAGACATTTAAGATAAAATCAGTGTTCTAGAACTCTACTCCAACTTGGTGCTATGGCGCTTATAAAAAAAACTTAAGTTAATAGCAGACAGTCAGATCTTCAAATGAGCCTTTTCAAAATATTTATAACTTGTTTGTTTAATTCTGAGACCCTATTCAAAATACAAGAAACCGTTGAGTACCCGCTTAAGTGGTTACCCGACGGAATATTTTCCGCTCATTTAGGGCCAATTTTAAAAGTGACTCAAAATTTTTTACAAAACTGGATATATAATTTCAGACAATTTGAAATTCATTAGTGGTATTTTCAAAGCACTACCTAAACTAGAAAGTACTTTTTTCCGAGTTTGAAATCATCAAGGCGATTTAAAAAAAAAGAGAAAAAATATTTTATTTGGAAAAAAAAACGAAATCACTTTTTAAAATTTTTTTTTATTTTTTTCGAATTTTATGCCTGAACTCAAACTTTGAGCGCTTCTAGGAAAAAAGTGAAAGATGGTATCAAAAATCTTTCAAAATTAAAGTTTGAAATTTTTTTTCAAATCTTTAAAAATTAAAATAACGACATAAATAGAGTGAACTTTTTTGAGAAATTTCATTTTCTTACAAATATTAGTTAGCCCAGGGATCTATTTTAAATTGTTGAAAATCGTTTTTAAAATCGTTATTTAAATCGTTATATAAGTGAGTTCATAAAATTTGGGAGATTTAAAGTGTATTCAACCGCTGAGATTACGGTGGTTTCTTGATATCAGTTACAAGTCTGTGCGATGTATTGTTTGTCTCCAGCGCGTCCACGAAAACACCCTTTATACCGTCTGGTACCCCCTTAATTCATAAAGATTAAAATAAATGTTTGATTAATTTTATATTTCTGAAAACTATTATCAAATTAATTTTTTTAGTTTTGTTCCGAAATAGTTTTCTGGCTGGTTATAATTTTTTCATTTTTTTGAATTTTTTAATCAGAATTTTAAAATTTGCATTGAATTTATTTCTTGATAAATATTTTCAAGCTTTTTGATGATATAATTTTTTCTACATAAATAATTTTTGATAATCATTTGTTTTGATCATTTTTCAATTTATTTGGCTGCCAAATTTTGGCAACAATTTCTAAAGAGCAATTAATCCTGCAAATTTTTTTAGATAAATGAAAAATTTCAGGCTCAATTATATGCAATCTCAAGACGGTTGTCGTTTTTCACATGGACCGTTGTGATTGTGAAATAAAATATTATTACCATAGTTTCTGTTTTGTTATTTTTTCAATAAAGTAAAAAAATTTTCTTTGTCAAGCGAAATTTATTTTGTCGTCCCTATTAACGTACAAAATTGCAAAAATAAAATAAGATGAACAAAATTCTTAATTTTTTAATAATTTCTGCTAATTTTGTCAATATTTTGTCGCCAAAATTTTTCATTACCGACAAAAATTTTGGTAAAGCAGAAGCAAAGCCAATGGAATTTTCCTGTCGTCAAGCCGAGCAAAGCCCGACAAATAATTTACTAACCGAGGCCTGGGCCAGGCCGCCTGGCTTTCACAATACGTAACAGTTACATTGTGACTAAAATGAGCTCAGAATATTTTCAAAGTTATAAGGAGTTAAAAATTACCAAATAATGAATTTTGAGACCCTACAACCACGATTACTTTCAGTAAATATATTATTATAATTAATTTATTATGTTTGTATTTCATGTCAGAAATACCTTGGTCTTATGTTCATAGACTACTCTGTGGTATTGATCGCTGGCAAATTTTTGTGGGCAAGGTGGAACAAAAATCCGGAAATAAGTAAAAGTGTTTCAGAGTATTTTATTGATTTTTGAATCGAAATATGCAAGGGGTCGGAGAGATAACTGAGCAGAAAACGTTGCCCAATCAGTATGCTTATTTATCTGAACGTCAATTGGTCCACTTTGGTTCAGATCCGTTGTTTAACCTTATTTTTAAGTTTTAGAATATGTTAGTACTTCACCTTCACTGGTTTTCAAGAACAACTTCTAAAGTGGAGCAATAAGACACTGATTTGAAAAAAACACACAGTGGGAGATCACGCTTTTGCTTATTTTGGAAAAGTTTCATGGAAGTCTTTTTATCTGTTTTTATTTTATTTCTGAAAAATTCGGTGATTGAACTCTAAGGAGGTAGCAGCGATGTGGCAGACTGGCGTCAATTAAACTTACGAAAATAATTAGTTGGTTTATTTTTTTGTGCTTGTTATCGTTAGCTGAACCAGAATAAATGTGTATCAGCTCATTAAAATATTTTTTTATCTCATTAAGGAAAGATTTTAGTTCGAACTTTTATTTTTGAATTCGTAAAATTTTCAAAAAAAGTCAAAATATTATTAAAATTTCACACATTTTTCAACCAAAATTTTTTTTGTATTTTTTAAAATCTGTGAATAAAAACAAAAAAAATAGCCACTTTTACTTTTCTTATGCATGTTTACATATTTTCTGAATGCTGTTCAAAAAATCTTAACATGTTCATTTGTCATTTTTTGTCGACTTTTTTTAGAAATATTATGAAAAATTTTAGCAAATCAAGTCCAAAATTTTTTACTAATGCTTTTTTAAATTCTCCTTGAAAAATCATGCCGAATCAGTTGTGTTATTGTCTGGTATCTATTTGATTTACGTATTTCAACCGATGGAAGGATCAATCGAATATCGTTTCTGAACTACTGATGAAATTTACAACACTTGCTTGTGACACCGGTTTGTGCCATTTGGCACGCAATGTATAAAAAATATTTTTTCTAAATAAATATAAAATTGCGGGTGTAATAGGCTACTTTACTCTTAAAAGTCAGGACATTTTTCAATATTTAAACTCAATTGAAGGTCAATTTTTTTGCATAAAAAGCTGTTTTTCTCTATTTTTCATGGGAAAAAAAGTTCATAAAAAAGAAAATGTCTGAAGTTTCGGGTGAAGTTGGAAATGGAGTTGTACTGAAAAGTGGTTTTTGATATTTTTACAGATACTTAAGAATGTTGAGAACTTAAAAATATAAACATTTGCAAGAATGAACACTTTTATTAAAGATGAAAAGTGAAATGAAAAAAATTTCACATTTTTTTTTCATAAATCACTCCGAAAAAATGTACCAATCTGCCACATCGCTGCTACCCCCATAAGACGTGTGAAAATATCGAATCATTTTTTAATTTAAATTTTAAAGTTTAAATAGAACGTTTGTGGCCTTTTTGATCGAATGAACCCGTTTTTTATTGTTTTAGTATAGATAAATATTAATTTTGGGAAAGTGGGTTGTTTGAGCAGATGATTGTACGAAAAGAAGTGTGAAGAAGACTGCGACTGACCTACGCGACCTATTGTTTTAATATTACGCCTTTCATATGGATCACCGGACCTCAGAGTACAAATCCTAAATATTTGAAAAATGCGAAATCTGAGCATTTGATTGGTTGATCCTTTCTCAACCTGACGAATGAAATCGGCCTATTCCACAATCAAGGGCCTAATATCTTGCGTTGTTTGTATCATTCAAATATTAAGGATTTGTACTCTGAGGTCCGGTAATGCATATACTTCCCTCGAACTGGTCTGAGATTAGAACCGACCTCACAAAAGTTCCTCCGGACCATGTGAGGCTAGGAAATATGAGTCATTTTCGTTGTGTGAAACGTTGTTTGATTAATCATACAGATATATTCTCAAAAAATGGAGTACGATCAAAAAACTTTTCTAATTTATTTGGGCATGCGTGAAATGTTTTTAATAAATATAAAGTTTTCGCCTAAAATGTGTTAGCTAGGAAAAGGGAACGATTTTGCTTGAGTTTTAATTCCCTTTCCCCTTTTTAATCCTATCCTTATATGTTTAAACTACGCATGTTAGGGCGAAACTCACGGATTAATAAACTTATTGAAATTTCAATTTTGTCTGACCAGATTTGATCACTTTTTCTGAACTAACGAAAAAAAACATTGGGGGTTTTTTTTTTTCTTTTTGATTTTTTTTGGGCGCCAATACTTAAAACCATTATGTACAGGGTTTCGATTCTAATATGACATTATTTGGCTTGCAGGACAGTGCTGATTGGCTTATTTCCCTAGCCCAATCACTGAGAAATTTAAATACTACTGTGATGTTGATTCCCGATTTCCTGTTTTAGAACACTGATCCATAATCACTCATAACACAATGTACATGTTATGGCTTAGCTCTGCAGATCACGTGTTCACTCTATATAACTATACTATATGATAGTTCTATATGGTTGGTCTAGTTACTTATGTACGCTATAGTAGTACAATGAAACTAGACCAAACCCAGAATTTAACATCTATTCCTAAGGTGATATGAAACCAGCAGTCTTAAAATTTAAATCGGTATTCCTTTTACGGTTATCTATACCGAAAAAAAATGGCCTTAGGAGATTGTGCGGTTGCAGTAGTTTTTTCAACCACGGTCTCAAAATCCGGTCTATGGTATTTGTTTTTTTTCTAGTATCCACTACCGGACCAAATCAGGCACATCAGGAGAAAATGATTGCAGCAAAAAAAGTTTTTTCCTTAATGGACATAACAAGTTCTAACATTCGGCATTTGCTTAGAAAAAATAAGCAATTTAATTCACATTCCACACATTTGGATCAGTCTCAAATTCAAAAAATAATACATCACAGCAAAAAATTTCACTAAATGATTTATATTCGATATGTATAATTGATTACAATTTTTGGACCCTTCATTCATATTTCAATATTTTGGGCCTAATTCACCTGTACATATTTGCAATGGCGCGCATTTAATCAGCATAAAATAGTTGAATTGCGAGAATATGAAAAAAATTATTTGAAATTTATTTAGGCAAAAGTTAAATAAGATTAAATTCTAGAAGGATTATCAATGAAAAAGAAAAAGAAATCCATAGTACCGTTCGTGAGCATACCTATTTCTGAGCATTTTATTTGGAACCAATCAGAGCCTGCTCAAAATTTTCAAAAAAATCTGGATATTGAAGAATTGATAAGTTTTTAAAATTTTGAGTCGAATACTTTTTCGAAAAATGTATGAGTTTCGCCTTAGGGAGACAACCGCGGCCAGCCCGTAGTTAATACTTTTTTTTTGTTAAAATAATGTACATTTTTGCCTATATATAAGATATCATAACAATTTTTTAAAAAAAGCAAAAAGGGGAATTTTTTTTTTTTTTCACAAACAAATTTTTGGCGAAAGAAATACCAGCAATTAGGTTGTATGCATTGAAAAGTTGATGTGATAATATTTTCTAAAAATTAATCAATTTTGGACTTTTCAAGGTTCTCAATTCTCACAAAAGATATTTGAGTTTTAAAATTGCTCGAAGCACCCACAATCCACTTAAATTAATCCTCTGCTGAAATTAGACTCATTGTTTTGTTCCGGTTGTTTTTCTAAATCCCCAAGTTCAAAACTTAGATTTTGCGTCAAGAAAGACCCGGGATTGATATTTTCTACCTTAATTCATCAAACAAAGAAATTCAGCACGCTGAACATCGGCAACAGAAAAAATAAATGGTCACTATTTTTATTCAATTTATACAGCGCTCTTAAAAAATAGTTCAATCTGCTGGACTAATGAGACACCCTTGAAACAGCTGCTCATGCTTAATTTGCTATCTGCCGTACTTCAAACTAGACCAAACTCATATCCATTTTTAAATCTTTTTATGTAAATACCGGGCCACTAGGGTGATACTGATTTTGCAGCAATTGTTATTGCACGATATTCAAAAAGTAAAACCATTTTTTTTTAAATTTTTTAAACAATTCGAACTTGTTCAGGCGGTATATCTAGGGTTATATCCAGGAGTAAAATCGATTATCAAACCAACAATTANAAAAAAAAAATTTTGGACAAAAAAAACGGAAAAATTTTCTCGTCCAAAATGGCCTTTTAAATTAAAAATTTCGGTAAAAGTACGCAAAAGGTCGCATCACATTCTATGGCGAACGTAAAACTTACCCATAAGATAGCTTGACGTAGGTAAGGATAAAAAAATTTAAGACAAAACATGGTCTATCCATATCAATTTGCAATTTAAGCGGTTCTGCCTACGCATTTTTTATCAAAATTTCTTCAAAATGACCAAATTTTTTCATCAAAATTAAAAAAATTGAAATTTTAAAATATTTTTTTGTTATAATTTGATGGTTTTTTGTGATATAGAGTTAACGTTTTCCATCCTTAAATTTACAAAAAATTCATAATATACGTAAAAAGTGGCTAACAAAGCCGAAAAAGTTGTTTTTAAATATTCAAATTGTGACGACTAAGAGTCTCCGAAAAAAAATTTTAAGGTCAGAATCTTTTTTTTTGAGAAAGTTTAACCCCGTTAAGGCGGTACTGGTCGCTGGTTTTATGAGGCATTTGGGGCTTTGAAAATGGTCCAAATTTATTTGAGATGATAACTAAGTGTACTCCCCACCAAATTATCATAAAACTTTTTTTCGAAATTTTCGTGTTTGTTCAATTTTTTATAAGTATTTTTATCAAAATGAAGTCCAAAAATAACGTTTGCTTTAATTTAACCACTAAAACTTCAAAATTTCACCTTGACTTAAGGGCCTCGGTGCATTTTCACAGATTAGCACTTTTTTCAATTTTTTTTGTCTTGATGGTAAACTTTTTTCCACTTCAAAATTTTCGGATAAAAACTATTTCGAACACAAGTTGCCACTTTTAGGCTTACTTTGTGAAATCGGAATTTCTTCAGATTGATTATTTTTCCTTTATAACTCGCCTTTTGAAAAAACACTTAAAAAACGCGCGTTTGCTATCGAAGGTGTCTAAATTACAGCAAAATTTTTTTTTATTATTAATTAAGAGCTTTAAAATACGGTCCTGTCGACAATTGAAAATTTATTTATTTCAATTTCATACGATTTTTAAGTCAAAATCGAAAATTTAAATTTTTGAAAAAAGACGAAAAAAACGAAATTTGTGCACATCGAAAAAAATACTTTTTTTTCATGAGTTTAATTTATTAAATTTGAAATGGTCGACAAGTCGGCTTACCAATTGAGCAAGTCTCGGTGAAATAATTTTTTTTTAATTCTTAATTAAAGTGGGCTTAACTAGATTTTGCGCAAACTGTATTTTCATTCAAAAAAGTATGATTCAGAGTATAAACAAGAGCGAAGAAACAAAACGAAAGCATATTTAAATATAGTGAAAGTAACCATTCCCAATATTTTCAGCTAAGGATTCCATAAAAATAAGTTCAAAAAATTTTGAACAAGAAATGAGAAAAATTTTCAAAATATTTCTAATTATTTTTGACTTAAAATCACTGAACCATGTCATATGGTTTTTCAAAGAGCATATATAAAATATATAGTCACCTAGTCGAAAAGTTAAAGTAGCCATTTTGTAAAGTTTTTTAAATAAAGCACTTTAAATAGCTCCATTCACTAAATTTACCACAATTTTCCGGATTCTCACCAAATCTCAAAATTTTCGATCTAAGCTTTAGATCCTGTTCTTTAAAAAAAACTGAGAGAACGCGTGTTTACGCGTGGTTAAACCAGATGGTTGTGGAGAAGTGAACTGAAGTGTTAAATGGAAATCGCGAGATCAAAGATGGATCTTTCAATATGAATTGATAGCAATTGTTTACCATCATCAGTTTGGCCGTACCACAAGCCTCCAAAATGTCAAAATCACCCGCACCAACTCCCTTCAAGCTAAATTTGATACTGTGACATTTCAATGTAAATTATACATGTACAAGATGCAAATTGAAGTAAGCACAAGGATTGAAACTAACTTATTGAAAGATTTATGCGACGAGAAAGTTTCGGTCCGAAAAGCGATCGAAATTTTGACAACTAGTCGTATTACGAACCTTTTTCGAGTTGAGCAACGTTGCACTTATTTTTAAATCACACGTTGAACCCGTGGTGTTTTCGATTATTCTAAGTCAACTGCGAGATATAGTTTTTGTTATAAGCAAGTTTTTTCGTTTAAAATAGGAGACAATTTTATCCCTTCGATCTCTTTATCAAATTTCACCTTAAAATTTTCATTCATCTATAAATGTTAAAAATATATTGTTTTAACATGAGAGATAGTAATCATTACAATTTTTGACAAGTTATTATGATTCTTTAACCTAAAATCAATGTTATTTAAATTTCAAAAAAATTCGACTCACTCATTCAAACGTTCGTGATTAACCCTATGGCGCATTCACGAATTTTTAGCCCTTGATTTTTGCCAGAACCAATTCTGCTTGAGAGTCCTTAATTGAATATTTATTTTAGTCGTTAGTCATAAAATTAAATGAAATATTTAATTTTATTAAGGTATTTGATTGTGTTCGTCGAGATTACGCTGTTCGAACTTATACGATGCTTTACTCAATTTTCAACCTATGTGAGACTCACTAAAAATAAATTAAATATGCGTTGAACGTCCAAGGTTTTTATTTTCATAAAATTCACGCCTGTCTTCATATCCCATTAACACATAATGTGAATCTAAGAAAGTCGGTTTGAGGCAGGTTGTAAGAGGGAACGTTCCCACTACTGTGGTTTCCCCCTTCCCTTTCCCTTTTTAAGAAGTCCTTTTCCCTTTCCCTCGACTTACCTTTATTTGCAGGGTGAAATTTAATTTAAAATATTTTAGAATATTTCGAGTAAAAACAAAAAATTATGTACTGTATTTACTGAGTATTTGATTGTATCGAAAATAAAAAATTATAAATTGAAAATTTATGATATATGTTTGTTAGATACAAATTAAATTTTTTTGTACCGATTTTAAAAACTTTAAAAGTTCAGTTTTCAATTTAACTGACATTTTTTAATGAAATTTATATTTTAGAGAATCGAGAGGATCCCTTTTTCTTCCTCTTCTTTCCTTGATATTGTTTCCCTGTCCCCTTTTTTCCCCTTCCACCTTTAGACATAGCTGGGTTGAGAAGTGAGTAGGAGAGTCATTTCTGGGAGGACAATTCTGAGGCCACTCCTACAACCAGTGGCGGATAAGGATTGAAATTTTCATTTAGGTCGGACGCGGCGACGGGATCGGGATTGAAATTTCCAACTTAGGTCGGGATTGAAGTTTAAAGTTGGTCAGACCGGGTGGGGATTTAACGGGAGTCCCGAGTATTTTAACATTTGAATACCATCTCGGTTTTAAAAAACACTGCCTACCACTCTTAAACCCGCACATCCTAAATTCCATTATGTGTTAAACCTTTTTTCTGCAGTGCCAATATCACCTTAATTTTTCGGATTACAAACTTTCGGTGAATATTGCGCCTACCTCATGTTTATGTTTTTGCAGTTAAATGTATATATTCAAATTCTTCGAGAGATTGAAAACTAAAGTTGATATTCTCGGGCCTTTTTAATTTTTAATTTAAAATGGTTTTAATAAAGTGAATATTTATTAAACACTAATAATATGTTATACACTTTTGATACGACACAAGTTGTCCATCGTCAGTGCTATTTAACAGTAACTAAAAAGTTGGTACAAATTTGAAAACAATTAGTTACTGATCAGATTCAAAATTTTTAATACACAGTACTTTACATGTTTACATACAAGCATGTATTTACTGTTTACTTCTTACTGACACATTACTTACTGTCTTTACGATTCAGTACTTTAACATGTACTACTTATTATAAACTGTATTATGTATTTATGTACTAATATACGTCCTAGTATGTTCAAGGGGCACCTATAAATAAAGTTTAATAAATATTTGTTAATTGAAAAAATTTTTTTAAGTTGCATTGATATTTTGTCAAACAAATGATTCCACGTCCATAATAATCTGCCGCTCTTCTAGCCAAAAGTTAAATGAACCAAATTGTTTTGGGTTTTCAAATTGTAAACATAAAGTTCCCAGTTATCTGTTAAAGTTATGGTATGTCATTTAACTTGAAATACCAAAGTCATGTAGGCTTTCGTTTTTTCAGTAAGTTGAAGTGTAGTTCCAAACTAATAATAGAACAAAGTATGACGTGGTCAAGACAGTTACTAATTTATGATTCAAAACGCCCATAATCACCTTTACGGGATTACAAGCAGACACCAAGGCATCTTATATTAACATAGTACTAATTGATGACTGTTTAACAGTATTATTGAAATAAAACATATACGTTTTATTTCCTTACAACAGAAAAAAACGTGTTTTCTATTACTTTGCTGTTGATAAACCTGTGGCAAATAAAAAAGTCGCCAAGGCATGCAGAGCCGATATATAAATATATGCACCCAAATTTTGGAAGCTATTACAACAAATCGAGACATATATTCACATGTAATAATACCTACTTCACAGATTTTTGACGAGGATATTTTTTTGGGAATCGACGCCAATTATAATAAATTAAGTTTGAATTTGCATTAAAATTTTGTAGTTAAAAAAATTTCTCCAGTGTCAACATTTCCATGATCGAAAATTTTAAAATCCGAAACTCCTCAAAAAAATATCAGCTCAAAACTACCATAAATTTAAAAATTTTCTATCTATACATGCACAAATACATAGATAAACATCTTGCGAATGTCACATATAAAACTCATACATGTATATATATTGATAATCATGAAGTCCATATTATTAATTATTGAGCAGTTCCAAAATATGTCAGGGAATTTTACGTGGCGATAATCCTTACAATCAACTCTCCATAATATCAGAAACCAATATTGAAATGAACTATTACTTTTCGAACCCAGCAAATTATTTCACAATGTATGACAATTGCAAACAATCTGGAAATTATTATGCTTGCCATTTTACCGATGTTTAATAAAGGCCTCTGTGGTCAGAATATGATAATAAACGGGAAATTGGACGGTGTATTGAATTTTTTCGATGAAAAAATTGGTCAGACAGGGCGTTGAAAGATACTAATCAGATTTTTTTCCTGTAAAACTGTCATTAATATCGTGAAAAAAATGTCAAAAGCTTTGTCTATACATGACAAGCTTAACGTACACAGGAAACTTATGTGACATTACTTATGTCACAGTAAGCGACCGAAAAGGCTTAACCATAAAGTTATGGTCGCTAAGTAGAAAACTTCTCTCCAGTTCAATGTTTGAATTTGCTGAAATTTTGACAACCAACGTGAAATAGGAGTAGGTTCGAACTTTATCTAGAGCGGTTTTTCTCATTAATGCTTATTTCTCGGCATATTTAACGAAAAAAATAGTGAAGACAACGGAACTATCGTAACTATCGGAAAAAAAATCAATTTTTTCAAAAACCATCAAAATTCCTTTATAACCTGAAGGTGCAATCTTTAAAATGAGACTAACCTTATAGCGCCGTGTTCGATCCCAGCTCAATGTTGTCCCAGTGACTTGTATGGGGTTTGAATAATAGCAAGGGTGCTTGTTGATGGGGACCGGCTGAATTTGATGAGTGTGGTAATCACTCAAGAATCACTAAAGACTATCACTCTAGACAACATTAGTGGGTCCGTACACCCGCAATAGGGTTTGTCTCATTTTTAAGCATGCTAACTTCGGCTTGGGACAATGAAATGGACTACAAAAATTTTCTCACAGTTTCTGAATTATTCATATTATACAAAAAGAATATTAGAAACTGAGCACTATCATTTTAACCAACGAATCTCATCTAAAAATGTTATTCGAACTCACATATGAATCAGGGATTGGGCATTGAAAAAAAATAAAATCATATTGGATTGGATCGGATCGTATCGGACTGGGGTGATAATTACTGTATGGTTCGGACGTATCGAAAGGGGGTGAAATTTTAACGTATTGGAATCTGGATCGACTGCCCCTAAATTTAAGCTATTGGATCGATCTATCGGAATAAACGGATACGATCCAATCCGATCCAATGAATTCCAATGCAGTCCGATCAGTTTTGCCAATTCCTGATTAGAACGCGCTAAATTGATGCGGTGGGTATCACTCAAACAAGACTAAGACAATCACTTAGACAACATCAGTGGGATTCGAACACGCGCGTATAAAGAAATAGCAAACATCTAATTGGTCACAATATCACTATTATAATTTGTTTAACGTTTTGTTATAAGCTACACAGCCCTCAATAAATATCACTTAAACCTGTGTTAACCGCATAAAAGCACTCAACTCTTATTTATATTAGAATTTTTATAAAATTGCTTATAAAAACATACAAATCAAGAAATCTTATAAAAATGGCATCCAAAGTATCTCGTAATAGTTGCTGTAGCAATGGCGAACTAAAAAAAGTACTACGTGTACGTGCTGCGTAACCTTTTCTTAGCGAAAAAACTTCATAGTGCCATATTTAGATATCAAAAAACTTAGAGAATTGAAGAAATTTTCCTTTCTTATAATCAACCTATACGACTTAGATGCAAAAATCCGGCGCGAATAAATTCTTTATTGACCGTTTTATGAAATAGCTAAAAAAATTTCCGCTTTTTTGTGGATTCAAAACAAGCAGAGGAATTCTATATAGAATATCCCTATGTACACTTTGTGAAAATCCCGGCCCTACACTAAAAAATACTACGCTTCCTGAAGGGCCGGGATATTTCAAAAGTGTGGAAAAGGGAGTATACAAACCTGATCTAAACGAGCAGAAAACAGCACGATATCGACCAAGGCATAAGTAACAATAGCTTTCGTTGATTTGATTAGGGCAGCAAAATTTTTTATTTTAAATCACGCTTATTCTGCAGACTTTGTAATTTAGATTGTATTGTTCACAGATATCGAACATCTTGTAGCTGTTTTAAATTTAACCTCGAAAGCGAATCGTGCTCAAATAAATAAATAATATCCCTTCACACTTTTCCAACTCGGCACTTATTAGCAACAATCAGGAGAAAAGTTTGATATATGATTCCTAACTTCTCGAGACGAGTGGTAACGCAGGATTATTACATTCTAAGGCTTTCCATATTTTAAAAATATTATTCGAAATGACTCATCACGCACATAAAATAATTGAACTGAAAGGAACCTGTTATTCCTCAGACAAACAGACTTGACCCATATTGATGTAGAATATGGGATTAATCATTCTTAGCCGAAATTTAAAAAAATTAATTTTTAAATTTTTAATTTACCTTTATTTCGACTAGACAACAAAAACGAAAATTATCGTCGACGTTTTTTGAATCAACCACATCAATGATGTGACATATAACAGTAAATGTGACGTCAAACTGAAATAGATTTTGAAACGACTGCCAAAACTTTAAAACAAATGGGCTCTGTTCTGTAAAACACAGTATCTCATAATAGAGCCGGTGAGCCCGTTTTATTGATTAACACATTTTTACTTATTTTGAATTAATGGATTTCACTTTCAATTTGTGATTCAAATCGTATTATAAGGTCTGGTTAGTTTGACTAAATAGAAATTTCTTTGGTAATTACCTGCGTTAGGAATTCTGTCATGATTAAATTTCAGCTTCTAATTTTAACTCATTTTGACGTTATTACGGTAAACGAATTTGACTAGAAATTTTGTAAAAAGCGGACACAAAATGTCAATATTATGCATCGATTTTGCTGAACCCGATTTAAATCTGCAGTCGGTTTAAATGTCTGATTGAAAATTCGTGAAATTTTTTTTTTGAACAAAATGAAGCCAACATTACAAAGCATGCAGAAAATAGAAAAGTTGAAAATTATTTCAGCACCGTTCGAGCCAGTAAGATAAATGTTTCTTAGTTACTTGTGTGAAATAATCATGATTTGAAAAACCAGTTTTGCAAGCAGACCCATTCATTCGGGGTGATTTTCGTTTGAATTTAACCTAAATATTGAGTTAAAATGGTTAAATAAAAAACCGTGGCGATACACCGAAGTTAATTCTGTGAATTTTTTCATCAAACTAGATAGAGTGTAAAACAGTGGTAAATAAAAGAGTATGGAGCAACACGAATGAATTATATTCAATACATAGTCAAACAAAGCTTATTGACCGTGAGAAAATTTCACACATCTGAATGTCCATAAATACTGAATTTTAACTTCATTCGAGCGATTAAGTCATTTTTAGCTATTTAAACTGCATTCTTTTTAAAAACCGTTCAAAATAGTTATATAACTTTAAAAGGATTTTTGACGAATTTGACACCATTCTTTCTTTTTCGAATCCGACTTAACTTTTTTGTAAAAGTTTATTTGTTAATCGCTGGAAATAAATGGATCAAATTTTAGAATTCCCTCGGCTGCAGATTTAAAGGGGGTATACGACTGATTTAATAAGGCTCTTAGAGGCATTATAAATGCTCCAATTGATACGGGTGAAATTAAGTGTAGCAGACCAAATCATAAAAAAAATTTGAAATTTTCCGAGCATTTTTTCGATTTTTTCCTAAGTATTTTTAAAAGATGAAGTTAAAAATAACGTTGCTTCGATATTTACACTAAAACTCATAATATCGACAGTTTTTTGATTTTTGACGTAGCAAACTTTCTGCCATCAGTGTTCACTGGCTTTCTTGAGCCTACTCCGAAAATCGGAAGCCTTTTTTCGGAATTTTTTGAAAATGACAAAAAATCATATTTCGAGTTTAGCTCGAACAGAATTGCAAAAAAGCTCTCCTTGATCTCTTAATTTTTGAGAATACTTGATAAAAGATTTGAGCTATTTTTGCAAACATCCCGGAGGAAGATAGATTTTTGAATCTGTGCAATTGTTAAAAATCGTCGTTATTTGGCGTTCTAGACTTTGTCAGGTCCGCCGGACGAAAAAAGCTCTCGTTGAAAAATTAATATACTACCGTTACGTTGATTGTGAAAAATGTTGAAGCTCAATTTGAATACCGGTTGGGAGGAGATAGATTTCGAATTTGAAAAATGTACTTGTACGATACGGTACCTATGGGTAATGGTCAAAAATAATTTGTGATGTATTTTTTCGCAAGATCAAGGGATAGATCTACAAATCCTAGCTATGTTCGGGTTTTCTCAATGAACTGTTAGTTTCAGTATATTTCGACACTAGAAATGTCAAATAGAGTCGTATACCCTAAGGCATCAAGTAACCGAAGCGCCATTTGTGATTTTCAAACGTCTGTCACGAGAGCTGAAGTAAGTGAGTGATTTTCTCGTTGTGAACTACGAAATATTTGGTCTGAATTTGCAAAAAAAGTACCGGGAATTTTTGTATGATCGTAACCGTCGATTCCGGTCCACATTCAATTTGGACGTTTCAAAGAATGATTTGTCGAGGTGACTAGAATTTTCACGTTTTTGTGTAAGCTAAATTTCAAAAACTCCGGAACAATAAGCCAAGAAATTTGATATTTTTTATTAATTTTTTGCATTTAAAAAACGCTAAAATGGGTGTTTTGAAGATACTTGTTTTTCGATAATCTTCGCATTTTGATCAAAACAGTAAGTTGAAAATAGCAGCTTTTAGCGAAATAGTTATTGCCGGAAGTGAAATAAAGTGGGTTTTCCAAGTTCTTTTCGGATCTTCATGCGACGCGCTCAAAGTTTGAGAACCTTAAAAAACTGAAATAAATATTTTCAAATTTTTTTTTAATAAAATGTTGTTTCAGATTCATAATAGCTGCAAACAAATGAAAATTGTCTTTGAATCAAAGGTGGCAATCTGAATTTTTGGAATCGATAGGGATCGGATCGGTCGCCTAAATTTTTATGGATCTGGATGGATGAGGTGCCACAAAATTTTTTTTTGGATCGGATCGGGACTGGATCGGTCGCCACTCATAATTTTTTGGATTTCGGATCGATTTGATCGGTCCGCTCAAACATGTTTTGGATGATCGATTGGCCAAAACAAATTGGGATCGGTCGGGATCTGATAGAATGCCTGTTTCCTGAAAAGTCGATTCCGCATGTACCCGAAAAATNTTAAGTACCTAAAATACTCAACTCCAATTATAGTTCTTTACAAACAGACTATCTGAAGACATTTTGTGATGTGAATAAAATAATAAATTAGTTCCAAAAATTCACAGAGGGGGTAAAAAATACCTGCAAGAAAAAATACGTTTGATTTAAATGCTCTTTTTCAAACATAATGACATCTCCAATGTAGGTTTATCGTATTCAAACTCACAAAACCTCAATTTTCAACCTCTAGCAACCTGGTTTCTCCTTTTTTTTTGTTATTTGTTGTCGCAAGCAAATTTTTTCTTGATAACTGTAGTCTACTTAATGTTTCGTTTGAAAATGCTGAAGATTTCACATCTTACAGTAATTTTTCTCAAATAGTTACATATTCCTTTGAATATCTACACTTTTTGGACAAGTGATTGTCAATTCCCTTGAAAAGTTACACCATATTTCAAATTTCGAACAGTCCAGAGCTTGATCAGTGAATTCAAATTTGTGCAGAGACAATAATTAAGAAGATAATTTTATTTCAAGACGTTCTTTGATTGATTAGTATTAAAAATTATTCATGTTTGCTCTTCAAGCTGATATTTGGGAGAAAATATACGTCGAACTTTTGAAGGTGATTAATTTTATGGCATGCGCGGTACTTTTTGGTGGCTTTTGTGTCAAAGTTTCCAGGACCGTTTTGATTTGTTTGAAAAAGGTTAACCCTGAATAAAATACATCTTTTTGTTTCTTATTGTATTGTTTTTAATTATCTAAAATTTATCTAATCAGCCCAAAATCTTCCTAGTTATAACTAAAATAATGACCGTTTACTTCGATCAGTTGAGATCATGAAAAGTTATTAATGATGACTTTCAACTTGCAAAAATCTGATAGACATGTCATAACATGAAAAAAACACTGTTACACATTTTAACCTTTTTTTGAATGTTCCATAATGTTTTAAGGAATTTAGTGTAAAAACATGAATTTAAGCTCAATTATTAAGTGATTTACAATCAGTTTGGTTAAACATATGTTTAATTATATCCCCCTTTGCTAAGAAATATAAAGAAAGTTTAACCAAAATTTTTGAAAATATTTCTGGAAATCTTCGGGAAAAGCCAATTATTTATTTAAGGGGGTGATGTGGGTTAATTTTGACATTTTGGAGGCTTGATACGGCCAAACTGATTAAGGTAAAACATTTTTCATCAATTTATATGAAAGATCAATCCTTAATCTCAGGATTCCATTTAACACTTCAGTACCACTCCCACCAACCATCTGGTTAACCGCGGTTAAACACGAGTCCCTCAGCTTTTTCCAAAGAAACAGGGATTCTAGAGCTTATATTGAAAAATTTTGAGATTTGGTGAAAATCCGGAAAATTGTCTAAATTTTAGTGAGTGGGAGCTATTTTTCTCGATTTTTGCCTCGGAGGTCAGCAATCTGATTGAATATGCCGATAATGAGTGTTTTTTCGATGTTTTGATACAAGGCTTGTACAAGGCTTTTTCTGTGGAAATGCCAGAAACGTCATTTTTGAAATATAACAAGCTCAAGAGTTGATGAACATCGAATGTAAAGTACTCTTTTGAATTTCGGCCTGATTGGCTGTAAATCGACAAAAAAGTGCGCGAAATCGA
>SCLH01000473.1:268708-299739 GCA_004367855.1 Oikopleura vanhoeffeni
AAAAACCGGATGCGCAAATAGTCTGATAATTCGTAGACAAAAAGTGTCCTATATTTTTTTTGAAAGCATTTATTTTTGATAGCATTAACTTTTTGATTTCAAGTAATAAATTCAAAATTTAGTGGAAAAAGGAAACATTTCGTAAATTTTAATATTACCTACTTGTATTTCGTATTGGTAGTTGTATTTCGTGAATGGATATCCCCTATTCACACTTTTGTTAATATTCCGGCCCTATTACTTAAAAACACACTACGTTTCCTAATCAGGGCCGGGATATTAACAAAAGTGTCAATAGGGGATAAACGCTAAGCGGATTCCGCTTACGCATTTTTATATCAATATCGATTACGATTCCTGGGTGCCCAAAACGATTTTTTTCGGATTAAATTTTGACTTGAAAAAAGTAGATAGAAAATTTTTTAATTTTATTTTTGTTATGTGTCTTAAAATTATCTGAAGTTTCGTTTGATAACTTTATGAGGTTATTTTCCGTGATTTGAAAATGTCGTATTGTGGAAAATTTCAAAAACATTTTGAAAATTTAAAAAAAATTAGAAAATTTTCTCTTTTTTTTGCACAAAATCTTTGAGATTAGTATCCTCTGATATTACTTTAATTTGGCATCCACGGGTGACATCCTAGTTGGATCTCAGTTGGAATTAGCTTGTTTGTTCTAGTGCATTAATAGTCATTCTATAGTATAATGTATTAGACCAAACAAGCAAAGTCCAGCTGAAGTCTTAAAAAGATACAGTCTTTATCATATTATATGATTCATATAGACATTAGATAAATTTGACCAAATTTCGTCCACGTAAAATGTATATTTGAAGAAGATATGCCTTTATTAAAACAACGATTTTCATTTCAAAACCCCAGACTTTCTTAGGATAAAAAAATATGCTTTTTAACAGGGTTGTTTTTCGTCCTCCGAAATTTTTCATCCTCCGAATTAAAGTTAGATATTGTCGTACTGCAGCCATAGCCGAAAAATTGGGTTGATCCTATTTGTATTAAAGGAGTAGATAGGTTTTTAAGATTTGGTCTTTGGGGCCCTCTAGCGGTTAAACTTGTAATCAAAAAAATCTTAGACCAAGCTCATTGTCATTTTTTTGGCCGATTTAGTATAGTCTCTACTTTTAAGCGAAATATATTTGCGACGACTACCTCCTTAAGCCTCCTAAAGGAGATGATTTTTAATCTGCCTGACTAATGGAACCCTCTTATGACTCTGTAATTTTATTTCAAACATTTGTAATAGACGAGTATTGAGTCAAAACAAGTCTATTTCTAATATTTTAAATATAATAACAGATTTAGACGGTACTATTTACTGTAGATAATTTTTGTTTCAAGCATGCTGTTTTCGATAATTAACTTACATCACTTTTTTCCAATTTATTTGAAAAGTTAACACTCTAAAAAGTAGAATAACACTATTCAAAATTGTCCGCAGCCATGAAGTCAAGTGACATATCTACAGAGACCAATACTGCCCGAAAACTAACGCAATTTTACCGAAAGAACCCATAGATGATTTGAAATAAAAGTTTTGAAAGCCAATAATGCGTACCAATTTCATTTGTCTTTCTTATAAAAATTTTTTTGTGGTCATTTATTCAAGTTATGTCAAAGTTTCAGCCAATTTCATCATAAAATCTAAGAGGAGATATTTTTTCCATTTTGACTTAGGTCCTCTTGTGTCGATTATGCGTGAAGGAGTGTATGCATATAACAAAATGAGATTTTTATCCCACAAGCTAAAGAATAGTTCTACAATATGGGCCATATTATATGGCTTATCTGACTAGTGTCTTAAGGGCAGTGTCCTAAAACGGGATCGGGATCCCGAGTCGGGATCGGGATTGGAAATTTCGACTTAGGTCGGGACCGGGCGGGATCGAGATTGGAAATTTCAACTTAGGTCGGGACCGGGCGAGATCGGGATTTGATCGGGATCCCGAGTGTTTAAACATTTTCCGTGGTAAAAATTACTGTCGTATTTGTCTAAGCGGACTTTTTTGAAAATTTTCGCACATAGAGAAATTTTGGTCTCAAAAATCGAATAATGGAGCTAGAGAGCTGAAATTATAAGCCAAATTTTTAGCATGAACAGCCGCATCTACTGTAAAAATTAAAACTATATAAAAACAAATTCAGCGGAGTTTTTCGATAAAAACTCGGACTCTGTTATATTTTAAAGGTGGTTTTTTAATTACACCGTCAGTTTCCGGCGTTCAGGTATTTTGAAAGCCCATGACACCGTAATATCAGCGACGTAGAATTGATTCCGCGTATTCCAGCAGATAAATTTCCGTTTCCTAAAAGTTGCTCCTGATTGGCCCAAACTTGCATGTAAAACTACGGCACCATAAGTTACGGTCCCATTACTCGTTGAATCTTATATCAATTAAGTCGTTAACTTGTCATTGATAAGCTTCATTGGGGGGCCACTTTAGATGACGTCAATAACAAACTCTTATAACTTAAACAAACTAAGGTAACTTTATACAGACGCGACCTAGGGGTTAATTTCAAAACGGAGTTCATCTTGATACCAAATACCACTTATAAGAAGGATTATGAAGTCAATTGGAGACTTAATTATGTAGAAGATAGAGAAATGACGTCATTGATGAAATCTGTATTTTCGAACTCTGGTAACCCGATAATTAGTCTACAATGCCAAGGTTTGGGCCAAAGTCCAGAGGAACTTTGAGAAAACGGATTTCCGAAAAGCTCGCTATAATCTTATCCACATAACGCAGAAATTCAAAAATTTAATCAGCCGGAATACACGCGGAAAAAACGTCGCCGAAAAGTAATATGGTTTCAATGGGGTTTCGAAATACTTGAACGACGACTGTACGGTGAACTTAAAAAAAGTAACTCCACCTAGGAGTTCAGGATGGCCGCCGGTCTGGAGCATTAAAAAATTCTAGAAANTTTTCATCAAGGCAAAATTTACATTTTTTCTTACTTTAAGGTCTTAATAATGTTTAATTATAAAGATATATTTTACTTTTATTTAAAAATAACAAGAAAAACGTAAAATGCTCTTTATCGCTCCTAGGAAGATGGATTTTTGTCTTATACCCAATGTGTTTAAGCTTTTGGGGTGTTCTCCGAGGAGATTCACGCTTAACCAATCAGAGCGCGACTTGGTTAGTTTATTCAAGGGGCGTTTCAATCTCCAAGGGGAAAACCCCAAAAGCTAAAACACATTCGGTATTTCAAATTTTCATTTTTAGGGTCAAATTAACAAACCCTTAAAATTTGAATGCGATATCTATAATATTTGTAGAGTCATAATTTGTACGAACTATCCCTACATATGAAGTTTCTATAATTTTTCAGTATTTGAGGCTCAAAAAATTAAATTTGATAAAAAAAATAGTTTTTATTGTTTTTTGTATATATGATATATAATATATCCAAATAATTTAAAGTATGCTTTTTAGTGTTTTCTGGTAAGGTTAACTATACGTTCATGTTAGTGCGTAAGTTGGATTGTATCAGATCACTGAAATGCTGCAACTGATTGCGAAGAGTTGTTCTTTACGCTTAAAAGTTTTTGGAATTCCACCTTTGCTAGTTTGGCAAGAAACCGCATCTAAAAACAAGCAAATCAGCGACAACCACTCCCTTAACCGACGTTATACCTTAAGGGGATTGTGGGTGCAGTAGTTATTTTCAACCACGGTCTCAAATTTGGTATTATTTTTTTGTATCCGACCATCCAGCACATTAGAAATTGATTGCACGCAAAAAAAAATTGGGTCGGTGCAGATACGGATATGGGCTCTTTATGAAAAACTTTTAATTGGGTTGAAATATTCTTCTAAATATACCATAAAAGTAATGTTTCATTATCCAGGCAACTTTTGTGACAACAGAATTTCCGAATTATTGCTTTTAAAGAAAATTTTGAGTTCGAATTAAATTTTTCGAATTCGACAAATAATGAGAAATTTTTCAAAAAAGTTCCGAACATTATAAAAAATGTCTTATTTTTTGTTCAAAATATTTCTTTATTATTTGTTTAATCAACGTAAAACACTCTTCAAAATGGCCACTCTAACTTTTTGCGTAAGTGACCAGATATTTTCTATGTGCTATTTGAATATCATACGACACTTTTTTGGTCGTAACTATTTGAAAATATTTTGAAAATTTTCCTCATTTCTTGTTCAAAATTTCCCAAACTAATTTTTTCGAAATCACCGACTAAAAATATTGTGAATGCCCATTTTTAATTTCTTCAAATATGTCCTCGTTTTGTTTCTTCGCACTTGTTCATACTCTAATATCATAATTTTTTGAACGAAACTACGGTTTGCGCGAAAACTTTTTAAGCCCTCATGAATCAAGAATTAAAAAATTGTATAGCACCGAAACTTGCCAAATTGGTAAGCCGACCCATCCACCGTTGAAAATTTATTTCATTCAACTCATGAAAAAAAATATTATTTCCGATGTGTCAAAATTTAGTTTTTTTTCAAAATTGTAAGTTTTCGATTTTGAGGTTGAAATCGTATATCTCTTTATCACTTTTTGAATATTCTAAGAGATGTGGGCTGAAAAGAAGAGAAAGCGGCCTCATGAGTGGCTAGAAGGGGTCTTAGGAGTGTTAGGATTGGCTCCCTCAACCCACATCTCCCAGATTAATCAAAAGGTGATAAAGGGTGAACGATTTCAACGTCAAAATCGAAAACTTAAAATTTTGAAAAAACCGAAATTTTGACAAATCGGAAATANCTTAAGGGGGTAGCAGCGATGTGGCAGATTGGTACATTTTTTCGGAGTGATTTATGAAAGAAAAAAAAATGGAAAAATTTTATTTTTATTTTTGATCTTCAATAAAAGTGTTCATTCTTGCAAACGTTTATATTTTTAATTCTTCAACATACTTAAGTATCTGTAAAAATATCAAAAACCACTTTTCATTATAACTCCATTTCCAACTTGACCCGATGTGAGATTTTTTTTGAAGGCAATATTTATAAACTTCAGGCATTTTCGGGTGTTATGCGCTAATTAGTTGGAGAATCATTATCCATATAAAAAAATTTCCTAAATATGAAAGTTTTTTTCCATGAAAAAAAAAGAAAAACAGCTTTTTAGGAAAAAAATTGACCTTCAATTGCGTTTAAATATTAAAAAACCTCCTGACGTTAAGAAAAAAGTAACTTATAACACCCGAAATTTAATTGACATTTTTGAAAAATAATAATTTTTTTATAAATTACGTGCCATATATGGCACAAACCGGTGTCACAAGCAAGTGTTGTAAATTTCATCAGTAGTTCAGTAACGATATTCGATTGACCCTTCCATCGGTTGAAACACGGAAATCGAATAGATCTCAGAAAATCACACAACTGGTTCGGCCTGATTTTTCAAGAAGATTTTAAAACAGCATTAATAAAAAATTTTGGACTTTATTTGCGAAAAATTTTCATAATATTTCTAAAAATGACAAATGAACATGGTATGATTTTTTAAACAGCAAGTCAGAAAATATGTAAACATGCATAAAAAGCTAAAGTGGCTATTTTTTCCAATTTCATTTACAGATTTTCAGAAAAAAAAAAAAAATTTTGGGTGAAAAATGCGTGAATTTAAAATGTTTTGAATTTTTTGGAAAATTTACGAATTCAAAATAAAGTTCGAACTCAAATCTTTCCTTAATAGATAAAAATATTTTAATGAGCTGATACAATTAATTCTGGTCAGCTAACGATAAAAGCACAAAAAAATGAACAACTAATTATTTCGTAAGTTAAATGGACGCCAGTCTGCGCCCATCGAAACTGATGTATTTGTTAAAAATCGAATCTGCTTTATTTCTTCCGGGAATTCATCAAAATATAGTTCAAGCAGTTAAATGTGTAGATAATCGTGATATAAGAACGAACAAACATAAAAATAAGCTTTCTGGCTGATTTGAAGAAAAAAAAATGGGCCCACCGAGATTCGAACCTACCAAAAAATTACATTCCGATTTATTTCCGTGAACCGGATGTCAAATAAACTTAATAAAATTTTTTCATTTAGAATTTTTAGTTGGCAGTTGAATGCAAAAAACCGTTTGTCGATATCGCCTATGGTTTTCCCGTAATTTGCATGACTAGGGTAGGTTGACCTAAAAAAAAACTATCTAAGGTAGTTTTTTTTATAGGTGCGACAGATTTAACTTTTTACCACTTTGTCATTATGAAAAATCGTGAGAAAACTTAATTTTTGGAATTTTATTTTTCAGCCGAATTTTCAGCAGAATTTTTTCTAGTTTCGTATTATACCCATATTGGGTCATTTCCGATGTCATTTTAAAATCTCGAGATTTTTAAAAATTTTGGAAAATTTCTTCGAAAATTAAAATAAAAATGTTTGGCCTGAGCTTTTTTAGTTTCTAGTTGAATTCAAAAAACCGTTTTGTGATATCCCATACGGTTCGTCTGTGGTGAAAAGTGAAATCTGTCACACCTATAAAAAAAAACTACCTTAGTTGGTGTCTCAGGCGGTAAGGCAGTAAATCGGCTACAATGTGTAAATTGGCTATCAAAATTAGGTAACTGTTAAATCGGCTATATTATACCTATATTCGAAATGAGTTACTTTTAAACGATAGCCGATTCACTTTGTTTAAATCTTTCAGTGAACTAGCCGATTTAATCATTTTCGCATTGAATTATTTTGGTAGCCGATTTACATTTAAAAAATATCCGATTTACTATTTTAAAAGTTTATTAGCTAACGGTAGCCGATCTACCAAAATTTTCGGTCACCGTAGCCGATTTACTATTTAGCCGATTAATTATCTTACCGTCTCAGGCATTTCTAAAATCGGTTCAAACCAGCTCTTTTGATATTTTATCATTAAATCGGAAATGAAACACGCTAAACGAAATGTTTTAAAACAAAATGAAATATATGATCTTTTCTGTATTTTCATTTGATTGAAAACTCAGAGGTATATGTATTTGAGATTTAATTAATGATAACTGTATTTCAATAATATTTAGTATCTGATATTTATTGCAATTCTTACCACAAATAAACTAAATCTTTATTTATTTCAGCTAAATATTTGAAACTGAAAAAAAAAATTTGAAAGTTTTCAGCTGAAAATTAAGCATTGAAGCAATCGCTTCAAATACATTTACTCACAAGGATTTGATAGCAAATTTCCTCTGATTATAAAACTTTTGAAAAAAAAAATGGTTTTTCACTGGAAAAAATGCTCCGACTCCTTAAAGCGCCTTTCATCCCCTATGACTCCTTAAGGGAGTGGTTGTCGCTGATTAAGCTGTTTTTTGAAGTTTTTATAAATGATTTCTTGATGAACTGGTAGAGGTGATATTATAAAAACTTTCTGAACGTGAAGAACAAGTGTCGAAAATATTTTAAACACTTATTTTATTAAATAAGTCTACGAGTTAAGGGTTAGTGCGTGTACGTAGGTTGAATTGTATCATATTNAATAGCACCAAATTCCTAGGAAACGATAAAAAACCATAAACTGATTTAAAAAAAATGATTAAAAATTGCAAAAAAAAATTCGAAATTTTAATTTTTTTTTGAGAATTTTTATGATTAATTTTCTCAGCAAAACATAAAAAACTTAATTTTCGACCAGAACAACTAATAATATCAAAAAGCTGTAACCAGATTTTCATCTCGACATCATCTAGGCTTTAATTTGATTGTACTTTCGACTAAATCCACCAACTTTTCTTTTCCACGTTTTCACTTCTGGTTTACTAAAATGCGATTCTCTAGAATTGAACAAACAAATTTCAAAAATCTAATTCCTCTAAAATAAGGGGGTACTGGGCGTACAAATATACCTCTGTACTCCGCTTTATCAGAATACAAAACTGCTTCGAATACTTATAAATCGAGCCATATTAGCAAAGTTTCATTATCAACATACATTTTCCAATAACTTAAAATAATATTCAGCCAATTTCCTATACAATTAAAAAAACAAATTTTTTTTAAACGAATTAAAAGGCATTTAATGACACACAAAAATGCAATAATAAGATAAAATTAAACCTTAATTTATATTTGAAACTACCTCATATGAAACTTCAAATGATTTTCTATCGCTCTGTCTAAAAATAATTATATGTTTTCTACAAAATTCTCTAGTAAAATGACTCTTAATTTTTGTGGAATATTTATTTCTCGTGATAAGAAAGATTAACTCTCTTCTTTCTTTCGCCTTTGCCTTCTTATGTAATCAGTATTTCGGAAGTTTTAACTTCTAGAAATGCTGTATTTAAACCGGAGGCCATACTGTAATGCCATAAAAGTCTTAGAAATTCGTTACGATTCTGTTAGTGTTTTTAAGGGGTCTTTCACGTGATTCGAGTACTTTAAAAAAAAATGCATAGTACAGTAATCTGAAAAAGTACTCAAATTACGTCAAAAAAATTCCAGGCTCTACTTCAAACGTATTTAAGACTTTGTCTCATTACATCAAAGTCCGAATAAAATCACGTGACGAAATAATTCAAAAATAAGGTTTGAAATATGTTATAGATAAATCCTTATTTCTCGAAAAATAAGATCACGTGACGTGTTTGGAAAATATTATTATGTTCAAAACTCTTAAATTAGGTGTTTATTGGCCCAAAAATTCCAGCGTAATTTCCAGCGTAATTTCGGCGTAATTTGATCACTATTTGTTTACTTGAACCCAAACCTTATTTCCTAATTTGAAGGTCACGTGATCGTTTTTGGACTTTGGTGTAATGAAAAAAGTCTTAAAAACTTATAAAGAACCTTTTCACTTTTTTCAAAAAGTGATTTAAGCAATTTTTGAAAAAAAANTTCTCTCAGATTCAGCTCAGCAGCGCCCCTGGAGTAAAAAATGAACCGATATTTCTTCAGCCAAGATCATGAATATTTATCTATCGGAATACTCATTTTCTTTTTATAAAACGTGAAGTTTAGAAAAAGAATTATTTGAAAAGAGGGCAAATAGCAATTATTTCTCGGTATATCGTAAACTGTTCTAAGCTCACAAATTTCAAGTTAACACGCCATAGCAGTAATAAGCAGATAACAGACGAAGTACTTTAAGTTATGCAATAACAAGATCTCAAATGTTACACAATACGAAATATGGCAAAAACGTTTTTGCTTACATTTCTCAACATTTTGTATACAAGAAATATTTAGAAATATAAGCTCAAAAGTTTCATAATATACAATTCCATAAGTGATAGACAATTTAAACGGGTTTTTTTATTTCAAGGCAATTGGTGACAATTTTAATGAACATTTTTATACTGAAAGTGAAAGTTTTTTACGGGCTTTAATCAATTAATAATTCAATCAATGTTCAGCTTAAATTATATTTGCTGCTCCTACTTTACTAAAAATTTTAAGATTAAAGGGGGTAGCCGCGATGTGGCAGACTGGCGTCATATAACTGATGAAAATAATTAGTTGATTTATTTTTTTGTGCTTATTATCGTTTGCTGAGCAAGAATGAATGTGTATCAGCTCATTAAAATTTTTTTTTTATCAATTTAAGAAAAGATTGGAGTTCGCACTTTTATTTTTGAATTCGTAAAATTTTCAAAAAAATTCAAAACATTATAAAAATTTCACGCATTTTTCACCCAAATTTTTTTTGTTTTTGTTTTTTTAAATTTGTGAATAAAAACAAAATTATAGCCACTTTGACTTTTTCCATGCATGTTTTCATATTTTCTGACTGCTGTTTAAAAAATCATAACATGTTCATTTGTCATTTTTTGTCGACTTTTTTAAGAAATATTATGAAAAATTTTCGCAAATCAAGTCTAAAATTTTTTATTAATGCTTTTTTGAATTCTTCTTGAAAAATCAGACCGAATCAGTTGTTTTATTTTCCGGTATTTATATAATTTCTGTATTTTAATCGACGGAAAAGTCAATCAAATTTCGGGTGTTATAGGCGACTTTTCTTTTCAAAGTCAGGAGATTTTTTAATTTTTAAACCCAAAAAGCTAAAAACTGTTATTCTATTTATTTCATGAAAAAAAACTTTCATATTAAGGAAATTTTTTCATATTGATAATGATTCTCCCACTAATAAGCGCATAACACCCGAAAATGCCTGAAGTTTATAAATATCGCCGTCAAAGAAAAATCTCACATCGGATCAAGTTGGAAATGGAGTTATAATGAAAAGTGGTTTTGATACTTTTACAGATACTTAAGTATGTTAAGGAATTGAAAATATAAACGTTTGCAAGAATGAACACTTTTATTAAAGATAAAAATAAAAAATTAATTTTTCACATTTTTTTCTTTCATAAATCACTCCGAAAAAATGTACCAATCTGCCACATCGCTGCTACCTCCTTAAACTTTTTGTATTATAAAATCGAACATTTACTTTACCAAGGAACGTCCGTTTTCTTAAGAATAAAATTAGAAAAATTTTATACAAAATTTTTAATAATTTTATGTTTTAAAATTTCATCACCTTGATAAAAACTCAATTCTGATATCGAATAGGTTTAAATTTAACTCTGGTATGCAGCATACCGTATGCTCCCATTTGAAATTTCTAAAATTGAGTCAATAGGAATCAAACCAAGCTTTTCGGAATTTCTTGATTTGAATTCTCATTCTTTTTTATTGATAACGAGAAGTTTAGCAGATTATTTGATAAAAATTTTGAATTTTTACAGCTCAAAAACTTAACTTACACGCCATGGCGCGCCATATATGAATACTCACCAGACAACAAAACTTTGGTGAGATTAACCAGTTTGGTAGTGCATATAACATAGCAGGTCTACCGTTTGGTGGACTTTAGTTTATTCTCGAGGTTTTCAGCCTTCACAATTTGCTTATAAATTGATCCAAATATGAGTGAAATTAAAGTTTTCAATGAAGCCATTTAAAAAAACCTGTAGATAAAAGACCGGAAATTGCAGGTTGCTTCTGAGTAAATCACTTTTTAGAAAAAAAAATTTTAAATCTGCTCCATTTAAAATTTTTGACCTGACGGCTCTGAGTAAACTTTCACTTTTTTACAAGAGATTTCGATAAATTGTGTAGGTAAGGTTCTATTTTTGGAAAACACCTTTTGATTGAAGACCAAAAATTGCAGGTTATTTCTGAGGTAGTTACTTTTTAGAAAATTGAGTTCCAAATTTCTTCCATTATTATTTTTTGTTCTGACGTCTCTTAATTTCTCCCAAATAAATTGCATAGGTTGAAGGTCACTTTGTAAATTTATCTTTTATACAGGGTTTAGAGTGGCCGCAGTCGGTCAGGCCCGATTTTGAAAGTGTTTGAAGGGCTCAAATGACCCATAGGATCGATAGATAAGTCAATAAGGAAAAAAAAACTTGCTTACAATTTTTTCCAAAAATGACTAAAAATGACTCAAAAACGATTTTAAAAAAAAAATTAACGTAAATTGGATTTTTTTAAAATAATCTCCGTAAAATTTCCTACAAAATGGCTTCCTCGATTTTTTCTGATTTTTAGTCTTTCCCAGAAATGCTTCACACTGCGGCCACTCTAACAGGGTTAATTAACCGTTAATAAAGTCAAAATGTAAATAAAATAATATAATAGTTTAAGTCTTTCCTTAATCTCGGGGACTAAAAAATAATAAAGTTGCAAGCACTTTTTCTGTGATAAGGGTTCAAAGTTGTGCCATAAAAATGGCTTTGGTTCCTCAATGAAGATAAATTTGAGACTTAAAAATTCTATTACTTTTCAGAAAATATTAAAAAGATAAATATTATTCCTTGGTGGGTTTTTAACCAGCATGACTATTATTTGAACTGAGTAAAATTCGAAACAAAACGTGGATTTCTGTGAGAGTTGTTTCAAGATTAGGTTGATCTATGCCGTGCGGTATTAGTGATAATATCTTTATTCTCAAGTCAAGATAAGTTATACTTAACCTCCACGTGCGAGAAAGTGATGATTATCTCGATAATTGCAAAAAAGACAAAATTGAACTTTACAAATTGAATAAATGATCAAGAAATGCTTAGTAAATAATCTGAAGAAGAGATAGCCAAAATCAACCCATTTGTAGATGAGTCGGATAACTACTTTGCTTAGTATGCATCACATTTCATTAAGCAGTTTCCTACCAAATTTGATTCAAATAATATACAGTAGGTGTACCCTTATCCATACACCTCAGCTCGACCAAAAATCGAACGGATAAGGGTACATTGTACGGATAAGGGTGCGTACGGATAAGGGTACACCTACTGTATTCAATAATGAGTTCAAATTTTCAATTTTTAATCAGGTTTTTTAGAAGATACACAACTTCACGAAAGTCCATCGATATGTGATAGATCAATTTTTTTTTATTATATTTCTGGTATCAAAAACCGGATGCGCAAATAGTCTGATAATTCGTAGACAAAAAGTGTCCTATATTTTTTTTGAAAGCATTTATTTTTGATAGCATTAACTTTTTGATTTCAAGTAATAAATTCAAAATTTAGTGGAAAAAGGAAACATTTCGTAAATTTTAATATTACCTACTTGTATTTCGTATTGGTAGTTGTATTTCGTGAATGGATATCCCCTATTCACACTTTTGTTAATATTCCGGCCCTATTACTTAAAAACACACTACGTTTCCTAATCAGGGCCGGGATATTAACAAAAGTGTCAATAGGGGATAAACGCTAAGCGGATTCCGCTTACGCATTTTTATATCAATATCGATTACGATTCCTGGGTGCCCAAAACGATTTTTTTCGGATTAAATTTTGACTTGAAAAAAGTAGATAGAAAATTTTTTAATTTTATTTTTGTTATGTGTCTTAAAATTATCTGAAGTTTCGTTTGATAACTTTATGAGGTTATTTTCCGTGATTTGAAAATGTCGTATTGTGGAAAATTTCAAAAACATTTTGAAAATTTAAAAAAAATTAGAAAATTTTCTCTTTTTTTTGCACAAAATCTTTGAGATTAGTATCCTCTGATATTACTTTAATTTGGCATCCACGGGTGACATCCTAGTTGGATCTCAGTTGGAATTAGCTTGTTTGTTCTAGTGCATTAATAGTCATTCTATAGTATAATGTATTAGACCAAACAAGCAAAGTCCAGCTGAAGTCTTAAAAAGATACAGTCTTTATCATATTATATGATTCATATAGACATTAGATAAATTTGACCAAATTTCGTCCACGTAAAATGTATATTTGAAGAAGATATGCCTTTATTAAAACAACGATTTTCATTTCAAAACCCCAGACTTTCTTAGGATAAAAAAATATGCTTTTTAACAGGGTTGTTTTTCGTCCTCCGAAATTTTTCATCCTCCGAATTAAAGTTAGATATTGTCGTACTGCAGCATAGCCGAAAATTGGGTTGATCCTGATTTGCTATGTTAAGGGGAGAGTGGGAGGTTTTTAAGATTTGGTCTTTGGAGCTTCTAGCGGTATAAAACTTGTTATCAAAAAATCTTAGACAAGTCATTTGTCTTTTTTGGCCGATTTTAGTTTAGTCTCAACTTTAAGCGAATCTATTTGCGACGACTGACTCCCTTAAGCCTCCTTTAAAGGAGATGATTTTTAATCTGCCTGACTAATGGAACCCCTCTTATGACTCTGTAATTTTGGATTTCAAACATTTGTAATAGACGAGTATTGAGTCAAAACAAGTCTATTTCTAATTTTTAAATATAATAACAGATTTAGACGGTACTATTTACTGTAGATAATTTTTGTTTCAAGCATGCTGTTTTTGATAATTAACTTACATCACTTTTTTCCAATTTATTTGAAAAGTAGAATAACACTATTCAAAATTGTCCGCAGCCGTGAAGTCAAGTGACATATCTACAGAGACCAATACTGCCCGAAAACTAACGCAATTTCATTTGTCTTTCTTATAAAATTTTTTTTGTGGTCATTTATTAAAGTTATGTCAGAGTTTCAGCCAATTTTATCATAAAATCTAAGAGGAGATATTTTTTCTATTTTGACTTAGGTCCTCTTGTGTCGCTTATGTGTGAAGGAGTGTATGCATATAAAAAAATGAAATTTTTATCCCACAAGCTAAAGAATAGTTCTACAATATGGCTTATCTGACTAGTCACTAGTGTCTTAAAGATCCTGTTTGGCTAATTTTCTATCGAAAAAATTCAATTTCACCGTTTAGTCCTCGGATTCTCATGATAGTTAAAAAAAATTATATTGCAATGATTTGAATGTACCAAAATATCCACAACTCAGTTTTCTTAAGAAAGGGGTCGTCGCTGATTTACCTATTATTAGATGTGGTTTCTGGCTAAACTAGCAAAGGTGGAATTCCAAAAACATTTTTAACGTAAAGAACAACTCTTCATAATCATTTTCAGAATTTCAGTAATCTGATACAATCTAACCTTCGCACTCACATGAACGTATGGTAAACCTTATCAAAAAACACCAAAAAGCTTCCTTTTATGTCAGTTTTTATCATTTTTCTTTATTTTTTTGTGTCCGGCTCCAGATACAAAGGATAATCCAGCGCGATTTTTTCAAAATTAAGCTTTTGTAGGACCTAAACTTGAAAAAATGAAATCTGAAATTGAGATTGAAAGGCTTTTTCAAAAGCTTACTCCTCCGCCTACTTTTAAGATAAGTTTTCGGTTTATACTTTATATGTAGGCCCAAAACTAGTTGAACAATAATCTGGAGCGTTTTTTTTCTAAATTTTGATCAGACTTCGTTTTCGAGGCATATGAATAGGGATAATTCCTACAGATTTTCGCGAAAATCGACTTTATTTAAGAAAATATTTTGATATCAATTATGGGGTGAAAAAAGCTTCCGGAAAATATGGTACACTTTTTTTCCCCAGAAATGTCCGAATCGGCCACAAATCGAATTTAAAGGTAGTGTTTGTCATGAAATATCGTTTTTTGAGCTTCTTATCGACCTCTCAACCGCTTTTTGACTTCAAACTAATATTTTCTTAAAATTTATATAATTGACATCTTTTGGTAAATTTAGATTTTTCTGAGTTAATATACGTTAAATTTTTTTTATCAAGGTAAATTTTTATTTTGAATTTTTTTTTTCTTGGCTTTTGAATAATTTTTCATCCGCTCTCGGACTCAAAACTATCTTGTTCTGAACAAAATTGGACATTTGCATGTTTTAGGCAAAAAGTCAAACAAAGGGTCATCTCAAGTCAAATTTTTTTCATCAAGGCAAAATTTACATTTTTTCTTACTTTAAAGGTCTTAATAGTTTATTAAAAATATATATTCACTTTTATTTAAAAATAACAAGAAAAGTGAAATGCTCTTTATCGACTCCTAGGAAGATAGATTTTTTTTCTTGTAGTATATAAATTTTCATTTTGGTAGCAGTTCAAATTAAAACAAAACTCTTTAAATTTGAATGCGTATATCTATAATATGTTCTAAAGTGCATTAATTTGTACCGAACATATCCCTACATATGAAGTTTCTAAAATTTCAGTTTTGAGGGCTCAAAAATAATTTTGATAAAAAAATATTTTTTTATTGGTTTGTATTTACTATGATATGATATCCATTGAGATCCTTCTATCACTTTTTGGTTAGCATGCGTAGCCACAGCGTTAAAATGCACACGTTAAAAGGAGGTAGTGAGCTACGCATTCTAACCAAAAAGTGATAAAGGGATATATAATATATCCAAATAATTTAAAGAATGCTTTTTAGTGTTTTCTGGTAAGGTTAACTATACGTTCATGTTAGTGCGTAAGTTGGATTGCATCAGATCACTGAAAAGCCGCAACTGATTGCGAAGAGTTGTTCTTTACGTTTATAAGTTTTTGGAATTCCACCTTTGCTAGTTTGGCAAGAAACCGCATCTAAAAACAAGCAAATCAGCGACAACCACTCCCTTAACCGACGTTATACCTTAAGGGGATTGTGGGTGCAGTAGTTATTTTCGACCATGGTCTCAAATTCGGTATTATTTTCTTTGTATCCGACCATCCAGCACATTAGAAATTGATTGCACGCAAAAAAAAATTGGGTCAGTGCAGATACGGATATGGGCTCTTGAATGTTCAAAAGAATGTTCAAAATATTCTTTTATTATTTGTTTAAATCAACGTAAAACACTATTCAAAATGGCCACTCTAACTTTTTGCGTAAGTTACCAGATATTTTATATGTGCTATTTGAAAATCATACGACACTTTTTTGGTCGAAACTATTTGGAAATATTTAAAAAAATTTCCTCATTCCTTGTTCAAAATTTCTCAAACTAATTTTTTCGAAATCACCGACTAAAAATATTGTGAATGCCCATATTTAATTTCTTCAAATATGTCCTCGTTTTGTTTCTTCGCACTTGTTCATACTCTAAATCATAATTTTTGAACGAAACTACGGTTTGCGCGAAAACTTTTAAAGCCCTCATGAATCCAGAATTAAAAAATTGTATAGCACCGAAACTTGCCAAATTGGTAAGCCGACCCATCCACCGTTGAAAATTTATTTCATTCAACTCATGAAAAAAAATATTTTTTCCGATGTGTCAAAATTTCGTTTTTTTTTTTCAAAATTGTAAGTTTTCGATTTTGACGTTGAAATCGTATATCTCTTTATCACTTTTTGAATATTCTAAGAGATGTGGGCTGAAAAGAAGAAAAATCGGTGAGTGGCTAGAAGGGGTCTTAGGAGTGTTAGGATTGGCTCCCTCAACCCACATCTCCCAGATTAATCAAAAGGTGATAAAGGGATATACGATTTCAACGTCAAAATCAAAAACTTAAAATTTTGAAGAAAAAACCGAAATTTTGACACATTGGAAATAATATTTTTTTCATGAGTTGAATGAAATAAATTTTCAACGGTGGATGGGTCGGCTTACCAATTTGGTAAGTTTTTATAAAAACAAATTTGATGAATTTTCAATAGTGAATGTGTCGGTGATAACAGTTCCCAAGTGATAAAAAATAAAAAATTAAATTTAACTTTAATTGTGGCACCTAAAGTAGCAAACGTGCGTTTTTAAAGTGTTTTTGAAAAGACGATTTATAACGTAAACATAATCGATTTAACAAAAAACAGATCATTCAAAGAATGCTCAAAAGTGACAACTTTTGTTAAAAAAAGTTTTTATCTGAAAATTTCGAAATAGCAAAAAGTTTCCCATCAAGAGAAAAAAAATGAAAAGGGTCAAATCTGTCAAATAGAACCGAGGCCCTTAAGGGGGTGCATGTCTGATTTTTATGAAGACCTAAAGGCAATCAGAGTGCACCAAATTGCTTCGGGATGTCTACAAAATGTTTTTCTGATCAAATCCATAAAAAAATTTCAAAATTTTTGCGTTTTTTTCGAAGTATTTTTTTTCAGAATTTAGTCAAAAAATATTGTTTGGTTAGATTTGACCGCTAAAACTTCAAAATATTGGCTTTCTTTTGAGCCCACTTGCGAAAAAATCGAAGCAAATTTTTTTCGAAAAATTATATTTTTCAGTATGAATAGAAATTTTAGAAAAAGCTTCCTACGAATCTCAGGCATGTCACAAAGTGTACTTTAAAAAATTTTGGCCCCATTTTGAAACTAAACCTCGAAGGAGATAGATTTTTAAGCCGAAAATCGTGAAAAACGGCCAAAAATTGTCGGTTTATTGGACCGCTAGGAAAATTCAGAAATGTAATCATCGAAATGTAAATCGCTCTCCTATGAATCTTATTCCACGTATTATGTCAACTTTTGAACAAATTTCGATACATATAGTCTCGAGGAAAGATAGTTTTGAAATTTCGCGAGAGCAGACCTCGCTGTTACGGACTATGTGGGACGATGGTGAGTCATCAAATATTTCGGTTTTTGACCTTTTGATTTCAAAGTTTTTAAGGGCGTAGGTCTACCAACTAGTGGGCGATTTTTGCGAATAATTGCTCAAGCTTCAGATGTTCCTCAAGCTAGCTCTGGCAAAATTGTAAATCAGAACATGACACACCAGTAGGGGTACTGGTCGCTGGAATTGACTTTCCGCGATGAGAAATCGGCCTAACGAGAACTATGGGACAATAAGATTAGCCATTGTTGTAGATCTACCCTAATCTTGTCAAAACCATTGGTCAATGACTTTTTTGTTCGATTACACTCTGACGATACCTTACCAGTAACAAGGTGTCACTCGACCAATTTCAAATTCTATTCTCACTCCCAAGGTTTATTAGAAAAAGCAGCTCAAAAAATTTAATTTTAACCACACAAATTCCTATGACTATATAAAACTTAGGTGCTCTAGAAGCTTTTTTTTCAAAAACCCACTTCAGTTTTAGCAGCGATGTGGCCCAGATGTAACATTTTTTCGGAGTGATTTTTGAAAGAAATAAATGTGAAGATTTTTATTGGTATTTCTTTATCTTCAATAAAAGTGTTCTTCTTGCAAAAACGTTTATATTTTCAATTTCTCAACATTAACTTAAGGATTTGTAAAATATCAGGAAACCACTTTTCATTACAACTTCATTTTCCAACTTGAACCCATGTGGGTTTTTTCTTAAATGGTGAATATTAGAAACTCAGACCATTTTTCGGGTGTTAATGCACTTATTAGTGGAGAATCTTATCCACAGGTGGGAAAAATTTCTTTAATATGAAGTTTTTTTTCCATGAAAAATAGAGAAAAACCAGCCTTTTAAGAAAAAAATGACCTTCAATTGACTTTAAATCATAAAAATTTCTGATTGTTAAAGTAAAGTAGCCTTATTACACCCGCCATTGTATATAGATTTTTCGAAAAAAATAAATTTTCATAAATTGCGTAAACCGGGTCACAAAGCAAGTGTTCCTAATTTAAAATGCGATTTTCATACGGGTTAACGTTTCGATTGAGTTCTTCAAACCATTTTTATAATTAAGAAATTAATGTTCTTAAATCATCAGTAGTTCAGAAAACGATATTCGATTGACCTATTCCCATCGTTGAAATACGGAAATCAAATAGATAACCCAGACATTACACAACTGATCGGCATGATTTTTCAAGGGAAAATTTAAAAAAGGCAATCCTTAAAAAATTTTGGACTTGATTTGCTAAATTTTTGAATGAAACATTTCTAAAAAAGTCGACCACAAAATGGACAAATGAACGACATGATATGATTTTTTAAACAGCAGTCAGAAAATTTGTAAACATGCATTGAAAAAGTTAAGTGGCCTTTTTTTCGTTTTTATTCCACTGATTTAAGAAAAAAAAAATTTTTTGGGTTGAAAAATGCGTGAATTTAATGATGATCTGTTCTGAATCGGTTTATTGTTGAAAAATTTTAACGAATTCATAAAAAGTAAACAGATAATGATCGAACTCTTAAATCTTCCTAAAATAGATAAAAATGATTTTAATGAGTGATACACATTTTAATCTGGTGCAGTAAACGATAACAAGCACAAAAAATAAACCACTAAATATTTTCGTAAGATATATAGACGCCAGTCTGCCACATCGCTCCTACCCCCTTAAGACGGTATGATGAACTGAGTGTCTTGGGTGATCAGAAATATGTACGTGAGGCGAATTTATTATTTGAGTGGAAACCGAAAGAGATATTTTCGCATGAGTTTTTTTATCAAAACTTTCGAAAATACGACATTGTCAAATAACAGAAAGTGACTCAACCTCCACCGCTGTGTTTTACAACACAGAAACCAAAATATTTTTGTGAAGTATTATTTTGGCCACCAGAATATCGGAACAGACCCTCGAAAGTTCCCCTTATTTTCTATTTCAGAAATTGCTCATCAGACCGGAAATGCATTATTTCTATGGATTTTTTGGTTTATGCAGTTAAAACAGCAATGGAACCAGATAATAATCGACAATATACTTATAAGGCTAACTTTCGGACAGGGATGATTTCATATTATTCATTTTGACACCCGGCACCACCTGGTGGTGAAAAAAACATTTTCTTTTATCTGTGACTGAAACCAAATTTGAATCTATGAATATACTTATGAATGTAGTTTTTCACACGAAAATGTTTTGCATCATTTTTTTTGGTAACCGACACCACCTGGTTAATTTAATTTCTGAAATGTTATTTTTTGAAATCAGCCATTTTTTGAGATAACATACTCATCCTGGGTTTTCAAAGAGGTGCAGGGACGTTATCTGAGGTGCAGGGACTTATGCCCCTAATTAAGGGGGTTCTGAGGTGCAAGGACGTAATAGAACGTAACGTGCAGTTGGGGCTTAAGATGGGTATGGAACCGTTAAATCTTTTAAGACAAGTGAATGAAAAATAAAAATTCAGAAATTTTGTTCTATTCGATAATCGAATTTCGATTGTTTGAAAGTTAAAATTTTATTAGACAAAAACAGTAAAATGTCTGTTTTTCAAAACACTACATGCTCGGTTTGATAAAAAGTATAATTTTTTTATTTTTTAAACTTCAATTTCGTATATTTATTTCCTCCCTATTTCTTTCTGTACGATTGGTCTGTGAATGTGGATGTATATTTGACAATTGAGTCATCTAGTGTCATCAAAATGTCAAAATTTACATAAAATGTAGAAAAGAACTTCGTTTAAAAATGTGAGTTCCAAACTCATAAAATGAATAATCAATTATTCCTGATGTGTCTAGGTCAGTCGTACTGGGAGTCTAAGAACATTTATAACCGCAAACTAATCACAAATTGAGCTTCATTTTAATGCCGAATTTGAAGTGATTATCCGAGTCTAAATTTTGAATTTTTGGAAATTAACCGAAGAAATGCCTTAAATGACTTGCTCAATAAAAGTGACTAAAACTAACCTTGAGAAGACAAAGCAAATTAATGTACCGTTCTGAAGAGAACTCAAATTTAAGTTGAAATTTCAATTGCTTAGTTATTTCACAAGGAAAAAATGTACAGTCGTCGCTTCTTGCACCGACTGCCCGAAATTCGAAACGTTCTTTTTACTTTTTTTACGTAAATAGACGGGAATCATTATTGTATTTTTTAATTTTAAAAATTCACAATTTTGAGAAATTGGTAGTATTAATTTGGTACTGGTAGTAGGATGGGCAACGGACAGAATTCTAAGTTAAAAAAACATAGAAAAATCGAGTCTTATAACTACGAAAAAAATAAAAATATATTTTTGGACATTGTGACCAGAGAAAAAACGGGTTTAAATTTTCAACTGGCATTTTTATACACCCTGCAGCCGGCAGATCCCAGCTAGGGTGATATTTTCAAGTCAAACGAATGGTACTTCAATTGATTGGTGTAACCCCCGATTTTTAACTTTTTCGCAACAACTACCCCCTTATCATACACGTTCTTAATTTTAAAGGATGCCTGGAATAGATGGATTTCGGACTCTAATACGATTATCGGTCATTTGTCATTTTTTTTTATTTCATGTAGAAGCTTCAAATTCTAGTATTTCATGTTAAAAACAAGATCAAATGCGCCAATTTTCAATTCATCGATCAAATCGAAAAAAACTGTCATTTATCATTCAAAGTTCATATTTTGAACTTGATGAACAAGGCAAACTTTGAGATATTATTTTTCAGAGTAACCACTCGCGTTGCATTAAAACATAGTTTCGAAAGTGTCGTTATTTCCGGTGCTCTCATTCGTCCAATGCGAACGCAAATCGCCAGGTTAGGACATCCCGAATTGAAAAATTCATTTTTTACAATCAAGTCGGTGTCTTTTGGCAAAAGGTATTATGTTTGCAGTTATGAGTCATTTGTTATAACGAAAGCTAAAGTTGGAAGCGCTTGATAAGCGTGTATATCGATAATGATGCCCGAGTAACTTAAAAATATTTTTTGCTTCAAAAACAATACGGAAAAAAGTCTTTAAATTATTCAAGCATCATGATCGATATTTCTTATTATGAAATGAAATCTTTCAAAAAATAAATTAAGCATGTGGAGAACGCCCCAAAAGAATTATTATTGATTTTAATGGTCGATTATGGTGCGAAAAATCACAGAAAGGTAACAAAAATTAATTTAACCCCCACCTGCCCAAGAAGTCCTACTCCCCACTTGCACGAGAGTGTTTCAGAACACACATAGTTAAGGAGCGCACCGGTAAAACTAACGAGAAAACTCGTAGTTGATACAAATTCTTTGACCTCACGGGGATTGTTGACCCAGAAAAAACGATTCCGGGCACAAAAAAAAGTTTTTGGCCATCTAGTAGTCAGAAACAGATTTTTTAAAACGCCCATTTAGTGCACTAACTTCGATTTTGAGCATACAAAACTCCATTTACTTGATTTTCAGAATTAGGGCCATTGTCACAATAAAATTTGCTACCTTGCAGATCATTATCTTGTTCCAGTACTGTTTTAATTGCATTAAACAAAAATTGCATCCAAATAATGCATTTCCGGTCCGATGAGAAATTTCTAGAACTCACCAAAATTCTAAAAATTAAAAATAAGGGGAACTATCGGGAGTCTGTTCCGATATTCCGCCGGCCAAAATGACACTTCTCCAAAATATTTTTGGTCTCTGTGTTCTGAAACACGCTCGTGCAGGTGGGGGTTAAGATAAATCATACCATACGTTGGAAAAATCACTTTTATCAAAAGCCAGTTAACCTCAATTGTATTGTATATATTTCGCTTAGATGCTTTTGAAGTATTTTCCCTTTTTTCTGACTAAGTCGATTTTTTATATGCTGAACAGTCGGGTTTAAATTCTGCATTCACAATATTCTTGTTTCTGAAGTTCAAATATTTAAAATTAAAATTTTGATTGCAGACCAAGACCTTGTTTTTGTGGTCATATTATGTAGAAAAGCTAAAAGGAAAGCTTGTCAATCATCCGAAAACTTAACCATGAAATAATTTTGAATTATTAAAGTTGATAATTGATTAGACTCTTAGTTTTAGCAAATCTTGTACAAAAGACTACTCCGATTCGTGACAGAAAACGGCTAGAAGTCGGTCCAAAGTTCGCGCCAAAGAATAAAAATTGATAGCAAAAAACTCATGGGATTATGGCCATTTTTCATGTTTTTCTATGATGAAAGAAAGTCGATTATAAATATACAGGAGAGAAAGAAAAAACGTGATATACAGTATTGACATCAAATCAGCTCACAAAATAATACTGATCATTATTTTATTAGCGTCTGCCGACAGCCTTTGTTGAGGTCAATATTAACTGTGATAATAATTGCAATATATTTTGTGAAAATTCTAAATTGGGCGGCTTTTTCGCCTTTACATTTCCGTCGTTCGCTTTTTTCTGAATCATCGCTTCCTGATTGGCCTGCCTCCTGCCTTTTCAATCCGGATGAAGAATCAAACCAATCAGGTCATGAACATGCTGTGCTCCACAAATGCTGAAATTCAAAATTGAAACAATTTAACAATAAAAACAGTAAAAATGGTTCTGCCCCGTTTAAAACTGACCGTTTTGTTATATCAAAAAATGAGGATCTCAAGAACTATTCAAATTATATTAGTATTATTGGTTTATTTGCAGCCATGTTGGGAGTCCCAACTTGGGACCGTCTACAACTCATAGTTTTTCTTTTTACAGAAAGTCTACTAATTGCAAATCTAGTAAAATGATATTTTTGAACTATGTTTGAACAATTGTTTTTTGGAAGCAAGAATAATATCTGTACATGCAGTTTTTAATTAGATAATTTATGTATTTGTCAAAATTTTTCATTTTTCTGTTTTTATCGATGGTTGGTCTTTTATGAAAGTAAATTATTTTAGTATATTATTTTATGTTAGACCTACGCCTGTATTCTTTTCTAATATTTATCAAATTAGCTCCTAAGTACACCAAACTCTTTGTATAGTCATAAATATCCTTACTCGACTTAGTTTTTATACCCAAAGCTTTTAATTAAGTTTCTATTTACGCAAAAGGGTGACCTTTTTTTTGTCATTTTTAACTTAATTTTTATAATATTTTGCAGGGGAAAAAAATTCGAAAAAAAAATAAGTAAGTTTAACATTAAAAAGTAAGTTAAGTAAATATTTTAATCATGTTATCCTCAGTACAAACAAAACCTTATATAACGATCTCAGTGTACAGTGAGTGGGCAAGTCAATAAAAAGACCGTACCGTACCTCACAGTAAATGCTTTTAAATAAAGATCGGGAAAGGTAAAGTAAGTGCATTATATTTATTGTCAAATTGATGATTATTACACAATTACTACTACCTCAATGAAGTAACCTCATAAGTTAAATCAAGCCCTTTATCTTTCACACTGCCAATTTAAAAATCATTCAATAAATGTATTTATACACAAAAAAATAAAGAGAGTAGTGTCCACAACAAACCGTTGGTGGAGATTCTATATCCCTTTATCACTTTTTGGTTAGAATGCGTAGCCACTACTCCTTTTAACGTGTGATTTTAACGTTGTGGCTACGCATTCTAACCAAAAAGTGATAAAGGAATATATCTTTTAAAATTGTTATTATATATTGTATGATACAGATATAATACAGATAATTTACCTAACTTTCGTATTTATTACATTATCAAAAATTTGATTCTTACAAATTTAAAATTTCAACAATGAACTTCAGTTATTCTAGAAATTCCAGAAAAAGTACAAAAAATAGTAAAACGAGTTTGCATTTTTCATGCACATTGGAGTTATAAATGAGAAATTTCAGAATAAAACAGTTTTTTACTTTCAAAAATTGAATAATTTTTCAAATCAACTAATTTTCGATATTTTTGCAGTATAAATTACTCTTTTTTTTTAATAAACATTTTCAAAAAATGCTATTAAAGCCTAAGAGAGTATTGGTCCGTTTGTTTATTAATTTGTGGTCTTTTTGTTCTAATAAAATACGCCTCTGTTCTTTCCCTATCATAGTCAGTTTTGTAGCCTATTCGTATAATTTCGAATTTAATTTTAAAAAAGTCAAACCTAGCTATTATAGGGTCCCTAATTTTTTGTGCATTTTTGTTAACAAATTTTTTTGCTGCATTTTTATAAATGTCACAGGAAACTTTATGGGCACAAATATTCGAAACCGCATTTTTGTGATGTTCATCAACCCGAATATTGAAAGTTCTAAAAGTTTGGTCTATATAGAAATTACCACATAGGCAATATCTATTAACGTACTTCTGGAGTTTTCTCAGCCAATATTTTAATTTCATTCGGCTTTTGTGAACAAAAACATTTAGAGAAAAATAACTTAACAAAAAATGGTCCGAATCAATGCTTTACAAAAGTGACGGTATTATTTTTTTAAAATGTATCTCTTCCCTGAGTTTTCAAGGTCTAACAATGATACATGATTTAAATTAACCGGACAGAACGTGAACAGACCACTTAGCAGAGTTTTTTGTAAAATTCTTGAATTTGGCGGCAGGATCACCAAAAAACATTATTTTGCACTAGTTGACATAGGGTCAAAATAATGTTTTTGGAGATTCTGAAGCCAAATCAAAAAATTTTTTCAAAAACTTTTCTCAGTGGTTTGCTCACGTTCTGTCCGGATGAATCATTGTTGTACCTCCAAAACTCAGGGAGGAGATGCAAATTTAAAAAAAATTCCGTCATTTTCGTTAGCACGTTTCTGATTGGACGAGCCATTCGTCACTTTTTTTTTAGGATGCAAGATTTGTGTTTAAATGTATCAAAGAGAGGTAAACGTTGGTCCAACGATTTGCACTTTTGCGACAATTCGCTATTGAAAACCCCTTAAAATGCGACGATCACCCCCTCACGCAATTTAAATAATACAGGGCGAGCACATATCGCCGAAAAATTTTCGACATAAATCGAGAGAGAACTTAAAATTTACTTCAAAAATGAAAAACGCGTAGGCATTCAAAATGACGTCATATGTTGAATTATTTTTTCAATTTTATAAGGTGTTTCACAGTAGGTTCGAATGAATTGAATCACCAAAATGCTTAAAATTTAGTTCTTAACCGAACACAATTAAATAAAAGTTGAAAACAGTAAATTTGAAAAATTCAATCTTGAAAAAAACGTTATTCATGACGTCCACAAAGTTATTGGTGACAGAAATCTAAAAAAAATTCGGCGATATTGGCACTGGAAGTATTTTTGCTAAAAATTTTGAAATTGTGTTGGTTTTGTTTGGCGATTTCGGCAAATTCGGCGATATTGGGCTCCCTGTAAAAAGAAGTATGGGTAGTAGCCCTTCGCTACTTTAATAATGAAGGTTAAGACCGTACCGTACGGTAATCTACCTTATGAATAATCCGCTCAGGTTTTATGTCTCAAAGGTCTGTTTTCAACTGAATAAATTTATGACCAATATTTGTAATTAAAAAATAATCATGGGAGATTTGTTCACCGAGCGTTTGTATCAGATAAGCCCCCAAGAGTGAAGACTTTGAAAAAATAAATTGTTCAAAATTAAGTCAGATTTTCAATTCTTTTCACAGTTCTAATTTGGGTAAAAAAAAGGATGAAAAACTTGACCTCGAGTGCTTGTCAAAAATTTCAGAACTACGATATCATGCTTATTTAAATATTTTGCTGAGATTAAATGAACTTTAAAATCAGAACTTGAAGAAATTGCATGTTCAAAACATATTCAAAAGTGAGTTTATTAACAATAATTACTGGTCAAAGTTTCAAGGCCTATAAAACAACACAAACTTGAATTTTTCTCGATTCAAATTAAAAGAAATTTAACACTCATCGGCTTCACATTTGACGCATTCAAAATAGTTTTTGAAAGAAATAAATTGATTGGTTCTTACCGTGAAAATATAAGATGTGCCTTTTATCTGATGTCTACCGAAGATTTAATGTTCTGATGGTTTGCAAGTTTGTAACTATCTAGCATTTTAACGAAACATATCAAAAACTGTTTGAGCAAACAAGAGCATTTTTGAACTCACTGGAAAAATTCATGAACGATCTGAAGATATCACGTGACCGAATAATCCAGATAAAAACGTCGGTAAAAAATAACTATTATTTTCAAAAATTACGATAAAAAATTAAGGGGAAGCTTTTTTCATCACAGTACTTTTACAAAAAAATAAAGTTAATCTTGAAATCAATAAATAAGGTTAAGTCTAAGAGGACAATTTTAAACACTCAACTAGCGTTGCGTAAATTTGTAATTTTAATGAGGAATTGAAATCGGTAAGATAGTATTTCGGTGAAAAACTTTCAAACGTTGACGGCTTCTCCTGTTATAAAATTTCGAATTCAGTAACTTTTTGAGATACGTTTTTTTCGGAAAAGTTTTTGTTAGATAAGTTTTTATAAGATAAGTTTTAGCGAGCTAAGAATCTGGGCACCTAACAAGTTACTTAAATAGTACTTTCAGACTCACAATTATCTCATTTTGATAAGATAAAAATTAATCTTGCTATTGTCTGAATCACCGTGTTTCTAAATGTCAGGGAAGCGATTGAAGATTGGATCTTAAGCCACAAAAGGTATAATTTTATTGCGCCAAATTATTAAATTAAATATCACGGGTGGCTGTTTAGAAACTTATGGCTTTTTTGAAATGTAGGAAAAAATGTCCTTCTTTAAAAAGAAGTTATCTCGATCAAAAACAGTACAGGCGGACCTATCAAATTTTTTAACAACGTTATATATTGGCTGAATTGAAAGTACAAAAATTTCAGAAAGAAATAAACAACGCGAAATTTTTATAATGATGTTACCATGTTTAAATTATAGTTTTTAGCACCCATTTCAATCAGTGCTGCTGGCTTGAAAAGCAAGCATTGACTCGTATTTTTTGTTGCATAATTTTCGACCAAGTAAATGAATTTAATTAAACTCAATTTCAGTAGATATTTAAAAGTTAAGTCGTTTTAGAGATTGTGATAATATTTTTGGTCGCGGTTCAGCAAAAAACTTTGATTTATTTCGCGAGTCCCCAGTGGAGACTCCTCACCCAAAACAACTTCAATTAATCGAATAGATAATACCTTATATTTCAAGTATATTGCCTGGAAAAATAAGTCACTGGTGGCAGGTTCTATGTTGATAAAGTATAATTAATTTTAATAACAGAAAAACTAACGATATAGAAAACTTAGCCAAAACTAAGCAAGGTAATATATATTGATTATACATATGCCACATTTGTGCTAATTTTTTTGTTATTACCACTTCACAATAACTTGGCTTTATCTCCATATTTTTGGCCGGAAAAAATTAAAACGCAGCCTGAAGTTATGTAAACATTAACATAAGTAATACAGTTTTGCCAAACGTGTCGATAAACGTTGTCAAAATTGTATGATCCCAAAGTGACAAAGTAACTGAGTCAAATCTTGAAAAATTAAGAAATAAAGAAAGTAAAAACAAAGTGAATTATGTTATTTGCAAGTTAAAATTAAGGAGTTTCAAAATTAATAATCAACATTTTTTTTCAAAAATTTTGAAGCGTTATTTCTTGACCCATTTTCAAATTAAACACTTTCAAACTAGCTCACAGTGTTCAACAATTTATGAATTTTAAGCCACGAATAAATTTGCTCCAATTTGACTTGAAAATTGAAATTTATTCAAAGATATTAAAATTTGAAATGTGAAGCTTGTTGGATATTTATTTTCCTGAAACTAAAAATATATTAGTCTCAAAAGTGGCACTAAACACCGAAAATTAATTAATATCTTTAAATTTATTTTGAAAATAAAAATTATTGATATGCTTTAAAATACAAAAAAAGTTTCATGTCTATTGTGCAGCAGAAAAATAATCTATGCTTTTATATGGAGACATGTCAATAAAGAAATTTGAATAAATTAACTTCCAATAAATAAAGAAAAAAAATTGCATTCTTTGTTTAAAAAAACTTAAATTTTACGCTGAGTAAAGAAGATTTGGCTGGGTCAATTTGCTAACTGCATGTGGCCCAGCCTGGGAATTAGAACTGGCGGTTAACTAAATTACTTTCAGTCAGAGGGCGCTTTTGCTTTCAAACAAAAACCACTGGCTTGTCGAGGCCTGCACTAAAGTTTTCTTCATATCCTTTTCCCAGCCTAAGTTCATCTTAATAAGGCTTACTATCTCTATAGCGTTTGTTCGAATCACACTGATGTTGTCGTTGTGAATGGCTCGATTATGATTAAAGACAATGGTGCTTGATATTGGGACCGCAAAAGTTGATCGGTGTGTAATCACTCATGCAATCACTACACAACATTAGTGGGATTCGAACACGCGCTATAGATATAATAAGCATTTTTAAGATGGACTTAGGTTGGACAAGGATATAAAGCCTTTGAAAACTATCTCGTCAAGGTGATTCTTGTCTTTAATCATATATCCGATCGACTTGCTTATTGAAACGGTTTTACATGTCTATGCTTTTAATCATCGTATTGAACAAATAAAGCTTTGGCCCGTTATGTTATTAAATATTCGTATGCGCTTTTGTATATCGTGGACACAGTTTCAATACTTTCGTTAACGTGACCCATACTTACTCGGACAGTATGAATAACTCATTGGTCCGAGAACGCAAAGTTGAAAGTAAAGGTTCAACTTAATGACATTCACGTATCTAACGTTAGCTTAGTACACAAAGTATTTGTTAAATTCTTAAAACGTTTTAAAAATTAAGTCGATTCGATAAATTATTTGTAAAATATATTTAAGCCATCAGAGTAACTGGAGGTACAAGGTTTTCCATGTATTCATAGGCAAAACTAAAAAAACGATCTAGGGTGTAATTTGAAAATTTGAAAATCGAAAAAAATCTACAGTATGTCACGTTTTTGCTTTCTTATTCAAAACTGCATAACTTGCTATCCCCCATTGATAACGATCAATTTTGGTAAATACCTACGTCTTTTCCAGATTTGACTAATCAAAACGGTGGAATTCAGATTTATGCAAATTTGAAAAAATAAAGCAAAAACGTGACATACTGTATGCCACGAAAAACTTTGTCGTACTGATTTCTTTACTAGTTCAATACTAGTCTTGGAAATATTGCCACATGACGCATGCTTGGTCCAATAACTCCGCAACGAATTTTCGGCTGATTACTTAGGTTGCAAAACCGACCGCATTGCGACGTTTTAAAGCTAAGTATTGTAGTAAGAAATATTCCTAGGCCTTTTTCAATTGAATTTATGAAATAAAATATTCGACCAGTCTGGTCTTTTGACAATTGAACGTGGTCGGTTTCAAGTCTCGATTTTAGAAATTAAAAAATGATGCGATTCGGAATCCCTGGTCCATTTAAATTTGTTCTGATGAGTCTTAACTTGAGATTTTCAAGTTCAATTCTCATCAAAATAAATATAAAATTATCGAATTCAGAAGTAACTGAGAGCAAAATCAAGTGCTTTTTCGAGCTAACTGATGGTGACCAAAAAGTTCAATAACTCACGTTAATTGCCAGCATGAATTTTGGTATACTTATTTTTGATTGGTTGCATAAGTTGAAGATTCTGGTCATTAAAAGCAGCATAATTTATTTTTCTCGGAAAATGTGTTTTGAAACACTTTCGCGCAAGTGAAGGTAGCAGATATATTACCAGTTGTGGATCATAAAGTTCTCCTTGTAATTTAATAGAATCTTTCCCGCGATTCTTGGTCCATAAAAGATGTTTTTCTCAACCAAGTGCCTCTCAGTAGTTGGATAGCGTGTCGTCAAAAACCACATTGCGCGTTTCGGAAATGACTCATCCGATTGAGTTTTTGAAAGTTATTGACGACCCATATTAATTAAAACAAATTCAATACACAAACTAGTTCCAATTTGACAACTTTTTGTACTCAAAAACCATTTGAGATTTATTGAGGTTCTGGAAAAAATCGGAAAAATGTTCCGATTCCAACTGTAGTTGATTTTTTTGTGTTATGATTTTGAGCTATGTAAGATCTCAAATTAAGATTCAATCAAATGAGTCTTTTCCCAAAGTTGAAATTCGAACGCTGTGGACACCCTATTTACTACTATGAGGCACTTTGGTTCGAAAAAGGAGATCTAGCGCTTAAACACGTTAGAAAGTGCCTTTTATCAGTTTAATTGCTCGTTCTAAGAATAAAGTGTTCAGATAAAAATGTACTTTAGTTGCACTAAATAAGAATATGACAAATTTAATCTGAGCCAA
>SCLH01000473.1:299756-314554 GCA_004367855.1 Oikopleura vanhoeffeni
CGATTTTTCAAGAGTTTTAGCTTGCAAGCTCTACTGTCTATGAATCATAAATTTTTTATGTACCAAGTCGTTTTTAATTGACTTGATGAAATTATTAATACATCAGTAAGAACAACCAAGATCAAAAAAGTCTTGCTTGTCTTTGCGCTGAGATCTTAGTTCATTACACAAAAGACATGTGCCTCAAAATTTCTGTGAAAAAAATAAAGAAATAGGCCCTATATTGCCGGCATAAGATCATCGATTGTGCCAATAACACGCAATTACACAATTTGAGCTTTAATACATCCAGTGTCTATTTCGTCCAATGTACCAATATCGTCGAACCGCCAACGCAATTTGAGGTTTTTATCACAGGTGATTCTGGTGATTCACTTCATTTGAATAATTGTTAAACTCTGTATAAAATTGACAAAAATTGTGCGTTATTTTGAACGTCGTCATGGCACGCGTTAGGCATTTTTTTCTATATCCTTTTCCAAACCTAAGTCCATCTTGAAAATGCTTATTATCTCTAAGCGCGTGTTCGAATCCCACTAATGTAACATTAGTAATGTTGTCTTAGTGATTGCTTGAGTGATTACTCACCGATCAACTCTGGAGGTCCCAATATCAAGCAACCTTGCTTATAATTACACTCAAGAAAATAACTATGATAACATTAGTGAGATTCGAACACGCGCTATAGAGAGAGTAAGCATTTTTAAGATGGACGTAGGATAAGAAAAAAGATATGGATCACCGATCCTTAGAAGACATATCCTAAATATTTGAAAAATACGGAATCTGAACATTTGATTGGTTGATAGCTTCCAAATCTGACCGATGAAATCGGCTTATTCTGCACGCATCTGAGGGTCGGTAATCCATATCGCCAAAAGTGAAAATATTGCCGAATTGTTCTGTCAGAAAATCTTCGGCGATCTCGGGGCCAAGTTGTTGTCTTTGCAGTTTCTCAATATATGATATATTATTTATCGAACATTCTAACCATGATATTTAATCGGAAAAATTATTCAGGATATCAGAGTCTGGTCAGCAGACTGTTTTCTATTATAAGAATAAAAATATTTTTCGTTAAAAATACCGTTAATTGGAATTCAATAATCAAATGAGGAAGTCCAAATATTCACTATCATATTTTGTTACTCTACAAGAACTCCTCATCAATATTATAACGTCAGGAAATCACCTGACATGTTTAGTTATTCGGAATAATAACTTATTCCCCGCTATTCGAGTGAAAAAAATTTCTGAGAAAATTCTAGATTTGTGACTTTCCAAGTTTACTTATTTGTACTCTGAACAAATCTTGACTTTTGAATAATGAATAACGGAAAAAGTCAAGTGACTCTTTTTTAAAACGTTAACACTTCTGTTCACTTTTGATAGCAGAGCTTTCAAATATCGAAATTTTTTGTCATAACAAACGATCACAGGAATACTCTTATTATTATACAGGAAGGGCCATATCACCGAATTTGTCCATATGAACGAAAAAACCTTTGCAATTTCACGGTTTCAAGCTGAATTCCTGCCAGTGCCCGAGAAACCGAACTTGGCCGAATTGGATGGAGTAATTCTACACCCGTTGGTATTTCACTTTATTGGGAAAAAACTTCCGACGATACCGAGGTTTCATTCTTTCTTGAAAGTTATTAATAAATGCAATTAAACACAAAAAATGGACCTTCCCCTATATTTGTTTTCATTTTCCAGTTTTCAAGGTATCCTGCCAGGATAATCCTGGTTTCTACATTTTATGCACTTATTACAGGGGGGCCCAATATTGCCGAATGTTTTTTGGCAAAGAAAATTCGGCAATATTGGCAAATTCGACATTATGGGGCACCCCTTTTGCACTGGGAGCCTATATCACAGGAATTATTTTAGCTAAAAATGGTGATTTTGCTTAGGTTAAATTTGGCAATATGGGGTCGGCAATATGTGCTCCCCCCTGTATGTCATAAAAATGCACCAAATCAATCGTTAACCCCTCACACCCTTTGACTATCTGAAAGCAAAAAAATTTTCGGGAGCAAAAACGGCGCAGAAATAACATCGTCACAGTTGTTTCAATTTAACCTCTAAAACTTCAAGGCAAAACTGACGTAAGCCAACTTTGTCTTCAGTGTTCCCCCTTGTTTCGAAAAAATCGGAGCACATTTTTTTCTGAAAATTTTCCCACGTGACCTTGAAAAATTCATATTCTGAGTTTGCGGTCGAGATTGAAAAAAAAGTTACCCTCGATTTTTTAATTGTTTTGAGCTACCGTCAGCAAAAATTGAGTATATTTTTGAAATTTTACCTAGGAGGAGATAGATTTTTTGATGAACAAAGTTAAAAAAAACGGTGGTTTATCGCATATTTTAGACAAAATATGGCATTTATCGACAAAACGGCTTCTCTTGAGTTACACCTACTAATTCTACAGGTTATGTTAAAATTAAGGTTTATTTCAAAATAAAACCTGAGAGAAGATAGATTTTCCGTTTTGGCTTAGGTCTCCCTGTCTCGCTTATGTGTCTGGGATTGTTTGCATGCAAAAACTTTTAACACATTCTTAACGCAAGATGAAGGCTAGTTCTACATATTGGTTAATCTAAATAATATCCTTGAAGCCCTGTTTGGCTAATATAAATTATATTATATAAATTATATATTATAAAATATTAGTAATATTACATCGAGAATATGTCAAATAAGGAACCGGGATATCATTCAGATGTATTTGAATAATTTGTATTTTTCTCATATAATGCTGGGACACAAGCTGGAAAATGCCTNATACTTTTTGATACACCTATTTTGTAGAGAATTTTCTGCCAAGTTTTCTTACTTACTTACTTAGTATAAGATTCTTTTGGTTTTGAGATTTTTTTTAAGAAAAGTCGGTTTTTCGGGAGTTGAAATTAAAGTTTAAATTAAGGGTGACGATAATTGAGATTTCTCAGATAACTTTTTTGATTGCCTTATTTTGTAGAGAATTTGTCACTAAGTTTTCTAACCCCCAGGATTTTTTCTGAATTTTAAATTTTTTTGAAAAAAAGTGGGTTTAAAAATTTATAGTTCAGAATTTCACCAAAAACTAGAAATTCACAAGTCGTTCCTGAGACTTTGGAGAAAAAAATTGGAAAACAGGCTACCGTCGGACCTTAATCCAGGCTTTGCGGTGAAGTTGATGTACAAATTGAAAATTTCCCATATATTTTCATGGAGGAGTAGGCTTTTGCGTGAGGCTCCCAAATACGCTGTTTTGATCACTACGGGCAAATTTTTTTCAAAATTTTCTACCGCTCGGAGATGTGCATTTATATTTGGAAGTTAAATTGCAAATAACAAGTAACAATTACGAGAAATGAATGAGGACTTTTCAGTACTTTTAGAGACGCCTACTAAAAACCATTTTGTGAGCGTAGGTTGAGGTATCAGATGCTCTGAAGAGTACTGGCAACTTCCTTAAGAGTTGTACTACGTATTTGGAATACAAATTAATTATTTCTGAAGCCAGGTTTCTCAGAAACTTTGCTTGAAAATGTGTAAAAAAGAGCCAAATTATCGTCCCCCATATCCTAAATGGTTCCAATTTTCAAGCTTAAATTTTTGGATTCCGCTTGTTAGTTAAGGTCATTACAACGAATTGAATTGTTATTTTTTCTAGTTTGATCAGCATCACACATTTTTTCAATTTGCTTCAAAAATTTCCGAAAATAAAAAGTTTTTTATAATGTTTAATAAGTCAACTGACTTTGGTTGGACATTAAGATAATGCCGTTATTTGTTATAAAAAGGTAAGTTGATGTTCTACCCCTTCCTGAATACTGCCATATATGTGGTTGCCAAAATCCGCGTAATAAATGATTATTTTGGCGGGTAGGCCTTTTCAACGGAACTGAAATTATTCAAAAAAAATGTCAATTATGTGACCTCATTTGGGTTTCGGTAAATCAAAAACTTCCAACCTTGACTTTTTGTCGAAATTTCACCTAACTTAACTTAACAGTCCAAATCTCGACTCCAGCTCTCTAGCGCTCCAAACCGCGCAAGTTCGTTTACTGCTAACCGCGGTTGACTTTTTGAGATTCATTTATAAGCGATCGAAAGAGCTTGAGGGTTATATTTTCTAGTTTTGTAATAATAATAATTCATTATCAATTTTTGAACAAAAATACTTTGTGAAAAAAAGGATTTTGATTAAAATGAAGCTTTTTTTGCTTTTAGCTTCTTTAGCACACTCTCAGTCTTTTAATGACGAAACAGGTAAATACAAATATAGAGAAATTATTTCCAAAGAGACCGCATACACTCCCTGATCAGTAAGGAGCAAAATGATAGCTTATCCGTAACACTAGATTTTTGCAAAAAATCTTCGAAAAATTATTAAATCGGGAAATTTTCCTTTTTTTTTCGTTAGATTTCCTATTTTTTAGGCTAATAAATAATCAAACATGATTAAACCAGATACTCGTTATTCAACGAATCACATTTTAGAAAACGTTTCTTCAAAATATAAAGCGTAATTTTAATATTTGATTCGATTCAAATTTCTAATTTTCTTCAAATTTAAAAATAACTTAGTAAATTAAATTAATTATAATAATAAAGTTAATTGAATTAACTTTATTTGACATTTTTTTGTTTTGTCAACTATTTATGAAATTATTATGATTCATTTTAAAGATAATATCATTTATAAGTGATATTTTCAAATTCATACTATGACAAAAATAGTTTGAAACGCCAAAAATAATGGACTTTTGTTTCTGCTCGGCTTTTCTAAACTACTTATCCGATTGAGTTTTAAGATCGCTGTAACTGATCACTGAAATTAAGTAACAAATAGAACGTAAAAAATGGTCCAAATTAGCTAGTTCTTATTTTGTGTTCAAAAAATATCATAAAAAACTTTATAATCTTCCAATAGTTGTTAAAAAAATTGTCAAACTGTTAACTTTTAATGAAAAAAAATTCTCGACAACTTAGATGAATTTTTCTATTTATAAATAATGTCAAATTGATTCTACGTCAAAAAATTAGAAAAATGTTGATAAATTTTTTTATTTTAAATATCCATTCAAATCATTTTTACTTAATTTTTTCGTAAAAACATTCTTAGGCAAAAAGGTCATCAAATTTGCCGGATCCGTATAATTTCAAAAGTTTGAACTATACGTGGAGTAGTTTGCTTTCGGTAATATCTCGAAATATTTTCGAGCCAAAAAATAAGACGGTCGGGTTCACTTATACCGCACTCAATGCCGTACCAAATACCGTACCCAACCGTTTGCAATAAAAAAAATTTCCAGAGAACTTTCGCAAAATTCTAGCAGGCTTGTAAAAAGAAAGCGATAACTGAGGATGAGAAGGGATCGTGAATGGAATTCATAACAAGTTCTTGGATAGGAATCAAATTCTTGCCCCCTTTAACCTTTTCAGCGCGAACTTTTTGGAAATTTTTATTTTACTTAGTCATTATGTGTACTTTTATAGCAAAATAAGTGCATTTGAAAGTAACATCCAACAAAAATAGCACCGTCAAAATCCGATCATTTTCATAAAAATCAATATTTTTTTCAGAACAAGTCAACCGAGATGGAAAATGTAGCCCGATCAGTCTCAAAGCCGAAGTGGGTCAAATGTGGCCAAAAGACGGTAAAACAATTACCGGTTTCAAAGTAACATTTACCGCCTCAGATTTTCCGGTATCTCTTGGTCGTCGAGCCAGACTCATCAACGATTGGTCACGTGTCAAAGTCCGAAGCTTAAAGTGGTTTAATACAGTATCCAACGAAAACGTGCCCTTGACGCCTCCGCCAAATTTAAAGAATAACCAGTATTTTGACTTTACCGGTATTAGTGTTCAGCAAAGTACTTGGAGATTCATGTTTAAAGATGGACAATCTAGAATTCTTTCCGATACGGCTGAAAATACTGGCAAAATTGAGTATTCTCTTTGGATAACACTTGTTTCAGGCAGGGTTCGGCAAAATAGGATCTGATCGAGATTCTGATCTGAAATTGTCGGTTTTATATCATCAGGTAAAGTTAAGTTTGATGCTTAAGTCGACACGGACCGTGTCACACGGCCGATACGATCCCATTAGAAAATGCTTACAAAAAGCGGTATTTATCAGAACTCGAGGAAATCAGACATGTGGATACGTATCGAAAGACGATTTTCATCAAAAAATCAAAACGCATCGAAAAAGTCCTTACGAATCGAACCGATGCGTATTGAACAAAAGATTTCAAGCTAAAAATCAACAGTATGTCACATTTTTGCTTCCGTTTTTCCAATTTGCATAATTTGCTATTCGCCAATCAGAACGCTTAAATTTGTCAAGCATTTACATTTTTGCCAGATTAAAACTTTTTCATTGGCGGTTAGTAAATTATACAAATTGGAAAGACGGAAGCAAAAAGGTGACATACTTTATACGTATCAATTTTGTGATGTGGTTCGAGTTCCGAATCGGAAAGTTCCGAATCGGAAGTTCCGATACGAATCGATTTTCTGATATGGTTTCATTTCCGAAACCTACCTGTTTTCGGTCTGAAATGTATCATTCGAGACGCATCGATATTCAATTCGTATCGTCTTTTCCGATACCATCTTAGAAAATCTGTACGTATCGGAAATTGTACTATTTTGGAAAATTCATACGTACCGGAAAATAATCCGTATAAGCGATACGTATCGAAAAATACATTTCAAACTGAAAAATCTAAAAGTTTCGGAAATTTGAAGAAAATTTAATTTTTGAAATTAATTTTCTAGAACAATCTCAAAAACTACAGTATGTAAAAAAATTGTTCGAGACCAAAAGGTTTAATTTCCTCTGGATTCAAAGTAATTCTCTTGCCAATTATAGGTTTTGATCCAGAGATATTTTCTTTGTTGGTCTCGAACAATTTTTTACATACTGTATATTTTCATATTTTTGCTGATCCTACATACAAGGTATCCCAAATAGTCAAAAAATGGAAAATTTTGAACTCGACGTAACCAATGCTCAATTATGCGATGGTGGTTACGACAATAACCTGGTGGTTACATATGAACCAGAAAGCAGAAAACCAGACGAATGTAACGCGGTCAGGACTTCTATTCTAAATAAAAATTATAACAAACCAAGCGGTGGTGCAAATATGGCCCAACTTTTTGTAGAAACATCAAATGGTGTCCTCGGTTGCGAGCCCTATCTCATTCTGGGTTTTGATGCTCCACGAACTAGCATGATTTTGCCCCAAAATGAAGTCAAGGAGTTAATTGCCCTCGGGCGAGATTTGAAACCTTGTCCAAATTGCGACGAATCTGCTTATTGGAAAGTTGTTTTGCTTGGTGACCGGATCAAGGCTCAGACAAACGCTAATCTTCAGCTCTACTTGAGATATTTTGGATCAGAAGAACAGTCCCCAGTAGCCTTTTTCCAGTATAACTGTAATTTTAATGATAACTCTTGTAATTCGGATATCGTTCAACCAGGTCAAAATGATAACGAGTTTACTCAACCTACGCAACCTACACAACCTACGAATACGAACGGTAACCAACAAAATAACAACAACAACCAGCAAAACGGTCAAGATCCACAAGATTCAAACCAAACCGGTCAACCAACCGGTTCAAATGGAGACCAAGGAAGTCAAACCGGTAACACTAATAATCAAGGTTCCCAAACTGGTAACAACAATGATCAAACTGGTCAAAACGGGCAAAATAATGGTCAACCGACTCAACCTGGACAAGATGGGCAAACTAGTGGAGGAAGTCAAACGGGCGGTGGAACTCAACCCGGTCAAACTGGCGGCGGATCCCAACCCGGTCAAACTGGTGGTGGTGATCAATCTGGTCAAGGAACACAACCTGGTCAAGGAACACAACCTGGTCAAGGTCCCCAACCGGGTCAAGGTCCCCAACCCGGTCAACCTGGTCAGGGACCTCAACCTGGTCAACCCGGTCAAGGACCACAACCTGGTCAACCATCTACTGACAACGAAAATGAACAACCTGAAACCGGTCAAGGATCACAAACTGGTAACGGCGACGGTAATGGAAACGGTCAAGGTGGCGGAGCTGGTCAACCAGGTCAAGAAGGTACCGGCGGCGAAGCCGGTCAACCTGGAAACGGGGGTGATGTCGGACAGCCAGGTCAACCTGGAAACGGAGATGGTCAAGGAAATGGTGGTGGTGATCCAGCACCTGGAAACGATGGTAATACTGGAAATGGCGGTAATACTGATACCGGTAATGGAAGTGGTGAACCAACACCTGGCAACGGTGATAATGCAGGAACTGGTGGTAATACTGGAACCGGTAATGGAGGTGGTGATCCAGCACCTGGCAACGGTGGTAATACCGGATCTGGCGGTAATACTGGTACTGGTAATGGAAACGGAGATGGAAATGGCAACGGAGATGGAACCGGAAGTGGAACCGGAACTGGCGCTGGAAGTGGGACCGGAACTGGCTCTGGAACCGGAAGCGGATCAGGTAGTAGTATGTCAGGTAATACATGGAGCTCAGCTGAAGTTGATGCTGTGCTCTTAAACAATGCCCAATTTGGATCTTATGCTGGTCTGGAAGACACAAGTGACCTCAAGATGAATTACGGATGTGTGTGCCCCCACAAGAGAGAAGATTTAATTCGCGAAGATTAATTTGACAAAATTTTTGGGAAAATAATAGAAAAATAAAAGACTTATATGATCACATTTTTTATAATATTTTAAAATCTTACGAAGGTTAAAATTTTACATTTCAACCTTACAATTTGCTTAAGGGGGTAGCGTCTGCAAATGGTAGCTTTTTGTACTCACTTTACCAGAATAAAACTGCTTCGAACTTTGAAGGAATAGCCTTTGGTAGATCTATCTCTAATTCAAAAGTAATATTAATAGATAATTTTAGGCCGACCTGTGGACCACCTGAGCAACAAGACACAAATTCATTTCTAGCGTCGATCATTCCTGACTGGGAACCACGAAACTTATGGTTGTTATGTGATGGAGCGGATTTTTAATTTAAACTAGTTTTTACTACAACTGCGAGAACTGACTAATTTCAGGTTTCTCACTATAAAAAATCTATCTCCTGCTGGTACTACATTTAGAATGCATTATGAAATTACGGAAAAAAGATGAGAAATAATAAGAGTTTTTGATTATTTTGATGGAGAGAATTTAAAATTGAATTGTGTTTGAAGTTCAGAGAATCGCATTTTGAGTAAACCGGAAGTGAAAAGTCGAAAATAAGTCGTGCGGATTCAGGTCGAAAAGTATCAAGTTGGAAGCTTGGTATGCCAAGAAGAAAATCCTGCTCACAGCTTTTTTGATATTTTGAAGTTTTCTGGTCAAAATTGTATGTTCCAAAAAATTCTAAAAAATGAAAATTTCGAACTTTTTTTCTGAATTTTTTTTAATAAACAGTAATTTCATGCTTTCTGAGTGTTCTAGAATATAGTGCTATTTTTACGCACCCATAGTACCAAAAAGACTACAGACCGCTAGTGCGCCGTCCCTAAAGAAAAATACAAAAACTATAGCCGAGTGTGTAGGATATTATATCTTTGCTGGTATAGAGATCGTCGCTGTATGCAATATTCAAATTTTCAACTTGTCCAAGCTATTCTTTCTTGCTTCCGCCATACATGCGACTATTTGAGTAGACTAACCATTTTCAGTAGCCTCATCCTGGAAGCCAACTCATTTCCTATTACTTTTTAAAGTTTTTCCACAAAAAAATAAAATTTTTCTCGTATTATTGATGCATGCCATAATTGCCGATAATGATGAAACTAAGTTAATTTCTCTGATCGAGTGTGCGATCCGATAAAAATATATTTGAAGTATTAAATTGTTGCTGGAAGTATCAAATTTACCTAGAAAAGGCCGACAATGTTGTATGCCAAGAAAAAATACTTATAAAATTAGTAATTTTTCTGTATAATTGTAAAAGTAAGTTTATCAGAACCATTTTTTTGACTTAATATTTTAAATTATTCTTTCCCAAGATTGAATTCAGAGTGAAAGTTATTGCAAAAAAAATTAGCGTGAACGAGGTAAATACTTTAAAAGTTGAGAACTAATATCAGACAAAATGGGAAATTTAGAAATTTGTTTTTTATGCATCAAAATTTTTTGTTTGATTCTTTTTTGGAATGAAACACATAACAAATTTGAGAATCAAGTTAAAATTAGCTTTCTACATGTCTGAGTCGTTGAGATATAGAGGTCCGTCAGGTACTCCTTTAAGCATGTTCGTCATTTTCTACATATAAATTTTTTCTTCAAATGACCATTTTTCTATGTTTGATCTTAAATCAATATTCTACAGTCACGCTTTCGACGTTTTTTTGATGTAAGAATTAAGAATTTATGTATTTCTCATATAATTTGATTTTTTATTAATGATAATTTTATAGTGTGAAGGTACCTCCAAGTGAGTAAAGTACTAACTTATTCCATACTTATGGCGTGGCAAAAGTCCTATTAGATTACTTAGTTAAGAAAATTTCAGAATATTAATTTTGTCAAAATCTAAACTTTTTGCGTTGAATATTTTGTGACAATTTTAATTAAAATAAATTAACAATACAGACGACGGCATCTCAAAGTTTTATTCCAAGAAAATTTCAATGAAAATAATTTATCTCTTGGAAAACCTCACCTTAAAATTGTCTTAAGTTCATGGAGTTTTTTTTCGTAAAAAGCAATTTTTGCTGACTTTGGAACTTTTTGTGTACAGCTCCTCGAATGACTCTCAGATTCGGTAAAAAGTCAGAAAGAGCAAATAATTTTCGTTATGTATATTATGACATAATTCGGATGTTTCCACTCAGAGTAGGGGATATACATGTAATGTTTTAAATATGTGATTGAAACAAGAAAGTCCATTTAGTTTCAAGTTTCAGTAAAAAAAACCCTCGGGCCATAAAACAGGTTAAAATTACAAAAATATATTTAATCGCTGATTTAACATTTTACTATAAACAAATTATAAATTAAATAATCATTAATTTTTTATTTAAACGTTGTTTAAAGACTGAGACATAATATTATTGTAGATATTTTAGTAATGTTGGTACGAAGCTTGACATAATAAATGAAATTTTTTCGGAGTCGCAATTTTGGCTGAGGGCTCATTTCGACTGAATCTAGCTTAAGATCAATATTTTCCTCGAAAGAGAAGAAGTTCAGGTACGCAGGAATTTGGCCAACATCAAAGAGAGTATTTTTAAGTTTCAGTGGTACAACTGAAGCAAAAATTATTTTCAAACATTTGAAAGAATATTTGAAAAGAAACTAAAGAACGGGAATTTTGTTTTTGATAATTTGTCCGTATAGCTTTTGAATTCAATTTTGGATGCATTTTTATTGATGGTCTAGCTCAGCTAATAAAACCAGCAACCACTACCCCTGAAAAGACAAAAAGAAGCTTGATGCAAATTTTCGCACTCCAAAATCCAATTTTGCCGATTTCAGTCTCACCGCTTACTTAAGGGGGGCGTGCACTTTTGTAGATACGGATATGAGCTCTTGATGAAGACGTTTTTACTTGGTTAATATTTTCCCATTAAATTGCTTTATCGAAGTCGTTTTGAGTCTAAGTTGTGTTGGCCAATAATTTTGTGGCTGATAGGATTGTTTATTCGTTTGTAAATTTGCTGTGCTCACTACTCACTGTAAAAAACACACACGTTTCCCTTTCGGGCGCGGTATACTTACAAAAGTGTCGAAAGGGGATATATTCCCCTTCATATATACATGCAAAGTATGGTTTATATCGGCAAACTGTGTACACTAAGAATTTTCGAATTATTGCTTTTTTAGAAAATTTGAGTTCTAACTTTAATTAACTTTTCGAATTCGACAAATTCATGAAAATTTTTGAAAAAAGTTTCAAACTATTGTATAAAAAGATCTTACTTCTTTTGGTTCAATTTTTTTCATTATTTGTTCAATCAACGAACAACGGTCTTCTTTACTTTTTCGCGTAGGTTACCACATATTTTTTTATATGCTATTTGAAAAATCTTATGAGATGGTTTTGGTGATTTTGGTCAAAAATAATTTTATTTTGAAAAATTTTCTATTCCTTGTTCAAAAAATTTGAGATGCACTTTTACTTGCATTCAAATATTCTCTTTTTGTTTCATTCGCTCTTGTTTTTACTTAACCCTTGGAGGCTCCGGACTATTTTCAAAAAAGTCTGTAGACTAAATGCCAAGAATTGCAGGTTGGTTCTGAATGATTCACTTTTTAGGAATAAATTTTCTGAAACTGCTGCATTTCAATTTTTAGTCCCTGGCGGCTCAAGTAAATTTTTATCTTCTTTAAAACTGATTTGATAAATTGCGTAGGTTTAGGTTTGTTTTGCGGAAACCTTTGTAGATTAAAGAACACGAAAATTGCAGGTGATTTTCTGAGGAAGTTTTACTCTTTTTAAGAAAAATTCAAAAATTCCTAAATCTTTTCTTTTTTTGTTTTTTTGGTTCTGAGCGTCTCCCATTTGCTCACAATAACATTGCGTAGGTGAAGCACAATTTTAAATTTCCAACTTCTTTCTCATAGGGTCTAATAAAGTCAAAATGTGAATTACATACTACTAAGTTAAAGTCTAATCCTTAATCTGAGGAACTAGAGAACCATAAGTTGCCAGCACTTTTACTTTTCCGTATCAGAGCTCAAAGTCGACCGGAAAAAATCGGCTTTGGAGCCTCCCAGGTTAAAACACTAACTTTGCAACCGAAACTACACCGTTTCGGATAAATCCTTTCAAGCCCTCTTTAAATCCCGAATTAAAAGAAATGACACCGAAAACTTTTGCCAAATTGCTAACGCCGACTCTATCCACCGTTTAAAATTTATTTCACTCAACTCACCTGAAACTTTTTTTTGATGTGCCAATATTTCTTTTTCGCCTTTTTTCAAAATTTTCGATTTTGACGTAAAAATCGTACTACAAAACAAATTAAAATAAATTTCAACGGTGGAGAAACTCGGTGTTAACGGTTCCTAATTACTAAAATAAAACATTATCTCAATTTATACAACCTTAAATAGCAAAGCGCTTTTTTAAGAGTGTTTTTTTTAAAGACGAATTTATAAAGTAAAAAATAATCATCTGAAATAATAACCAATAAAACGACCGAAGGCCTAAAAGTGCACATTTTGTTAAAAACAAGTTTTTATCCGGAAAATTTGAAGTTAGCAAACAGTCTTACCTCAGAGAAAAAAAATGACCAAAATTGCAAGTCCTGCTCTAAATGCACCGAACTCCTGAAGGTTTAACCCTTTACAGAATAATCACTGCTGCAGGGTTCAAGCTTTGCTGAAACTTTCCTGGTATTGACCCTGCCGTCTTACTCTATACTGAATTTAAGAGAATTGCCAAAACAGTATCACTTTTTAAGTTAATTTGAAAAGGTCGCATAAGAAACAATATATTTTTTAAAGCTGTTAAATTGTATTTCAAAAATTCACATGTTGAGAAAGATGTCGCAAATAAATTGGCTCAATGAAAAATTTGTTTCTTTTCATTAGAATATAATAAGCAAGCTTTTTTATGTACAAAGTAGTATAAAGTCTTTTTTTTTTCGAATTTTACAGTTAGCAGTCAATCTAAAAGTCATTACATAAATCCATTTTTTTTACATTTGCCCAAATTGTGACATTTTTCAGCAGCAATTCTCCGTTAATTTGACTTCTCCGTTTGACAACAGCTGTTTGATTTTGTTCGGTAACCAAGTGCTTAAACCATTTTTCTTACAACACAATGGACAGTATTATTACCGGTATCCCCAGTTATTCTGAAACAACAAGTAGAAGCTCAAGTGTTTTTACTTGCGTGTTTTTTTGCCAAGGTTCTTTTAGCTTTCCGAGCAATTTCCATGTCACCTTCACAAGCTTCTCGTTGGCAAGTTCCAGATTGCTTAGCTAAAATTTTGACCATAGAGAAAGTTACAAATTTGACTACAATACCAAAAGACTATAAATACTACAACTCGTAAAGGCTCTTTTTCAAGACGACAGCGTTTAAACAACAAAGCAATTGTCTGACGAGTTGCTTAATGTCCTAAATCTTCAAAGGGCTAAATGATTGAATATTTCGGAACAGAGGTTCCGAGGAGAATTCGAAAATCTTAAAAAAAATTTAAAACACCAGAATTTTCATAAAAATTTATTCCAGATTTTTTACCGATTTCCTGTAAAGACTTTATTCTAAATAAAGCGATTTTTCTACAAATTTTTCTGATGGAAAAAGCAGAGATTTCTACCCTGTTTACCCTAAAACGATGAACCCAAAAAAATACTCTGCGAGAGCATTCACCATAAAAGTTTCGTGAACCTATCAAAAAAACATTTGAAAACATTATCAAACAGGACTGATATCCCTTTATCAGCTTTTTTGGTTAGAATGCGTCAGCCAAACGTTAAAAAGAGTAGTGCCTACGCAGTTCCACCAAAAAGTGATCAAAGGGATATAATTCACATTTTCATAGGACATTTCGAAATTTGAATCTATAACCTTTATTCGAAAAATTTTCCGATGGATGTTATTTCAAAAAAAATAATTATTGGTTTTTTTAGCCGTTATTTGGATAATGTGACGTTAAAACTAGTCTTGTGGATTTATTTCCCAATACTTACTGCACTGATTCTCTCTGTTGATTACTGTATTTTTTTTCGCAGTTCCCGATTTGTTATCATTGCAGTCTGTACCATTGTCTCCATGCAAGCCAAAGCTCTATCAAATCATCAACTGGAGCACCTAAAACCTTTGGAATGATATCGAA
>SCLH01000473.1:314575-337958 GCA_004367855.1 Oikopleura vanhoeffeni
TACTTTTTTATACCAAATGAAAAAAAAAGACATTGATCAACTCTAATTTTTGTCCATATTTTAGAAAAAAAAAAATTCAGAAAAATAGAGTCTTGGAAATTTCATGTCCTAGTACACTAATGCGACCATATCCCCTTAAAGGTTTTTCAACGCAACCTTTTCCATTCGAAAAAATAAAAGGATATTTTCCAGGCTAAATTTCTGACCACTATTGCTCTAATTTTTAATTTTGAATCAACCCTATACATTCCTAGGGATTATTGCGCACGCTCTTAGTTTGGCAACGATTAGTTGCTCCCAGGTATGACCCTAAACCCATGGGCCATGAGACTTATGAGATCTATTTTGCATAAGTAGTGACTCTTCGCAGTCAATTTATGAGTCCATGCGTCACAAAAACGTTAAAATGAAGTTATCGAACGTTCGCGTGGATTTTCCTAAATCTAATTATGTGCCCAAAAAGAATCTCCACGACGATCTTCTTGATCCATTTCACCTCCCCGAGTTCTTTTTTGAATCATCCAGCTGATACAATCCAGATTCCCAATGCCAAGTAATTTATATAAACAGTAATATAATTGACGCAAAACCTCATCCTAATGGTGATTCAATCAGAGGTTACAAGCGGCCAAAAAATGATGATAAAACCCGTTTCAAAATGAATTAATTATCAACTCATTAGCGCCAACCATAATACGAACAAATTCATTTTTTCAACTTTCCTAGAAAAAAAATATTCTTGTTTCGGAAAAACAATTTTGAAAATGAAAAAAGTAATTTATTTTTTGAATTGAAAGTTGATGAAATGCACTATCGAGAACGTTACTTTCAGCAGGCAGTTTGTAGAACTTCAAATTGATATATTCATAAGCTACAGTTTTCACTCAGATAATTTAAATATTCACTTTTGTCCTAGCGGGATCACTGTTACTCCAGGATCTCCTCTGCGATTTGAACATATTCAGTGTGATTTTTTTCAAATTTAAGAAATTTCTGAGAATTTGAATCGCTGTTTCCAAAAAAAACGAGATGCAAAAATGCAAATTGTGGACCTCGGGGCTTTGCCCGTATCCTTAAGGATCGTATTCATACCAGTTAAAGGTTCCTGCCGTCAAAATCCAGGGAAGAGCAGTATTTTCCCCGAGGCACTCAAAATTATGCCGAAAACTGTTTTTTGCTCATTTAAGCGCCGGAGAGAATTTTAGGAGTAAAAAGGACCTCCGGGCTCTGCTCACGTTCTCTGTGGTCAATAAAAGCTATAAAAGTATTTTCTATCTTCAAAACTCAGGGAGGAGTAGGCTTTTGAAATAAAAATATTGCCACTTTTGAAAGGTCGTTCCTGATTGGTCGGCCAATCAGAAGCCTCTGATTTGTTTTGTGGAAGCAAGATTAATGCTCAATTATCCCTAAACTGAAATTCATATGTTCGTGCTGTTTCTAGTATTTCATTGAGGCGACGCTAAAAACCCTGTTTTTGGCCTTCAAATGCAACCAGTACTCCCTTAATATCTCTAGAGATCTTGTGAAATGAAAAAATAAAAATTTGTTTTTTTCATTTCGCAAAATGTCAAAGCTACAATGTACGCTTTTCCTCAAAAACAGGCGACAATGCCCAAAAGAATTCAATCGCGAGAACTCTCGGTAAATATATTTACTTATGTATAACTTATGTATTTACTTATGTATTAAATGGAGATAAAAGAGAAACAAATTTTTGAGGTTTCACCGGGGAGGGGGTTGTTGCTCTCTGGCGACCTTTTAGTTCATAATTTACTAATAGTTGCTAATATTTTTATCAAAAAGTCGACCCTTCCGATTATTTTGAAGGCACTGACGAGTCTCTACGATGAACTTAATGTACACAATATATGGTATTTTGAAAAAGTACTCAAATCACACAAAAAAAAACTTTGGGGGGGGGGTCAAACGTTTATTAGACTTTTTTCTCATTACACCAAAGTCCAAATAAAATTACGTGACGAAATAATTCAAAAAATAAGGTTTGGAATGTGTCATCAATTAATCCTTATTTCTTGAAAAATAAGATCACGTGACGTTTTTGGGGAATATTATTATGTTCAAAACTCTTAAGGGTATCCCGGCTCCTACATATAATGCAGTTATTATGTCATAAAAATGCACCAAATCAATTGTTTATGTTTTGAACGCATAAAACAACCCAAATGACAACAAAAAATTTTTCGAAAATTTTGCGTTTTTTCTATTTTTTTCTAAGTATTTTTCTCAAAATTATGTTCAAAAATAACGTTTGTGTCAATTTGACCACTAAAACTTCAAAATATCGGGTTGACGTAAGCCAACTTTCTCTTCTGTGTTTCTCCAGCTTTCTTTTGGGCCTACTTTCGAAAAAATCGAGGCACATTTTTTTTCGGAAATTTTTTCACGTGACCTTCAAAAATTCATATTTTGAGTTTGGGGTCAAAATTGAAAAAAACGGCTCCTCAGAAGTTTCTATTTGTTTCGANATCGGCGCTGAGTAGCGTTAGAGAGCAAAACATCAAAAATCGACTGAATTGATATTCTTAAAGACGAAAATCATAGCAGAGTCCTTATATTTTTCATTGCAGACGTTTTGTTTAACAAGGTTGTCTATGACGAAAAATTGGAAGTATTATCACATCATTGAACCGCTTTTTTTATTTTTAAATGTAGTACTTATTTGCTGATATTTAGGTGCTAAATATTTCCTGTTTTCCCAGCCAACGTGATTTTTCGAATTAAACGAGCGATTATAATGTTAATATTTTAATTGATTCTCGAAACTAAACTGAAATTATCGAAATCGTGAAAATGTTTTGCGTTTTTGTTCACCGCTTTAGAAAAGTTGATCACCAAAAGTTAAGCCACCTCCCACCAACAAAACTAACTGCGATAAAAAAATAAGAACTCCACCCATTATTTTGTCTCATAAAAATAATTTCGTGCAAATTTTGCAGCTTGAAATCAGAATAATGCTTGCCTTATTTTCAATCAAAAATCATTAAAACAGTTCCCATGGTGTGAATATGCTCCAATTTTGTCATAGAAAACCTTGTCCAACAAACTGTCTGCCCATAGAATATAACGGACTGCTACTATCATTTAGTCCTTAAAATATCCAATTTCTCGTTGAATTTTTTAATGTTTTTGCTTCTCTACCGCTCCTCAGACCGAAATTCAATAAGCAAAAAAAAACCGTGCGCGACTGTGTTTTACGACTTCCAATAATTCTATTCAGATTGTTATTTAAATACCAAAAGCCCATAACGTAGCTGTGCAAATTTTTGCGGCTTGAAATCAGCCAAATTCTTGCCTTATTTTCAAATAAAAAATCATAAAACCAGTCCCATGGTGTAATATGACTCCAAGTTTTGTCATAGGAAACCTGTCCAACAAACTTGTCTGCATAGATAGCAAATATAAGGACTGTACTATCATTTCAGTCCTTAAAATATCAACTTTCCGTTGATTTTTTATGTTTTCTGCCTTCTCCTACCGCTTACTCAGATCGAATTTTCAAAGAAACAAAAAAAACTGAATTATGCGGGACTGTTTTCGATCTAAATATTGCATTTCCAGATGTATTATAATACTGAAGCCATAACGTAGGGTTACCAAGCTTTGCAGTCGAAATCAGCAAATCATTCACCTTATTCTCTTTTTAAAAAATCATAAAACAGTCAGAATCAATGTGAAATTTGACACCAAATTTTTTCAGAGCTAACTTGTTTAAAGAACTGTCTGCATGAAAATATAAGGACTCTGCCATTCACTTTATGTCTTTATTAAATTTTAAATTTCGCGTTCATGTTTTAGCTCTCTACCGACCTCCTCATGACCGAAATCATAAGCAAAAAAAAGAACCGCACTTTTACATTCCAAATATCTATTCAATTTGTTATTATAATACCCAAAACCATAACTAGCTTCCCAAACTTTCATTGTTGCTGTTCATGAGAGAATTTAAACAAGTTCTAGACACGTGAGCCCGACTTCAAAATCCGCGCCCTGCGACCATTTTTCGATGCTTAACAAAGGTATTCAATTTTTCAAAATTCGAAAATTTCCTCAAATAGTGTGTTCCCATCTTTGAAATTCAACCATTATCAAGCGTAATAAATAAAGATAATTACCGGACAACATGTGGTTCCAACGATTGTTGTTTCAACTAAAAAATAAGCTTAGTTAACAATAATACTTCTAAATTGACTTTTTCGCTAAAAAATTTCATTGTGACTGATTTCTAATTTTCATCTTTCTGAACGTTATTGCGAAGTGAAAGACACAACCCTTACTTGTGAACTTAATTAACTCGCCTTAAATGTTCCAATTAGAAAGTCTTGTCGCTGAAAAATTTAAGAAACAAAGGCTTCAAATTATGCAGAAAGCAAAAAAAGTCTCGAACCTATGCGTCTGCCGGTGATTTTGCCACCAATTTGGAATTGCCAACGGTGTGGACGGTTGAGTCATAATTTTGAAAATTTTAATTATTTAATCCTTAAAATTTTAGAGGAAATTTGCCAAAAAATATTGACGTAAATTAGTATTGCAAAAAGAGCTTCAATGTGAATTCTGCGCAGAAGCTTTCAACATTTCGTTCTTGTTAGGGAGAAACTGGACCGCGAAAAGCTACTTGCGAATGCTCTTCTTGGATGTCTTGGACGCCCAGATCGAACAAGTGGAGCAGGTGTTTTCTTTCCAGCTAAAGAATCGTCACACAGGAATCGAATAGCAAGTTATTATTAAAAGCTGTAAAATTATTAGCCAAAAAAATTCTTACTTAAAAAGGTTTGTACAGGTCTTCAAAACTAATATTTGGTTTTTTGAACGCCTTTAATTTTAATGGCCTATGTAAGTAACATTTAGTTTACATATTGCGCGCCAAGTCACGAAACTCGACCTTTTAAAAGAACTTTCCACGTGAAATTAGCGGGTCAAATTTTTGAGCATTTACCACAATCACGAAAAAAATTTATTTGACTAATCGTAGCGGAGAAGCTTCTGGGACTCTAAAAAAAAAACATTTCCAGCTGCAAACATCACCTTACAAACATACTGTTTATTTGGCGGGAAAGTTTATAGCGCGTAGGTCTATAAATATAAAATATTTGGAATTTAGTGTAGCAATATTCAGACAATTAATCAGCTTGATATTGATTCAGTTTTATGCAATTTTGACAAGAAGGCGCGCCTGAGCTTGATTTTGAAAAAAATCGAAATTTGAATTTTGCTTTTTCCCCGAATTCGTAGAATTTTTAAATTATCATTTAAGAAATCTCCCCGGTGGTTTAGTATTAAAAACCATTTAAAATTAGCTTTTTTATATATTCATTATTCTACGATTCCGATTATTATCATTCTCAAGATAAGTCTCATTAAAGCTGCAGAGTTTAAATATTCAAAAAACGCACAATACTAGAATTACGAAAAAAAACTTTAAATTCCAAAACAAGCACATAAAGTGCTACCTTTCCAAACTTGTTTATATAGAGTAAAATAAAATAAAACAAATCGAACATTTTTATTAGACTTGAATCTTAATTTGAATGCCTTTTTGATCGATTTGGTCAATTCAAAGAAGCGTCGCTGAGTTCTTATAAGGAAAGCTTCAGTTCGCTTTTTTACGGGTCTTTTCGTGTTTTTGAAATCCCCTATAGTCTCGACTAGTCGACTGTAAAAATTCAAAGATTTGTCGAAATTGTTATTTTCTCTTAAAAAACCAGAATTGCATTTTTTATGGATAATTATCACAATGAATCCCGCAACGTGAATAAAATTAATTTTCCAGTTTCAAGGTTACTTTTGAACAATTTTTGATTCAAGATTATTAACAAAGATATTACTGATAATTGGGACTCAAACTGCTACCCATGCTGATCTGATTTTGTGAAATATGCTATTTGACTTACGAACAAACTATATTTTGTTAGTTGTTTGTTATAAGGAAAAAGTTTTGAAATTTTCGCGTTTGGGGGTTGGTGCGGGCAATAAATTTGCCATCTGGCCTCTGAATTGAAAATATTTTTCGGATCGGAATAGATTTTTCTAATTAATTGATATACATCGTGTATAACATTAAAGCTCGAGTATTATATATGGTCAACAAAATTCATTTCCAATTTTTAAATCAGCCCAGAAAAATTCATTATGTAACAAGTACAGTATTGTTACAGACTTTATTGTACAGTATATTAAAAATTGTTCGAGACTAAAAGCTCCAATTTCTTTGGGATTAAAGTACATTCTCCTGCTAATTATAGGTTTTGATCCAGAGATATTTCTCTTGTTTGTTTCGAACACATTTTTTTAAAATACTGTATTTTTCAAATTTTAGAAGTTAATTGACTTTGAAGATCTCACAGTCACCATTACTAATGGTTTATTTGTTCTGGATCAAAAAATACGATTGGAGACCCTCAGAAACCCTCCTTAAAAACCGATCACACACATTTTGGAAATGTATTTCACCAATCAGACTAGATTTTCAATTGATACAAAACCAACTTATCGATACAGCAACATTGTCTTATAGTAAAGTATTACTGTTAAAGTGAGGGTGTCGCTAATTTTTGACAGTTTTACGAATCTATTTTTAGAATAAACTACAGAGCTGATATCCCAAAACTGTGCATCTTGAAGAACAACTCTTCACGGTGTTGAATGGGTTAACACTAATCTTGACTTACATACCACCTACCGCGACACCACGCTTTTTAAACAATCCTCTTAAAAAACGCTAAAATACGCATTTTCTCCGTCAATTTTCAACGTATTTTCATTATTTTTTTGTCAGGCCCCAAAAAGCCTCATACATGATGTGCATACTTGTCATTTATCGGAATTTTGCTTTGAACGCCGAAAAAAACCGAAAAAACAATATTTTAACTAATACTGTCTTCAAAAAAAATCAGGGCAGAGTAGGCTTTGAAGCTTGAAAATTAGAGATTTGCCCAACTCGTTTTGGAAGGTCGTCCTGTTGAGGGCTAATCGGGCGACTTTCAAAAGCGGATCTCCGGCCTCCGATTTGTTCCAGGGACGGGCAGATGTCAGTAAAGGAAATGTATATACAGTTTTGTATGGCTCTATCATTACTGCAACTGAAAAGCACATGATCTTCTTTCTAACAAAACTGAAAAATTGTACAAATGAATGTTTTCTGACTTGGTCGAAATTTCTTTGAATTGTAGTATTCTCATTGTCTGAGGTGTGCCACGCGGGAAACCCTGGGCTCATTCATTATTCGTGTTTCCTATTTATTATAGATGCGACCAGTACTCCACTCTTAAAACATCTCAGAATATTGGTTCTTTCTATGAAGACTTCATCTCAATGAGGTCAATAGAATTTTTTGTGTTATCTATTAAGATAAGATTGGAGTCGAATTTTTATATTTTGAATTCATAAAAATTTTCAAGAAAGAACAAGAACAACAAAAAATTTTAGGAGAGCTACCGCGATGCATTTTGCCGGTTTGAAATATACTCCTTTTCTCACATCGATGTGTTATTAGGGAGAAATTTTTTCAGTTGTTAAACTCTCATTTATCTCTGGCATCTTGGGTAAAAAACAAGACAACAGACGCCAAACTAGATTTGACAAACCGATTAAGAGTGTTCTTTTTTTAAGATTGATTAAATTTTTGTCAACTCTCGATAGAAGTCACGTTCTTTTTTCTCGGAGCGGAAACATACTCTCACATTCATGGTGTATCCTATTTAACTCAAAATTCAGTAAAATCTTGATTCGGTCACTATCTTTTCTGTACCTCAATGGCTGTTATCATAGAATACAAGGCAGTTTCACCCTACTTTTATCACCATAAAATATGTTTAATCTCCAATTTTATTTATTTCAATTCCGCAATTTGAAAAAGGTACCATATGAATAGTGTTACGCTATATTGTTCCCTGCTTTGCTTCTGAAAATAGTAATATATTTTTATTTTTTTCAGATAATTTGAAATACCCAAACGTACCCTTATGATTTATGCAGTTACATGTGAAGAGGATTTCTAAGGGTAGTTAACCAGATTGCACTGAGGCACAGTGATATGCATAATTATGCTCGAACAATTTATAGACGGTATACCCGGAAATTATCCTGACAAAACTAAACCCCGCTTACAGTACACAGATTTAAATTCGGTCATTTGAAGAAATAATATTGAAGCAAAAAAAATGGTAGCAAGATACTAAAAAACGCGAAAATGATATATATATGACCCACCTACTAATGCACTCGGCACGAATACAGCGTCATTTATGATCTCAATCAATATTACATCAATTAAATAATTAAATGTGTCGCACATTTCTGACTCATGTGCTATTTGGCTCTGAAGTTGTATATCAATGTTTTAATCTTCTAGTATCTCGCTGTAAATGACTTATTGGGCCCATAGACGCTCTATGACGGCTCAATATATAGAGGATGCATATTCAAAAAAATAATAATACATATCCGCAAAATATTGTGCCTGCTACTAGAAACAATCTAATTGTACAAGAAAATGATAAGCGCTGATACACTTTGCGCTAAGAGCAGGCGCCGCTAAAGCGCAAAACCCGTGTTTATTTGAATTTTGACCCTCTCAAAAGTAATCCAGGGCTCCGAGGACATCTGAGTCAAATTGAAACTTCTGGGACGCTCTGGAGACATCAGAGTCATATAATATGACTCATATTAATACTTCAGCAAGCTGACACAAAATTTCCTTGATGGTTTTTAAGATTTCAAACTTAAACTCGAAATATGATTTTTAAGGGGGTCCCCAACAGCATGAAACACCTCAAAACAAATTCGACTTTAAAATGTCGTAAAAACATTTTTTGACATTCTATTTAATAAACTCATAATAATCAATTCTATGGTGTAAATTTGGTTGCCGTCGGATAACTATAAATCGTTTAATCAATAATTTTTCTACCTGCACTGTTCGCTAAATCGAACACTGATTAGGGTGCGCGGTGAGTCCGCCGGTGACTCTATTTCATATTTCTCTTTGTTTTGAACAAATAAATTATTTGTTTTTCTCAAAATTAATCATAATTTGTTTGTTGATTCATTAATTGCCAAAAACCGAAACTTACTTATTTTTCCAACAACCAAAAAATCGACTTAAAAATGACCCAAATTTATCAAAATTTTGATCATTTTTTCAAATTTTTAATTTGCGCGCCTTATGAATGACAGTGAAACATTTTAATTGTCCGAGTTGATTACAGATTTTTTCTGTTCTTGGGGATATGAATGAATTTTAAAAAAATAAAGAGAATATCCGAAGAAATTTTGAAATATCATCTGAATTGTCCGTAATCGTTAAAAAGGTGCTCAAAATGGCTGTTTTTGGCACATCAAAGCTAAAACATTTTAACTTGAACATCGTCAAAAAAAAATTCCTGAAAGGCATTTTTTTATAATCGAACATATTTGGAGGATATCCGAGCAATTTTCGATATTTTGTTTAGTTTATGATTACGAGGTGCTTAAAGTTTAGATTCAATGTGCCCAAAGAGGTTCTCCAGAATATAAAATAATCAACAAAAACATTCTCCAAAATGACCAATTCAACTTTTCGCGTAGGCGACTACATATTTTCCTGTGCTATCTGTAAAATCATATGGCACGGTTTTGTGATATTTGGTCAAACATATTTCAAAAATTTCGAAAATTTCCTCACTTTTTGTTCAAAATTTTTCAATTTTTTTTATTTCAATTATCAGCTGAAAATATTGATAATGCTTTTTATTTATTAAGATATGTCCACGTTTTATTTTTGCGCTTTTGTTTATACTCTGAATAATAATTTTGCAAAAAAACTACGGCTCGGGAGAAATCGGTTAAGTCCCTCGTTAATCAAAAATAAATAAAATTTATAACACTAAAACTTACCAAATTCTTAATACGTCTTGACCACCGAATTCAATTTATTTCCTTCATGTCATGTAAAAAAAAAATTCTTAGGATGTGCAAAAATTTCGGTTTGTTTTTTTCAAATTTTTTGGAAATTTTTGAGTTTGGCGTAAAAATAGTATGAAATCAAATAAAATGAATTAAATTCGGTGGTGGAGACGGTTTATTCTAATTCCTTATTAATGAAATTAAGAAAAATCTACCTGCATTTGGACGCGTTCAACCGAAATCTCCCAAATTTCGAATGTTTTTTCAAAAACCGATTAATAAAGTAAAAATAATCGATCTGAAAAAAAATTTAGGCTTGTATAGAACAGTGGGTGTGACCAATTGGCAACACACGAGCTTTTGGCTGAAAGTCTAGCCAATTGGTCTCACTGTTGCCCATTGGCNTCATTTTTATTTATGATTTCTGAACATGTTTCTAAATGAGCTTCTGTAGGCTAAAAAGGCTTGTCGAGCACTCTTTATTGAATGTTAGATAATTATATGAATGATAGTTTAACTCAATTTAACAAGTTTGACGTGGGAAGAAATTTTATCAGATGACCGCGAGACTACAAGTTGTAGTCTACGACCAACCATTTTGTACCACTACCACCTTGAATTTTTGACAATATTTCTTCAAATACAGTAGTCTATTCACATAAGCGAAATGGTCGATTAACTCAAGTAACGAAGCACATTTTCAAAATACAATTTTCTCAGTCAGAAACGATCAAAAAACAAACTCGACTATTAAAAATTTGAGTGCTGATAATGAAGACTTTAAAAACTCATTCCTGATCCCAAAAATACCGAAAAAACGATTTGCTAAAAATGACCCAAATTTTTCAAAATTTTGACCATTTTTTTCAAATTTTCTAGTTGCGCGCCTCTAGAATGAAAGTGAGACATTTTAATTGGACGTTAATTTTGAAATGTCATCTAATTTGTCCGTAATCGTTAAAAAGGTGCTCAAAATGGCTGTTTTGGCACATCACAGCTAAAACATTTTAACTCGAACATCGTCAAAAAAAATTCTCCTGAAAAGCGTTTTTTTTAATCGAACATATTCGGAGAATATCCGAGCAATTTTCGATATCTTGTTTAGTTTATGATTACGAGGTGCTTGAAGTTTAGGTTCAATGTGCCCAAAAAGGTTCTCCAGCATATAAAATAATCAACGAGAAACATTCTTCAAAATGGCCAATTCAACTTTTCGCGTAGGCGACCACATATTTTCCTATGCTATCTGAAAAATCATATGGCATGGTTTTGTGATATTTGGTCAAACATATTTCAAAATATTGCGAAAATTTTCCTCACTTTTTGTTCAAAATTTTTCAAATTTATTTTACTTTAATAAGCAGCTGAAAATATTGATAATGCTTTTTATTTATTTAGATATGACCCCGTTATATTTTTGCGCTCTTGTTTATACTCTGAATAATAATTTTGCAACGAAACCACGGCTTGGGAGAAATCGGTTGAGTCCCTCGTTAATCAAAAATAAAGAAAATTTATAACACTTAAACTAACCAAATTCTTAATCCACCTTGACCACCGAATTCAATTTGTTTCCTTCATGTCATTTAAAAAAATATTTCTTAGGATGTGCAAAAATTTCGTTTTTTTTTCGAATTATTTGGAAATTTTTGAGTTTGGCGTAAAAATAGTATGAAATCAACTAAAATAAATTGAATTCGGTGGTGGAGACCGTTTATTCTAATTCTTTATTAATAAAATTAAAAAAAATCTACCTGCATTTTTACGCGTTCAAACCGAAATCTCCCGTTTTTTGAATAGTTTTTCAAAAACCGATTTATAAAGTAAACATAATCGATCTGAAAAAAATATTAAGGTTTATATAGAACAGTGGGTGTGACCAATGGGCAACACACGAGCTTTTGGCAAAAAGTCTAGCCCATTTGGTCTCACTGTTGCCCATTGGCATAATTTTAGCCCAATTTTGGGATTAATTTGGCTCAAAAGTGTTGTCCAGTGGTATTACTGTTGCCTATTGGTCTCACGGACTGTATATGAGTAGCACTCTGGCATGGTTTTCCCGAATCAAATATTTTTAAAACATATCTTTTTCTCAACTGAACTCTATCTCAAGAAGGTTTACTATCTCTATAGCGCGTGTTCGAATCCCACTTAGTCTTAGTTATTATCTTGAGTAAAATAATTAGCAAAAGTACTTGATATTGGGAGCGTTAAATTAAATCGGTGAGTAATCACTCCAGCATCACTAAGACAATTACTCAGACAACATTAGTGGGATTCGAACTCGCACTATAAAGATAGTAAACGTTTTTGAGATGGAGTTTGGTTGGTAAAATGATATGGTTCTAGGTTCTAATCATTTTTTTCGTAAAACATGAGCAATTAAGATACTATAAAAAAATTAAAAAATTTTCCGGTATTATGGCGTAGGGTGATTTCGCTCAAAATCGAAATTTTTGAAATCTCATTAATTTGATGTTCAAAAATATGTTGAATTAAATCTCCAAAAATTTCGATTTTGAGCGAAATCACCCTACGCCATAATACCGGAAATTTTTTTAGTTTTCTATAGTTTCTAAATTGATCATATTTTACGAAAAAAATGATTAGAAATTAGAACCATATCATTTCACCAACCGAACTTCATCTCAAAAATGTTTATTCGAACTCGCGCTAAAGAGATAGTTGACATTTTTGAGATGGAGTTCGGTTAGTCAAATGATATAGTTCAAGGTTCTAATCATTTGTTTCGTAAAATGTGATCAACTTAGAAACTAAAGAAAATCAAAAACATTTCGGTCATATGGCGTAGGGTGATTTCGCTCAAAATCGAAATTTTTGGAGATTTAATTCAAAATATTTTTGAACATCAAATTAATGAGATTTCAAAAATTTCGAATTCGAGCAAAATCACCCTACGCCATGATACCGGAAATTTTTTTAATTTTCTATAGTTTCTAAATTGATCATATTTTACGAAAAAAAAGATTAAAACCTTGAACCATATCATTTTACCAACCGATCTCCATCTTAAAAATGTTTTTTCGTTTTTTTTTGAGTATCTTTTTCAAAATGAAAAAAAATACGTTTGCTTCAATTTAACATCTGAAAGTTCAAAATATCATCTTGACGTAAGCCAACTTTCTGATCAGTGTTTCACTGGCTTTCTTTTGAGGCAAGTAGGCTGCCTACTTACAAAAAATCAAATTACCTTTTTTTCGAAATTTTTCTCTTGGGTCCGCAAAAAAGCATATTTCAATTTTGAGGTCGAAATCTCAAAAAATGAATGAATTTTAAAAATTTCCCTAGGAGGAAATAGTTTTTCCGTCGAATAATTGCCAAAAAAAACGGTGGTTTTTCGACATTCTAGAGATTATATAGCGAAATTTGTAAATTTGTCTAAGATTAAGTTTGGCCTACCACTTTTACAAGTTATGTCAAAAGTTAAGCCAATTTCAACATAAAACCTAGAAGGAGATAGTCTTACCACTTTGGATCAAGTCTTCTTGTGTCGCATATGTGTGACGGAGTGTATGTATACACAAACAATTTGAGATTTGTTTTTCACAAAATAAAGGATAGTTTTACAAGATGATTAATCTGAATAGTATCCTCAAAGCCCTGTATGTCTAATTTTTAATCGAAAAATTCAATTCCAGCGACTAGTTACTAGTACCTCCTTTATGATAGGCAAAACCATTTTTCAAAGATTTCATAAATGTTGATTTTTGGAAAACGAGACATTGTGTCTTTTTCCCAAATTTTATCTCGGTCAGTTTCAGCACAAAAACTATGATTGCTCCGACAATAAATAAAATATGAGCTGGTAGATTTGTGTCATTCTTATCTGTATCTACTACCCAACTTTTTTTGCCAACGTTAGCTGATTTGTGATATGTTCTAGGAAATCACAATAAAAATNAGCACTTGGTACCGACAAAATCAACAGTGTTGTCCAAACGGAGACGTCAAATTAACGGGAGAATTGTGCTGAAAAATGTCACAATTTTCAAATGTAAAAAAAAATGGATTTATTAATGACTTTAATTGACTGCTAACTGTAAAATTCGAAAAAAGACTTTTATACTACTTTGTACATAAAAAACTTGCTTATTATATTCTATGAAAAGAAACAAACTTTTCTTGAGCATTATTTGCTGACATCTTTCCCAACATGTAAGATTTGAAATACAATTTAACAGCTTAAAAATATATTGTTTCTTATGCGACCTTTTCAAATTAACTTAAAAAGTGATACTTTTGGCAATTCTCTTAATCAGTATAAGTAATACTGAGGGTCAGTACCGGGGAACTTATAAGCAAAGCTGAACCCTTCAGCAGTGACTTTTCTGTTAATGGGGTTAAAGTCGGTGCATTTAGACAGATTTGCAATTTTTCAATTATTTTTTCTTGATGGTAAACTTTTTGCTTCTACAATATTTTTTGATAAAAATTATTTCTAACAAAAGTTGTCATTTTTATGCTTTCTTCGTTTAATCTGTTTTTATTTCAGATTGACTATTTTTACTTTATAAATCGTCTCTAAAAAAACACTCTAAAAAAGCGCGTTTGCTATTTAAGGTGTATAAATTGAGATAATTTGTTTTTATTTTAGTAATAAGGAACCGTTAACACCGATTTCTCCACCATTAAAAATTTATTTAATTTGTTTTTATACGATTACACGAAATTATGTCACATCGAAAAAAAAATTTTATAAGTTGAGTGAAATAAATTTTAAACGGTGGATGGATCGGCTTAGCAATTTGGCAAGTTTCGGTGTACAATTTTTTTTAATTCTGGATTAAAGAGGGCTTGAAAGTATTTATCCTAAACTGTAGTTTCGTTGCAAAATTTATGATTAAGAGTATAAACAAGAGCGAAGAAACAGAACGAGGACATATTTGAATGAAGTAAAAAGTGGCATTCTCAATATTTTTTGGACAAGAAATGAGGGAAATTTTTTTTAAATATTTCGAAATATTTTTGACCAAAATCACAAAACCATGTCATAAGATTTTGCAAATAGCATAAATCCGTATCTGTCAAAATGCACCGACCCGCTTAAGGGGGTAGTCATGTCTGATTTGCAATTTTCGATATTTTGAAGTTTTAGTGGTCAAATTCGAGCAAATGTTATTTTTTAACTTCATCTTTTAAAAAATACTTAGAAAAAAGTCGAAAAATTCAAAAATTTCATAAAATTTTTTTTGATGATTGGGTTCTTAGTACACTTAATTATCACCCCGTATCAANGGAGGAGTAGTATTTTCCCCGAGGCACTCAAAATAAGGCCAAAAAACAGTTTTTTGCTCATTTAAGATCCGGATGAAATTTTAATGAGCAAATCGGACCTTGGGGTTCTGCCCACGTTCTCTGTGGTCAATAAAAGCTATAAAAGTATTTTCTATCTTCAAAACTCAGGGAGGAGTAGGCTTTTGAAGTGAAAATATTGCCACTTTTGAAAGGTCGTTCCTGATTGGTCGGCCAATCAGAGGCCTCCGATTTTTTTTGTGGAAGCAAGATTAATGTTCAATTATCCCTAAACTGAAATCCATATGTTCGTGCTGGTTCTAGTATTTCATTGAGGGCACGCTGAAAACCCTGTTTTTGGCCTTTAAATGCGACCAGTACTCCCTTAACCAGAATAATTGTCTTTCAGCTCATCAAAATAATTTTTTATCTATTTAAGATAGATTTGAGTTCGAATTTTTATTTTTGAATTCATAAAAATTTCAAGAAAAACAAAACATAACAAAAAATTTTCCGCATTTTCGTGAAAAATTTTTCTGTTTTTTTTTTAAATTTTTCGGTAAAAACAAAACAAATAAAACGTAAGATAATTTCACGAAATACTTTTTCGGAAAAATCTCACATTCCCGGTTTATCCTAATTTAACTCAAAATTCAGTAAAATCTTGATTCGGTATCTTTTGTACCCAAATGGGTTCAAGAAAAGGTTCACCTACTCTTGTACCCAAATTGGTTTAACTCCAATTTTTTTATTCATACAAATTTGGGTACAAGAAAAGGTTTACGTTATTTTGTTCCCAATTTGGTCTGAATGAAAAATATTTTATGAAAACGCAACGTCATGATTATGCGTCATAAGGATGGTCAAGGAATTTAACCGATTGCACTTGAGCACAGTGATATGCATAATTTATGTTGCATAAGTAGGGTAAGTACCCGGAAATTTATCTGCAAAACTAAACCCCATCAGTACACAATTTAAATTTCGGTCATTTTGAAGAAATTTTGACAAAAAAATGTGTAGGCGAAACGACTAAAAACGCAAATTGATTTTGACCCTACTTATGCGGCAATAGTTATGCTTATCAATGTGTAGCACATTCTGCTCAAGTGCATTTGGCAAAATTAATCGACAAAAAATATCTAAATTTTTTAATCTTCAGATTTGCTGTAAATGATTTATGGGTCATTATGGGTCATAATTCAAAAAATAATACATCTCAAATAATGTGCCTGCTGCTGAAACAAATCTTAATTGTACAAGAAAATGATAAGCGCTGATAGACTTTGGCGCTAAAGCGCAAAACCCGTGTTTATTTGAATTTTGACCATCTCAAAAGTAATCCAGGGCTCCGAGGACATCTGAGTCAAATTGAAACTTCTGGGACGCTCTGGAGACATCTGAGTCATATAATATGACTCATATTATAACTTTAGCAAGCTGACACAAAATTTCCTTGATGGTTTTTTAAGATTTCCAACTTAAACTCGAAATATGATTTTGAAGGGGGTCCCCAACAGCATGAAACACCTCAAAACAAATTCGACTTTAAAATGTTGTAAAATCATTTTTTGACATTCTATTTAATAAACTCATAATAACCAATTCTATGATGTAAATTTAGTTGCCGTCGGATAACTAGAAATCGTTTAATCAATAATTTTTCCACCTGCACTGTTCGCTNAAACGACTAAAAACGCAAATTGATTTTGACCCTACTTATGCGGCAATAGTTATGCTTATCAATGTGTAGCCCATTCTGCTCAAGTGCATTTGGCGAAATTGCTCGACAAAAAATATCTAAATTTTTTAATCTTCAGATTTGCTGTAAATGACTTATGGGTCATTATGGGTCATAATTCAAAAAATAATACATCTCAAATAATGTGCCTGCTACTGAAACAAATCTCAATTGTACAAGAAAATGATAAGCGCTGATACACTTTGGCGCTAAAGCGCAAAACCCGTGTTTATTTGAATTTTGACCCTCTCAAAAGTAATCCAGGGCTCCGAGGACATCTGAGTCAAATTGAAACTTCTGGGACGCTCTGGAGACATCAGAGTCATATAATATGACTCATATTAATACTTCAGCAAGCTGACACAAAATTTCCTTGATGGTTTTTAAGATTTCAAACTTAAACTCGAAATATGATTTTTAAGGGGGTCCCCAACAGCATGAAACACCTCAAAACAAATTCGACTTTAAAATGTCGTAAAAACATTTTTTGACATTCTATTTAATAAACTCATAATAATCAATTCTATGGTGTAAATTTGGTTGCCGTCGGATAACTATAAATCGTTTAATCAATAATTTTTCTACCTGCACTGTTCGCTAAATCGAACACTGATTAGGGTGCGCGGTGAGTCCGCCGGTGACTCTATTTCATATTTCTCTTTGTTTTGAACAAATAAATTATTTGTTTTTCTCAAAATTAATCATAATTTGTTTGTTGATTCATTAATTGCCAAAAACCGAAACTTACTTATTTTTCCAACAACCAAAAAATCGACTTAAAAATGACCCAAATTTATCAAAATTTTGATCATTTTTTCAAATTTTTAATTTGCGCGCCTTATGAATGACAGTGAAACATTTTAATTGTCCGAGTTGATTACAGATTTTTTCTGTTCTTGGGGATATGAATGAATTTTAAAAAAATAAAGAGAATATCCGAAGAAATTTTGAAATATCATCTGAATTGTCCGTAATCGTTAAAAAGGTGCTCAAAATGGCTGTTTTTGGCACATCAAAGCTAAAACATTTTAACTTGAACATCGTCAAAAAAAAATTCCTGAAAGGCATTTTTTTATAATCGAACATATTTGGAGGATATCCGAGCAATTTTCGATATTTTGTTTAGTTTATGATTACGAGGTGCTTAAAGTTTAGATTCAATGTGCCCAAAGAGGTTCTCCAGAATATAAAATAATCAACAAAAACATTCTCCAAAATGACCAATTCAACTTTTCGCGTAGGCGACTACATATTTTCCTGTGCTATCTGTAAAATCATATGGCACGGTTTTGTGATATTTGGTCAAACATATTTCAAAAATTTCGAAAATTTCCTCACTTTTTGTTCAAAATTTTTCAATTTTTTTTATTTCAATTATCAGCTGAAAATATTGATAATGCTTTTTATTTATTAAGATATGTCCACGTTTTATTTTTGCGCTTTTGTTTATACTCTGAATAATAATTTTGCAAAAAAACTACGGCTCGGGAGAAATCGGTTAAGTCCCTCGTTAATCAAAAATAAATAAAATTTATAACACTAAAACTTACCAAATTCTTAATACGTCTTGACCACCGAATTCAATTTATTTCCTTCATGTCATGTAAAAAAAAAATTCTTAGGATGTGCAAAAATTTCGGTTTGTTTTTTTCAAATTTTTTCTTTTTTGGAATTTCTTTAGTTTCTAAATTGATCATATTTTACGAAAAATAATTAAAACCTGGGCCTAATCATTTTACATAACCAAACTCCATCTCAAAAACGTTACAGTATCTCATATAGTGCGAGTTCAAATCCCACTAATGGTTGATCTAAGTACTGTCTTACTGGATTGCTGAGTGACTCCCTCACCGATGCTAATTAAGCGCTCCCAATTCATCAAGATATCTGCTTATTATTTTACTTCAAGACAATCACTAAGACTAAGTGGGATTTCGGAACAGCGCTATAGAGATAGTAAACCTTCTTGAAGATAGGGTTCAGTTTGAGAACAGGATATGGTTTTTAAAAATATTGTAATTCGGACGAAACCATGAGTGGTTCTTCATTTACAGTGCGGAGAGGCTCAAGGCAACCTAGCTATAATACCACTGGGAGAAAAACTTTGAGCCGAATGATCCAACAATTAGGCTAAAATTATGCCAGATGGCGCAACAAGTCAGACCAATCGGCTGACTTTTCACGAAATGTCAGATCGATTTATTTTTCTTATTAATCGAGTTTTTGAAAAACATTCAAAATAACGGAGAGATCTTCGAGCCTGCCGCTTGGGACAAACAGCGTCCAGCATATATCCACATTAACGCGTCAAAATGCAGTCGACGGTAACAATTGTTTTTGATTTTTTTGATTAAAATAATGAATAACGCCAGTTCCCCACCACCGAATTCTTTGATTTGATTTCATACTTTATTGTATAACCCTAAACTCAAATTTTCTTTAAAACAATTAGAGCAAAAAAAACGAATTTTTATACATCTTTAGAAATATCCTTGTTACATGACAAAAGGGAAACAAATTATTGAATCGGTGGTCAGCGGAATTAGATAAGAAACTCAACGATGTTCTCCAAGACCGTAGTTTTTTTGCAAAAATTATACTTCAGAGTATAAACCAAGAGCGCACAATAAAACTAAAACGAGCGCACATAATCAGATAAATAAAAGAAGCTTCGCCGGCTTCAGAACTGCAGAAAATAGGCCTGAGGGACAAGGACCTAAAACTCTATATCTTGGTTCGGTAGGAAGAAATACTGATAATATGGCCATAGCGTAGGTTCTAGAGGATACCGCCTATCAAACGTCATTCGTTGCAGTATCGCCAATGATTTTTAATTTGAAAAAACCATAGTCACTATTAGGGTAGTTTACAGTATGTTCAGGAGAAATGTTAACAAAAATATCTGGCTTAATTAAATACAAGTGTAAAAATTATAAAAGACCGTCCGATATCGAGGAATTGGTCAGAAAAAAATTCCTATATCCAATAAATCTTTGTAGTCCTCATTGAAAAGTACATTGGAACTTCCATTCACAGATAAATCAAAAACACTAGAATCCTTGCGAATATTTCAATTATAAAAATACAATTTATTTGATAAACCAGTAAATAACAGGATATTAAGTTCAAAGATGAATTTTTAGGATGTACATCATGTTTGTCACATAAGAAGTACAACGTCTGGAAATTAGATCACCGATGAGCAAACATTGTAAATTTTCATAATGCCTTTTTTCAAAATAATTGGTTATGTTCTAGCTACCGATTCCATTTTTTTGTGAAATTTCCAATTCCCTTGGTGAATTATCAATATTTTACCACTTATTATTATTAATTTTTAGTTATAATAAAATAATAAAGTAGTACCGTTTTTGTGCTACAATTAGAAACAACTCGGAGCCCCTTCTCAGTTAGCTCTGCGAATTTTCACCATTCATTTATGTGAATCTACGATGATGATTTTTGTGCAGGTATAATGGTGTTATTAGCTAGTAGTGTCGTTATTTATAGTTTCAAATTCATGGTTCGGTCGTTTTCTCATGTAATTCATCGAAAATAATAATTTCAAATCAGGGAGATTTTTGAAGGATATTTAAAAACAGTTTAAATAAACCTTTTAAATAATTTGTAAGCTATGTCTCCCGATGAAGTGGTTGATAAACTTGTGGCTAGGATTTCAAATTAGTACTGACATCCGTCTTTAGTAAAAGACAAAATACTTAAAAATGAAAAGGTGGGCATGTAGAAATTAGCTGCGACGTTGACTTCTGACGAGAACTAGGGTGGCTACGGCGTTGTCAAACTGGGTCTTGTTATGTCGTTATGGAACAAGTTGTTACGTATTTAGTTTAATTTTAGATTTTGATCATCGTTTAATGAATTTGCTTATTTGTATATCATGTATTTGATATGAGACCTTTAAAAGGGGTTATTGTGCGCAAATAAAATTCTGCTAATATATTGTCCGCGTCCCGAACACAATTAGGCCTGGACATAATGAAGCCAAGATTTTTTGGTGCTCGAGACTTATAAGATAACATCACAGTTGTTCACCGCTTGGAGAGTGAAAATTTTTTTTAATCGGCTCTTCCGAAGTTACGCAGCTAACCCAATCTCTACTTAAAATTAACTTAACTTTCATAACTTATGAACTAATGTTGTGAAATATAATCATATGATATGTTAGACCCGTGGGTCATTTTTATTTCTCTCATTTTGTATACAGTTTATATATACATTTCAAGCCCAAATTGTGTGTCATGATAGAATGTTGGGAATGCTGGAGGAAAAATAAAGCCCTCTCCTCCAGGCATTGGACTTGAAAACGGCTCGCTCTCTCTTGATAACGAGCAGATAAAGAAATAAATGAGTAAAAAATACGCTCGGGGAAGAACTGAACTCCTTCATCTGTCAACTGCCAAAGTAGGAATTTTTAAAATTCTGGTGCGGGCTTTCGGATGAGAAACTGGTAAAATTTGTTCTCAAATTAACCACCAAAACCCATTTGGTGCTCAAAAATCCTCAATCAATTTTGCTTTAAAAGTTGGATAAACAAAAATTTGTATATCGCGTGAAATAACGAACGTCTTACGACTTATTTTATAGTAATATATACATTAAAAGAAAATTCAATATAACAAAAAATTCGTGAATTTTAGACGGTTAATAAATTGAAAATATCATGTATAATTCTCATCTCTTTTTTAAATCTTACAAGTCTCTCGAGGTCATTTTAGATTTAAAAATTAAATACAAGCAGAAACCAGATGTATGAAACCTACCGGAATATTGTCAGATTATTACACTGGTTCTCGTTGAAAAAATTTATTTTACATACTGGTGTTTTTAAGCGTGAAAAACATGATTTCCCGCATATGCTTAATTTGTTCCAAGTTTTTGAGGGGCTGCCAAATATGCAATTCTGTGTAAACTACTTTGTATTTCGATACTTGGCAAAAACAGCTCGTGATCGATTGGCATAATATTGAAGTTCTGTTAACTTTGAATCTTGAATAAAAGTTTTAATTATCGAAAAAATTATTATTTGCGCATAAGCANTAAATTAAATCGGTGAGTAATCACTCCAGCAATCACTAAGACCATTACTCAGACAACATTAGTGTGATTCGAACTCGCACTAAAGAGATAGTAAACGTTTTTGAGATGGAGTTCGGTTTGTAAAATGATATGGCTCAAGGTTTTTATTATTTTTTTCGTAAAATAAGATCAATTTAAAAACTATAAAAAACTAAACAATTTTCCGGTATTATGGCGTAGGGTGATTTTGCTCAAAATCAAAATTTTTAAAATCTCATTAATTTGATGTTTAAAAATATTTCGAATTAAATATCCAAAAATTTCGATTTTGAGCGAAATCACCCTGCGCCATAATACCGGAAAATTGTATAATTTTTAATAGTATCTTAATTGCTCATATTTTACTAAAAAAATAATAAAACCCTTGAGCCATATCATTTTACCAACCGAAATGCATCTCAAAAACGTTATCTTTCTGTTTAGCGCAAGTTCGAATAAATATTTTTGAGATGTAGTTCGGTTGATATAATGATATGGTTGAAAGTTTTAATTATTTTTTTCGTAAAATATGAGCAATTTAGATACCATAGAAAAAAACAACTAAACGGTATTATAGTGTAGGGTGATCTCGCTCAAAATCGAAATTTTTGAAATCTAATAAATGTTATGTTCAAAAATATTTTGAATCAAATCTCTGAAAATTTCGATTTTGAGCGAAATCACCCTACAGTATAATACCGTTTAATTTGTTGATTTTGTCTACGCTCTTAAGGGGGTATACGACTCTGATTTAATAAAGGCTTTAAAGGCATTCAAAATGCTCCAAATTGATACGGGGTGATAATTAAGTGTACTAAGAACCAAATCATCAAAAAAAAATTTTCGAAATTTTCGCCTTTTTTCGATTTTTTTCTAAGTATTTTTTAAAAGATGAAGTTAAAAAATAACGTTTGCTCGAATTTGACCACTAAAACTTCAAAATATCGCCTTGACGTACGCCAACTTTCTCATCAGTGTTTCACTGGCTTTCTTTTGAGCTAACTTTGGAAAAAATCGAAGCATTTTTTTTTTCGGAAATTTTTTGGAAAATGACCAAAAAAATCATATTTCGAGTTCTAGCTCGAAATTGCAAAAAAGCGCTCGAGAGACTTTTACAATTGTTCTAAGGAATACTTGATAAAAATTTGAGCCATTTTGCAAATATATCCTCGGAGGAGATAGATTTTGAAGTCTGAAATTGCGAAAACTCGTCGGTTATTTGGCGTTCTAGAATTGTTCAGTCGCCGGATCAAAAAAAGCCCTCGAGAAAAGATTGGCATACTCCCGTTACGTGATCTGTGAAAATTTGAGCTCAATTTGATATACCGTCTGGGAGGAGATAGATTTTCCATTTTTGAAAGTGTCACCTTGTTACGATACTGTACCTATTGGTGTAATGGTCAAAAATAATTT
>SCLH01000473.1:339096-357094 GCA_004367855.1 Oikopleura vanhoeffeni
TGCTGCTGTGCTCTTAAACTATGCCACATTTGGATCTTAATGCTGGTCTGAAGACACAAGTGACCTCAAGATGGCGATTACGGATGTGTGTGCCAGAGACCCTGATATAGGTTCCACAAGTTTGTAGGTGCCCTGATGATCCAGCACTGCCCAGTTGATGATTTTGATAGAGCTTTGCTTTGCCATGGGAACATATGTTACAGGTGCAATGATAACAAAATCGGAACTTGTCGGAAAAAAACCAATACAGATCAACAGAGATAATCAGCGGCAGTAAGTATTGGGAAATAAATCACAAGACTATTTTTAACTCACATTATCAAATAACGCTAAAAAACAATAATTATTTTTTTGAAATATACATCCCATCGGAATTTTTGGAATTAAGTTAATAGATTTAACTTAAAATATCTTCCTTGAAAATTGAATATATCCCTTATCACTTTTTGGTTAGAATGGCGTAGCCCACACTCCTTTAAACGTGTGATTTTAAACGTGTAACGTTGTGGCTACGCATTCTAACCAAAAAGTGAGAAAGAGATATCAGTCTGTTCTGATAAATTTTCATGTTCTTTTCCATAGCGATTGGTCACAAAACTTTTTATTGGTGAATCTCTCGCAGAGTATTTTTTTGTTCATCGTTTAAGCTAAAAAGGTAAAAATCTCTGTTTTTCTCTCAGAAAATTTTAGGAAATCACTGTTTTAGATAAAGTTTTACAGAAATCGGTAAAAAATTGGAATAAGATTTTTATTGAATAATTTTGGGCTTCAAATTTTTTATTAAGATTTTCGAATTCTCCTCGGAACCTCTGATTTTGAAATTTCATCATTTTTTACCTTGAAGTTAACATTAAGCGCAACTCGTCAGACATTGATTTTTAAACGCTTCGTGAAAGCCTTTACCGAGCTTTTATGATTTTTTGTATTTGACAGTCAAATTTTAACTTTCTTAACAAATTTTTAGCTAACAATCTGGAACTTGCCACAGAAGCTGTAATATGAATTTCTCGAAGCTAAAGAAACTTGGCAAAAACACTGCAAGTAAAAACACTGATGCTTCTACTTGTGTTTTCAAATACTGGTACGCGTAATAATACTGGTCCATTGTGTTGTAAGAAAAATGGTTTAGCACTTGGTACCGACAAAATCAACAGTGTTGTCCAACGGAGACGTCAAATTAACGGGAGAATTGTGCTGAAAAATGTCACAATTTTCAAATGTAAAAAAAATCGATTTATTATGACTTTAATTGACTGCTAACTGTAAAATTCCGAAAAAGACTTTATACTACTTTGTACATTAAAAAACTTGCTTATTATATTCTATGAAAAGAAACAAACTTTTCTTGAGCATTATTTGCTGACATTTCTTTCTCACATGTAAGATTTGAAATAAATTTACAGCTTCTAAAAATATCATTTTTCTTATGCGACCTTTTTCAATTAACTTAAAAGTGATATTTTTGCAATTCCTCTAATCCCCAGTTTAAGTAAGTACTTGAGGGTCAGTTCGGAAACTTATCGCAAACGACCCTATTCGTGACTTTTTGCTGTAATGGGGGTTAACCTTCGGGGTCGGCTGATTTAGAAGAGTTGCATTTCAATTTTTGATTTTCTCTTGATGAAATTTTTGCTAACTGTACAAATTTCGGATAAAAACTTTTTCTAACAAAATAGTTGGTCACTTTATATGCCTTCTTCCGTTTTTTCTGTATTTTCATTGATTATTTTTACTTTAGAAATCGTACTTTAAAAAAAAAACACTCTAAAAAAGCGCGTTTTGTATTTAAGGTGATAACATTGAGATAATTTGTTTTTATTTTATAATAAGGAACGTCAACACATTTCTCATATAACTTTTATACGATTCACGAAATTTTTCAATATTCGAAATAAAAAATTTATGAGCAATTTGGCAAGTTTCGGGGTCATGTATTTTCTGATTACAGAGTGCTTGAGAGTATTTATCCCTAAACTGAAGTTTCGGTTGCAAATTCATTGATTAAGAAGTATAAACAGAGGAAGAACAAGAATTTTATTTTGAAGGAAGTAAAAAGTGCATTCTCAATATTTTTTGGACAAGAAATGAGGGAAATTTTTTTTAAATATTTCGAAATATTTTTGACCAAAATCACAAAACCATGTCATAAGATTTTGCAAATAGCATAAATCCGTATCTGTCAAAATGCACCGACCCGCTTAAGGGGGTAGTCATGTCTGATTTGCAATTTTCGATATTTTGAAGTTTTAGTGGTCAAATTCGAGCAAATGTTATTTTTTAACTTCATCTTTTAAAAAATACTTAGAAAAAAGTCGAAAAATTCAAAAATTTCATAAAATTTTTTTTGATGATTGGGTTCTTAGTACACTTAATTATCACCCCGTATCAATTTGGAGCATTTAAAATGCGTATGAGGCCTTTATTAAATCAGATATGACCAGCCCCTTAAGGGGGTGGTCGTCGCAAAATGAGGCTCTAGAAACAAATATTCCCAATTTTATCTTTATGCCTTTTTTATGAAAATATGGAAAATAACAAGCATTTTGGTACTCGTTTTATTTTGATACTTGGCTAGAAAGCACTTTTTGATCACTTCCAAAATATTTTGTATGAAAAAATTTGAAATTTCTTGATTTTTGGAAATTTAAAACACGATTTACGGAAAAACGAGTCAAAAATTTAGACAAAACTCACCTTGGTGTTTTGCACGGAGTCTTCAGCTGCACATTAATCTAGACTTTCGAATCCAAGGAGGAGATATATTTTGATTGAGACCCTTAAACGAGGGTCAAAATACAGTGTTTTGGTGATACTGAGAGCAAATTCAAGAATTTAAAAAAAACTCAACTTGGTGTTTTGCTTAGGTTCTGTCCGGTTAATTTGAGTCATAAATCATTGTTGTACCCTAAAAACTCGGGGAGGAGATACATTTTGAACAAATAATACCGTTATTTTTGTAAGCACGTTTCTGATCGGACGAGCCATCTGTCACTTTTGATTTATTTTAAAGATGCAAGATTTTTGTTCTAATATATCAGAGAGAGGTAATGTTTGATCCGAAGATTTGTACTTTTGCGACAATTGGTCATTGAAAACCCCATTTTTGCCTTAAAATGCGACGACCACCCCCTTAAGGGGGTCGGTTCATTTTCTTCAGATTTGCACTTTTTTCATTTTTTTCCGCTTGATGGGAAACTTTTAGTTACTTCGAACATTGTAGAAAAAGAGTTTTTAGACCGTAACTTGGAACTTCTGAGCTCACTTTGTTTAATTTGATTTTTGTCAGAGCGATTATTTTTTCTTGATAAATCGTTTTTTGAATAAACAGTCGGAAAAACTATAAAAAACTAAACAAATTTCCGGTATTATGGCGTAGGGTGATTTTGCACAAAATCGAAATTTTTAAAATCTCATTAATTTGATGTTTAAAAATATTTCGAATTGAATATCCAAAAATTTCGATTTTGAGCGAAATCACCCTGCGCCATAATACCGGAAAATTTAATAATTTCTGATAGTATCTTCATTGCTCATATTTTGCTAAAAAAATAATAAAAACCTTGAGCCATACCATTTTACCAACCGAACTGCATCTCAAAAACGTTATCTTTCTGTTTNGGATGATCAAAATCGGCTTGAGACTCAAATTGGTTAATAAAAAGAGAACTTTTTGTCTCACTGGAGACACCCTGTTTCCTTTTTCCCTAGACAGTATCAAAATATTTTTTTTTGTGTTAAACCACAATTTGTGAAAATATGTGATGTAATCATTTTTCATATCACAACTAAGAAAACCGCCTCAGAATTTACTATTAAGGGGGTGTCAACGCAAAAACGTAGTTTTGAAGTCTGTTCACACTCGATGCCTTTTCGAAAACACTCCATCTCAAAAACGTTAACTATCTCTTTATAGGTTAAGACTATAACTTATGTCTTTAGCGCGTGTTCGAATCTCGATAATGTTGTCTAAGTGATTGTCTCAGTGATTGCTTGAGTGATTTACACATCGATCAATTGAGCGTTCTCAATACAAGCACCTTTGCCTATAATCATACTTAGAACAATAACTAAGACAACATTAGTGGTGGAATCTCGACTGTGAACGTCCATCTGACTCTATATAAGTACCACACTGGGAGAGAGGGCCGAGGTGTAAGTAGCACTGCGAATCAATACGAGGCCTAGTACCTTTAATATATCATACAATATACAGTATAAATTATTCTTGATTTACAGGTAGTGTTTGATAAAATATATTGAAATGATAGATGAAATAAGGGTGTCGAACACGCGCCATAGAGATAGTAAACGTTTTTGGGTGGAGTTCCGTTGGGAAAAGGATATACACACGCGAAAGATATGATTTTACCAGAATCAACTTTATTTTTTAAATCACCGTTATTATCGTATCTTGGGCTATGTGCTCAAAGAATTTTCGATATAGCTATAAATCTAGAAAAAACACTTATTTTAGCCTTAAAATCATGAGTTTTCAAAACCTATCTTGTCCCTCAATTTTTACAATTTTTTTTGTGAGTAGCACAAACGTAAAGACCAAACAATTATCTTTCGCTGTGTGCTCAAAGAATTTTGACAGACTTCTTTAGTTTCTCTTTAGCGAGGTCGAGGTCACATGTCAAAATTAAATTTTAGTCGGAAAGAAATAATATTTTTTCTAAATTTTTATTCAAAATTAAATTTGCATAAGCTATCGGACGCAGAATTCCATGCAGGTTTAGAAAATATATTTCTGCAATGAAAATTAAGCCTCAAAATCAAATTGCCAAAAAAAGACTATTTTCTAAAATAGTACTTTCGAGGGTAGTAAAGACTCCAAAAATAACACTTTTTGATTTCATATGCAGAAAGTATGCAGTTTTGAACGTTCTAGGAAAAATAACCTCATCACACCTCATACACATTTTTGTCCAGGTTTGCGTTGACCACCTCCTAAAGGGGGTTGTGGGTGTAGAATGTTGGAATTGCTGGGGAAATAGCCCTCTCCTCCAGCTGGACTGGAAGGGTCGATAACGGGTAGATAAGAATGAATGAGAAAACAAATACTGGAGACTAAAACCTCTCTATCAACTGCAAGTAATGTTTTTTGATTCTGGTGAACGGTGGCTCACCAGTGCCGTACTGAAAAATCGGTAAAAATATGTTCTCTAGTCACGAAAGTTGTTAATTCTCGGTCAATTTTGCTTTAAATTGAATCAAAGAAAGATGTTTCGTGGAAGTACTACGTCTTCGAATAGTAATTGAGCCGTCCGGTTTAAAAAAAATCTCCTTCGGTTTTTAAGCGGTAAAAATTAAATTCAGAAAATCTGTTTAATCTCGGTCAATTTTGTTTCAGATTCAATAAAACAGGCCATTCATGAAACGTATGATGATTTTCGGATATATGTTGCCGAGCTCGTTGAAAAAGTTATTCTCTGTTGGTTTAAAGCGTGAAAAAACGGATTCATTCTTTATAATTTCTATGCGCATGATAAAGTCCCGAGCATGAACAAGAGTAGCCGAGTGCGTGGGTGAGTATATTTTAAGGCGCGTTATCCAATCAGAGCGGTATCTTTTCAGATTTGTTTTCTTTCGCTACAATTCAAGAATATAAGAACAACTTTCTTCAATCCTTGCTTTATTGTACTGTCCTGTCCTATGTTTGTCTTGCTGTCCTGTCCTATAAATTGATTTTAAAATTGCAATTTTTTTTATAAAATTTCCAATCTTCAACCAAATTTCGAATTAAAAAAAAATTTTTAATGAAATTATAAATTCTATTTTCTATTATTAAAATCACTAAAAATAGCTTAACAAATTGTTAATATTATTTTAACTGATCGAATCGCTTTTTGAAAAAATTGAATCAAATCGGGGGCCTTCTCGTAAACTTGAATCGGATCGGATCCGTAGCTCTCAAAACATTTTCGCCATCGTTGTAAATTCTTTTTCCACAAAAAATGTGAAAATAGGTCACAAATCGATTTTTACATCGGTAATTTTTTGAAATATTCTTGAAAAATATCGGGATTTGCGTGCAATAATTTCTTGTAAATTTAATTCAAGAATATGACGTCATCTTTGATATTGAAAACGTCGTAATATTTTAATTAGTATTTGGAAAATACTCGGACAGATAGCTGTCCTAGGACCGGACAGGACAGATATTTTTAATTTTGGTCTCAAGGCAGGACAAGACAGAAAATTTGAAATCTTTTGCCGACCCCTGTCGCGGAGTGAGATAAATAACTTAGCATGTTTTTTCGATTGTTTGGGTAAAAAAATTTTCAATTTCAAACGTTTTCAAACCAAAATTAAGAAAAGTTTTTCAAATCCAAAACCTCATGTCAAATAAGTATCTATGGTCTCATTCTCAACACAGCGGATTCTAGTAAAGAATTAGATTTGTTTATAAATATTTCGTTTTGATCTCTAGCACTGTTTGTGTTGAAAATGAGATCATAGTTGCAAATATCGTGTCCAGCAAATCAAATCCAAGAAATCTTTTGGTGGCATTTATAATTTCTTATTTTCAGTTTAATTTTCGATTTCGTGCTCTTTCTGTCGATTTACGGCTAATCAGGCCAAAATTTTAAAAATGACTTCCAATGCGATGTTCACAAACCCTTGGGCTTGTTACATTGCGAAAATGACGTTTCTGGCATTTCCACAAAAAAAGCCTTATATCAAAACGTCGAAAACACGTTTTTTGCCACATTCGACTAGATTGCTGACCTCTGAGGCAAAAATCGAAATAAACAGCTCCTATTCACTAAAATTCAGACAATTTTATCGATTCTCATTAAATTTCATAACTTTCCGATATCCCTTTATGAATCACCTTGAATCATCTAAGAGATATGGGTTGAGGGAGCCAATTCTAACACTCCTAAGACCCCTTCTGGCCACTCATGAGGCCGCTTTCTCTTCTTTTCAGCCCACATCTCTTAGATTAATCAAAAGGTCATAAAGGGATAGTAAACTTATTTCTACAAAAAAAGCTGAGGGACTCGTGTTTAACCGCGATTAACCAGTGGTTGGTGGGAGTGGTACTGAACTGTTAAATGGAATCGCGACATCAAGGATAGATCTTTCATATGTATTGATGAGAAATGTTCTACCGTCATCAGTTTAGCCGTACCAAGCCTCCAAAATGTCAAAAAATCACTACACCAGTGGCGTTACACCACCCCCTTTAATGCGCCGTAATCGATATCTCTTTAAGACTCTAGTTGGACTTCGCTAGTTTGGTCTAGTACATTTTACTATTAAAGTAATAGTCTTTTCGCACGTTCATGGGCAGGTGACCATCTGCAAAAGTTTGATCTGCTTGATATGTGCGACAAAGTGTTCTTAGCCGTTAACAATGGCCGGTGGTCCCGTTCGAAATTATTGACGTCCTTGATTTGTGAATTCGAGATATAAAACTTAGGCAAAAAATTTATTAAATAACTTCGCCACAAGAATAAACAGTATTGGCTCAATGTAAAATCACACCGTTCAGTGCTTCACAATCTGCTCCATCAATTCATATATAATAATGAACAAGCAAACAAAATAACAAACATTTACAGTTTTATCTAGTTGATATATCTAGTCGATATCTAGTCGATATATCGGATTAAACGCATAAAAATGAAGCTTTCAATTGCTTTAATCGTTACTGTTATTGCTGAAGAAGAATCTGAAGTTGGTAGGAATGTGTTTCAAGAGATAAGTGTGATTCCAAAAATTAATAAAAAAGACAATTTTTTCATAATCAGTTAACAATTAACTTCGATATTTCACCAGTTGAAAACCTTGAACTTTATTGAGAGATATTTTGGAAATCATTTTCACCTTTGATTGGATTGCGCAAAACCCTCCGTCTAGACGGACGCGTCTTATATCCCCTATTCACACGTTTGTTAATATCCCGGCCCTATAACTTAAAAACACACTGCGTTTTCTAATCAGGGCCGGGATATTAACAAAAGTGTGAATAGGGCATATATTCAGAATCACAGCATGTAACATTTTTGCTTGCGATCTTAGTTTTTTGCTCGAAACTGATTGACACCGGTTATTGGTCAATGTGAATTTATATTTGTCAAACACTCACGTGTTTGTTAATTCAAACGTTTTGATTGGTAGAAATCAGAAAAAACAAAAACCGATATCGCGGTTGTTGAATATTGTTCGATTTATATATTTCAGTCCAGAAAACTATTTTTTTAAACTCGGATCAAATTTAAATTTTTTTTGATGGAATTTTTATTTTGCTTTAAAAAAGTTTAAAAACTCCCTTTTTTACGATTAAATATGATAAATTAGTTTTTATCATTGCAATTAATTTAAATTGAAACAAACCTTGAAACACCAACAAAAGCGAAGTAGACTTGGAAGTAGCAAGATTCACTAATCAATACAACGACTATCAAGTAGCTACAAATAGCAATGAAGCTGATAATAACAATGTTGCTGCGAATAGCGATGTAGCGGCTGATACCGACGACTACATTGTAGCTTCGATTAACGATTTATCTGCGAGCAGATATGAAGGAGACGACTACGATGTAGCTTTGGATAGCGATGTAGCTCTTAATAGCGAAGAGTTAGGTAACAAGAAAAAAAATAAGGGTCAAAAGAACCAACAAATCAATAGCTATGCTCCAAGCTATGCCAATAAAAAGCCAAACTATAACGAAGCCCAAGCAGCCTGGTCTAACCAAGTAAACACTCCAGACCCTTATTTTGGTTACGGAAAAGGTTACGAGTTTGATCAAGATTTAGTCGGAAACGGTCGATTTTGCTGGAATTGCTTTTCTAGAACCGGTTATGGTCAGAGTGCATACGAAAACTGCTTTGACGATGTTTATGGTGGATACATGGAAACGTGCGTAGGCGAAGAGTACTATTGCGAATGGGAAGAACGACGAGGAGAACATGGTAGTCACAGTCAAAATTGATTATTTCCGATTTTCTTAAAATTAATTTATGAGTCAAATACATTGTCTTCATGAAAACGTGTTTCTGATTAGTGCGTCACATAATCGAAAACGTGTTGATCGAACGTGTAGCACTCAAATATTGATTTTTACGAAAATATTCAGAATAGAACAACCCGTTTTAATTTGATAGCAGAATATTTTGCTGAAAAATTGAATCAGCGAATAGAACTAATTACGTGTTTTAAATACATCTGCAAATTTTTGTTTATCTCATCCACCCGGTATTGTGAGGTGATACAGTAAATGCTTTTTTTTATTAAGACACTCTATTTAATTCAAAAAACAAAAAAAAATTTAGTTTTTGTAGTTTATAAGTTTTTTAGGGACCACAAGGTCGCCCTGAATCAAATATAGTGAGATTTTGCTCGCTAGCATCAAAGTATGTCAGCGAAACAAGTGTTTTTTCATTAAAATTAAAGAATTGAGAGTTTTCAACAATTAAAGACAAAAAATTTGATAATTGGTAACGTCTTGGAAATTATTTTATATTTAAGGTCGTGTTGAAGCAGTTTCCGGTGGGTGCAAATCTGCACATTCTTGCCTACGTCAAATGACTGAAAACTTCAGATGGACTGTTCATGACCCAAAATATCCAATACTTTCCGCAAATTTATGCACTTCTGGTAACTTTGGCGACCAGACAAAACCTTCAACTTGTGCCTGGTGTTGCGATGGTATGCCTAATAATCTTGACCGATTTGCTCCAGAGGTTACTCATTTATGTAACCACAAAGCGAGGTATACCATTTTCATTCATAATTTTTTTCGTCGATTTTATTATCCCAATATTTAACTTTGAAAAATGCATAGGCGTAAAACATCACTTTTAAAAAATGAAAATAATTGAACTATTGGTGTGTTGATTATCAACAGTTGATATAACAAACTTTGTCCGAAAACACTTTCATAATTTTATCGTACAAATTGTATTGAAAAAAAATTGTATGAAACACTATGCCGGCTCCAGTTTTCGATGGAAAAGGTGCGTCATCAAAGGAAGGCGGGGGAAAGGTTAGCCAATAACAAACGCGCAAGTTTACCTGCAATTCTTCCGCAAAATTGTTTATTCAATTAGTTTATACAATTGTAGTCAATGCAAATATAAAATTTTGAAAACAATTGAAAATATTCTTAAAATTTTAATCAAAAATAAAAAACATTTTCCGCCTACACATTTTTCTAAAGTTAAAGATAGCTTTTTTTTAAATTATCGATGAAAATTGTATATCCCTCACAAAGCATACGTAAACGGCCCTGCTGAGTCTCCAGCTTATCACTATGATATTTATTATAATACTGATAATTTTGTCTGGAATGACTTTTCTGTAGATCCTGCCACTGGTTATATTACCGGTATAAATCTTTTTAACCATCTGTATACTGACGGTCAATTTCACGGTCTTTTCCGAATTCATGATAATTATCCACTTGGTGGCGGTAGCAGCCAGGAAATTTCTGCAGGACACTATGAAAATGGCAGACTTCATGCAAGAGGATCCTATGGAGAAATTCCCTTTAAAGGACAATAAACTGTAAATTATTATTTGTAAAAAAAACTTCATACTCATTTCTCAGTTGGAAGATACTCTGATAATGGATATTTTATACGGTAAACAATACCGCATAACTCTCTACATGTCACATAATAAATTTTGATATTATCTGAAGATCAAGTTTTATTTGAAATCTGTAGTTCGCAAGTCTTTTTCTCAAAAATTGTCATTGATAGCATTTGAATTTCGGGCCAAAATCAACTAATAAGGGCTGCACTATCAGATATATAGAGGTGAATGTCGAATTTTATTGCGCATTTTATGGTTTTTTCGAAAAACTATTTTTCTCACATGAGAATCGAATTACTTAAGAATTAATGAGGCAAAACAGGTTTTCGGGCTATAAAACAATCCCATAACCTCTCATCGGAATAATAGATTTCATAGAAAGATAGTTTAGTTTCTTATTTGGTGGTTGCAATCGACTCCTCTGGCTGACCCTGGCTGTATGAAAATTCAATTAAAGTCATAAGTTTATTTTTTGATAGGATATTTTTTTTCAAAATTATATCAAAAACGTATGGTTGATGCTTAAATAGTTTGATATGTAACATGACAGAAAAAACAGAACAATCATTTTTCATACTTCACGATCCTAGGAAAATTATAAGTTTTTGAACAGTGGAAAAATACCACTTATAAGAATTGTTTTTTGTTCGCGGTTCGCTCAATTAAGCGGTTAGTTCCACATCCGATGACTGAAATTTGCTAAATAAATTGTTTTTGGGATTACAAAGTTACAATCAAAATTTTTTGATGGTTAGTATTATGCAGAAGAAATTAAATATGAGCCTTCAAAAGCCCTTTTCAGCCCATACATTAAATTCAGGAATAAAATATTTTGACTTTTACAGTAACAATTTTTAGCACAAAGTGTTCAACACAATGGAAATTCAGATAGAAGATATTTTTAAAGATTCAAAATTGAAATTTCAATCTGTAAAGCTTTTTCGAATGAAAAATTTGTTCGAAATTAATTAACTTTCAATTTTTTTCGAGAAATATGTTTTTGATTTGTCAATCGTTGAGAACCATTTCTTTCTTGTTTGATCCCTGTGATTAACTTGGACTTTATTTCTGATGTCAAATACAATCTGTCGAAGTTTGGCGGACTCTTCTTGAAATTCGACCATTTTTTCGTAAATGTCATCCATCGTACATTCTACGTTTGATTTTGATAATGACTATAAAAATATTGTTTAACTTCCTTACATCATGAAAAAAGCGGATTCGGGCAATTCTACTCGGTTATGACTTTTGACTCGAAAAAATTACTAATTATCCGAAGCAAGAATTTTGCCTCACACCCCAGAGCCTACTTTGAGGCGCTAGTTTGAGCGCTTATTACGGGAAAGCAAGAAATTATATCAAATAATTTATTTTTCACTTATTGACATCAAGGAGAAAATAATTAAACTGCACACAAAATTTTAAGTATGTTAACATTATTAATGCGAGATAAAATATAAGTTAAGTCATCACTTCTTCTCCCAATAAACATATGTTTTTTATAATGACATACTATTTACAAAACAGTTATTTATATCCCCGCGCGTCAAAATGAACGCAGAAAAATGTGTAAAAATATATTTATACAGCTGCTAACTCCAAATAAGAACCCCCTTATGCTCAATACTTGCTCAATTTGTCTTTGTCGGCCTGATTTGTGTTATGTTTTCCTTCATTTCTTTCGGTAAATAATTTTTGGAAAATATTTGTCTATTATTATTTTTTGTTTCAGAAAAAACACTCGTGAAGGAATAAAACTGCGAATTGAAACTGCAGAACAAGTCAGAACAACTCAGATCAAAAGAATCATCAGATATTTTCCTAAAAACTGGCTTCCTCAGAAATTATGTAACGTATTTGTTACGTAACACTTTGATGTATTGACAGAAATTTGCCAAAACTTTAATATAAAAGTAGGAAAGAATATATCTTATGAACGGCTCATCGGATAAAAATTTAAGTGGATANGTTTTTTATAAACTTGCAAGCTCTATCATAGAGTTCATAAAGTCTCAATGGCATATCCCTTTATCACTTTTTGGTTAGAATGCGTAGCCACTACTCCTTTAAACGTGTGATTTTAACATTGTGGCTACGCATTCTTACCAAAAAGTGATACAGGGGTATTTGAATTGAAAGTCTCGGAAAGTTATATTTCTGCGCCGTTTGGACGCTTGAATTTTTTTTTGCCTTTTTATAGGCACAGGATGGGACGAGGTTAAGAGGGTTCTGGGTGCTGAATAAGATATACAGAAATTTTCTTTCTTTGTTTCATAAATTAAACAAACAAATAAAATTTCCAGGTAAATAGGCCCTGAGAAATTAATTTTTGGTCAGAATAAATGCAACATGATAAATGCAACAAAGTGCACGTTAAAATTATCAATTTTTATGATATTAAAATTTTGAATAAAACCTCAAAACTAGACTTCAGCGTCGAAATATCGAATTTTATTAGTGAGAATTTGTTTTTCAGGGCCGATTTAGCCAGAAATTACATATTGATACTGATTTCTTGTTTGTCCAATTTATCAACCAAATAAACTTTTTCTTCACATATCCATCGCCCGCAATAGCTTGAATTTGTTAAATTTTTCTTGAAAAACCAGAAATTATATTTTGAAATTCTATAATTGTACCTTTTTAGCTGCATTATATTCAAATATTTCAAGCTCTTCAGTTGTAAGACCATACGAATCATGAATTAGTCCATGTCTAGGACAGCCAATGCCTCTACTTCTATATTTCTTTAAAAATATTTTTGAAAGAAAGGAATTATTATCTTGAATTTCGATAGATTTTTCAGATAAAAGTCTAATTTTCTGCATCTCTATTTCTGGATCTTCTGATAGATTCACACCTTCGGTTTGTTGGTCACGATGTTTCTCTTCCAATTTTAACAGCCAAATTTTGGCTGGTCTTAATGAAGCAGTGATTTGTTACGTTTCATTAACAAATTAATTTCAGCTCTTTAATGCCCTATAGTCTATAGTGGTTATTACGAGCAGAATTTGTTATTAACCCACAGATTTTTTATTAACTCTTGAAAGCACAGAAAAAAAATCCGCTGAGGCACCAGAGCCTTTTATGAGGCTCTATTTTGAGCACTGTTTACAGAAAACTTTAATGAGATCAACCTTCAATCTTTCCTTTATGATAAATTTTTATTCAATTATCAGATCGAAAATTTTTTTTTCAAAAGTAGACGAAAATGGTCTTTCAATCAACTTGCCTTAAAATTTCAACCTATAAGCGAAAAAATTCAAAGTATTTTTGCAATGTATTTGAAAGAAAAGTGTCTGTGAACATTTTTAGCACCATTTTTTGGATAATTGACATTGGCTTGAGCGTTTCAAAAAGCTCTGGGCCTCCAAGAGTTAAGGTGACATGTGATAGTTACTTTAGACTGAAAAATATGAAAATTAAAAAAAAAATTTATCAATTATCACGAGGTTTACCTGCATCCAAGGAAATTTGTTAGGCGTTTTTTACTTCGGATTTCGTCCGAAATCTTAAGTTCACCTTCAGTCAAATAGTTTTTTTCAAATCGATGTTTTGTGTATACAAACAATTTTTTTGTAGCTCGCAGGATTGGGTTTAATATGATAAATGGAGCAGGAGTGGCCGGTTTGTCATAATATTCCATCGTCAACATATATCTTAAAAAAAAGTTTTCAAGATTTTCATTCTCGCGTGAATTAAATATTTTATTCAAAACACAATGAGAGTATGTATTTTAGGTCGTCAAAATTTTGGCCGACCTTTTTTTAAAGTGCCAATATTTTGCTATGAAAAGTGCGTAGGCGGAATTTAGCAAATAAGGTATAAATCATAACATAATTTATACTGTATTATAGTCTTTAAATTATAGATTATAAAACATATTTTCTGTATGATACAAAGGACGATATTTTTATTTAAACTTTTTTTCCGTTTATCGCATACAAATATATCCAAGAAAAGTATCCAAGATTTTCTTTTTAATTTCTAGACCTTTTGCGTCAACGCCATTTATAGTAAAAGAGAATAAGAAGAAGTCGATCAAAAATTCTGTCGACGAAACATTTTGTCGACCAAAAATTTATACTCTCCCAAAAACCTCATGTAAGCCGAAATTTTTTTTGCATTTGATTGAACTTCTTCATATCGAAAATTGAAAATGGCAATCAGAATATTGAGCATGATAACATTCGCCAACATCATATAAATCGCGGTCAAAAATACTGTAATTTTATCATTGTTCACTTGACATTTTTCAAGTTCAGCCAATTTCTCGTCATTCAAATTGAAAGGCATATTTTTGAGGTGATCTAATTGCGTTTGACTCCCAAGAAAGCATAGATCTGTATAAGTGGGTATAAATTTATCCAGTTTTTAATTTTAACTTGAAGATTTGCTTGACGAAGATGTACTTAATTTAGAATTCGGTGTCAAAATTCCCACTCACAAGAACATTTATTCTGTGAAAAATCTAAAATATACAGATAGGTTTTGAAGGATATATATGCTTTTACGAACTGAAACTTTAGAATAGTAATTTGCTTCGTACATTCTAACGGAATTTCAGAAATTGTACAAGAATAAGTATTATAATAATACTTATTCTTGTACAATTTCTGAAATTCCGTAATTTACGCTCTGTTATTTCGAAAAATATTTTTGAAACGATTACCAAGTTTTTGTTATGAGCCGGCAATAACGCATACCATGCTAAAAATCAAATATGTTTTGAAGCGCGTTGCAATTAGTTTAGTAGTGTAATTAAGTGCTGTAAATCCGAAAAACGTCCGCAGAGCAGCAAAGAGTTAATATTTATGAAAATCAAATTGGCATCACCGATTATAAGCCGAAATCAGAAAAGTTATTTATCTTATACCCTGCCTTCCGTAGTATTTTTGAACTGAAGATATTCTTTATAATTATTTACTTCGATTTCTTGATTTTCATAATTTTCTAGAAACAGCTCTCCATAAATTTGAAAATATGGCATGTATAAAACCTTAAATAACGTATCTCCGACACCAAGATATGTCTGATTTGGATTTATGAACGAATTAAGACAGACTCCATGAGCAACCATAAACATTACCATCAGGAATAAGAAAACTTTAATGTCTCCGATCATAATTCGAATCATTATTAACTAAATTAGTGTTATAGAATGTTTTTAACTCGTGAAAACTGCATCAGATTATATTTTCAAATTGAAAATTGTATCTTGTTACAATTTTAGCCAATCATATATCGAATAATGTGTACCCAAAGGTAGGCACGACAAAACTTTTTTTGCCTCCGGTAACTGAATTTTAATATGTTCTCGAAAACGGTGCAGGCTGCCGTGCAGGCACCGTGCAGCCCAGCTCCATGAAACTTTTTTTGAACCAATGAGGGGGGATGGCGTTCGAGAGCAAATATAGCCTAACTTTGTGGGCGGTAATTCAAGGTCTTTTAAGGCAATGCAAACGCGTATAATTAGTGGGTAATAAACACTGTTGCCAAAACACTGGATAAAAACAGATTCATAAAAATAAAAACTAGTGGGCCCATGATTTGAGGCCGCCAGAGCCAAAAAATTGATAAATTCGATCACCAGGTACCCAAAATTTTGGCTAGACTATATCATATGATCCATATGACATTTTCTTCCTTATAATTTTCTCCTTCGATCTTCACATTTTCGACGTATTCGGAGCAAAAGAGCACTTTATACTATATTCTATAGACTAAAGTCTCTAGCAGGGATCGGATTATTTCAAAATTTGACCAGGTCGGGTCGGGTCGATTTTTTTTCTGAAATTTTCCCAGGTCGGGTCGAACGCCGACCCGAGTACTTTTTCGTCAGGTCGAAATATTTTTTCGAATCCCGGGTCGTGGACGTCGGGTCGAGGGTGGGGAGAATTTTGTTCGAGGGAAGTTTAAAGGGGAGTGGGTTCGAGTTAAAAAGGAAATTGGCTCGATATCAAGGGGGGAGTGGGCTCGATATTAAGAGCGAGTGGGCTCGATATTAAGGGCGAGTGGGCTTGATATTAAGGGCGAGTGGGCTTGTCAGAGTTTCCACAAATTCATTTTCGCCAATAATCCACTACTTAGGGTTTATTTTCCACATATACTAATTTGTGAGAAATTTCATTGCGCGTCTTTTGGTATAAATATTATTTTTCAAAAATCAATATTTACTCAAAAAAATAATAATTTAGTTTGAAAAATCGTATTTTTGACCAAAATAAGGGGTTTTTGCCTCCCAAACTCGGTGACACGCCTCAACCAGTGAGATTTATTTTGAATTATAGAGACATCAATTCCAGTGATGATAAAAGTAGTCACTGAGGTTGTTTAACCTTGTTTTTATGAGAAAATTTTGAAAGGTGGATTCAAAAAAAATTTTAAAGTATTTCGAAGAATTCAATTAAAATAAAATTTCAAACAAAAATTTTGCAAGCGTTCTAGCTTATTTGAAGAAAAATTAAGAAATTTTCAAAAAATTTTTCCTTTTTTTTCATTTTTGTAAGTTACCTGAAAAACTCGCAAAAAATTTCAAAATTAAATAAATTAAAATTTGAAAAAATAACGAAAAACATTTTGAAACTTAAAAGTATCTGCTTTATATTCATGCACAAAATCACAAAAAATTTGATTTTTTAATTTCAAAAAATATTTTTTTAAGTATAAATTAAATAGGCTATTGATTGAAAACTTTGGATAAGGGTTGTTTTTTGACCGCCTGAGAAAGGATTTTGTGTTTTTATAATTATAAATTCTAGCGTGGTTTCAAAAATAATCCCCGAATCGCCGATGGCTCTCGATAAAAAAGATCATGTTTTTTATTTATTATTGTCAAAAAATTAACAAATTTTATAGAAAATTTGATTATTTTTCTCCAAAATTAAGAACTTTTGTTGGAAATTTGAGATTTTTCAAATTGGTCGATTTTTTAAAATTTAATAAAAAATTTGAGAATTTTATATTATTTAAAAAATCATATTGGAAATTTTTTATCAAATTTTAAAATTTTCTTCAAATTTGCATAATTTTGCATGATTTGCATAATTTTGCAAAAATATAAATTATAATCGTCAAATTTTTTCTCACTAATTTTACAATGTTAAGAGACATCTCAGACAAATCTTCAGAGACATTGTGAAATCTGAAATCAATTGTCAAATTTTTGAGAAATTTGTCGAGTTTTTGGGAGAATTGTAAAATTTTTGAAAAAAAATGTGAAGCTTGTGAAAAAAAAATTTGACAATTAAAATTTATTTTTTTGCGATATGATAAAAATTCGAGAAAATTCACGGATTTGAAAAAAATTTTCAAGTATTATTTTCTCAAAATAAAGATATTCTCAAATTGTCAATAAATTCTTCACAAAAATTATCTCAGAAAAATTAAGAATGATATTTCAAAATTGAAAACTCTGTTCAAAACTTGAAAATTCTGTTTAAAAATTAG
>SCLH01000474.1:0-57680 GCA_004367855.1 Oikopleura vanhoeffeni
CCAAAACTTCTGCTTCTTCCTCTTTTCCAAGCATTCCAGCATTATCTCCAGCATCAAGGGTGTTTTGTTGCAAGCTACTGAGGAAATATCTGCAAATCATTTCGGTTGTAAGAACATCCTCCGAGAACCAAATCATTCCACATCGCGAAACCGTGGCCAAAGTGGCATATTTTAGGTGTTCAACTTCGAACATTATTCTCAAGTTTGTCGGAATTCCTAAGATTTTGATTTATTTATCAGAAAGGCTGAATTACGGGAGAACTCTTATTTTTTATTAAATTTTACTGGTCACTGGAAATTCACTTTTACTAAATATAAAATAAATGCTTGATGAATGTTAACCAAGTTTCAAGGGGATGAGTCTTGTTTGACAGTTTTTCAAACTGTGAAAGCTTATAAAACGCACCAGGCGAATTTTCAAAGTTTAAACCAGTTAATTGTAACTACAAATTAAGAGTAATACAAAACTCGGACTAAATCAAAGCTTATAAAAAATAAAATTTTCGGAGTTAAAATGGGAAAATTGAGATTTTTTCAAAATATTTTGAACATGTTACTTTTCTGAAATTTATTTTTTGAAATATAGCAATATGGCGTAGCGTTCTCTCAAAATCGAAGTTAGGGCTGAGAAAGAAAGTTTCAAAATCTCATTTTCCGAAAAATAATCGAAAAACATTGTTACCGGGGGCCTAATTATTTTTGAAATTTTTACTTACCGAAATAAATATCACGTAAAATAAATTTGTGATAGAAATTAAATATTCACGCCAAATGTTAGAGAAATTTACAAAATTTAATAATTTGGATATTTCGAAAATTTCACTCTGCGGTATCGATAAGAAACTTAAAAAAATACCTAATCGTTCTCCATTTGGTAAAGTCAGCAATTTATTGTCATCAAGAACCGAGTTCAAATTCTCAACCCATTCAGGATCTACATCACCATCGAATATAATCCAGTGACGTTTCGCTGCTTCACCTCTTACATTATCAACAATTCGGCGAAGAATGGCGGTAAAGAGCCCATCAGTCCATTCACGAGTGTTAGGATCAAGATTACCGTATAATTCTTCCTTTGAAAGACGTATAAAATTGTTGTCGAGAAATTTTAGGAAAATATTTTGTATTAAAAATTTCCTTGTAGAAACTTTTTGATAAAAATTTTCGTTCGAACGAATTTCTTATTTTTTGAACAATCTAACCAAAAATCGAATGGGGAAAACCCAAGACGGTTAATTAAGGGGGGAGGTAGCGGTCGTATTGTTTTAGGTTACAATGAAAAGTCCTCAAAATTGCTAGGGAATGTTCAGAAAACAAAAACTGAGTAAAAAAACAATAAAAATTTAATAAAAACGTTCGAAATTTTCATTTTTTGAGAATCTATCTTAGAAAAACATTAAAACCTAATTTTCGACCAGAAAACCCAAAATATCAAAAAGATGTAAGCAGATTTTCTTCTCGCCATCACTTAAGCTTCAATTTATCTTATTCTCAATTTGATAGGACAACATTTTTTTGGGATTTTCACTTCCGGTTTACTATCGTTATTGTAGAACAAAAATTTGGTAGTCACGTGATGGTAATAAAGCGATATAATATAGCTTCAAAATGATCGACGAAAATGTTATACCTCCCTTAGAAATGGCTTTTGGATCAATAACGTACGCAACCCCTTCAGTCCCGTCAAGCAATTCAAGTGCAGTTAACAACGTCTGCCAAGCGGCCGATTTACCAGAACCAGATGGTCCAACCATCATCAAACCGTGGTTAATTGTCTGAATTTGACAAAGTTGCAAAACTTTGTCAACCCACGCACTTCCCGGCTCTTCAGTGTCAACTTCTCCGTAGACATAATGATTGTTTTTGCAGACAAGTTGAATTTTTTCCTTTAGTTGCAACATAGCCGCTCTGGTGTAAGGAATATTGGGGAAAACGTCGGAAAGTAATGAATGGAGCAAAGGAATATCATCAGCCACCAGTTTTGGTAACATGGTCTCAGAAACGGCTTGGATTAAAATTTCCTGGGCATGGTTATAAGTGATTTTCAAGTACAATACTTATAAGATCAATGGAATTTGTGTAGGTTAAAAGATATGTATTTATTACCTACGAGTTATTCCAAAAACTTAATGCTTCTTCAAGAATAGTTATTAGATCCAAATACAAAAAAAAATTTGATATAGAAAATGTTTTGCGCTTTTTTCATGCTACCCAAATGACGTCATATAATCACTAGTTTTGACTTTTTTGAGGTCAAAAGTAGCACCAAAATGCTTAGAATTGAATACTTCACCAAACTCATTTAACATATTTGACAATTTTATATTTAGACAAATCTTATTAAAAAAAAAGATGCGATTTCGAAAGATTTATCTTCACTTAATTTTTTGAGACAAATTTGGTATGATAAATTATTTTTTGGGCATTTTTATGAAATTTTAAAAGAAAATATTTCCCATGCTAAAGATAGCGTCGCCAAAAATTTTGGGAGAAAATATGAAAATTTTTGTATTGCGTTTTTTATGAAATTTCGAAAAATTCGAAGTAAAGATACCTTCGTCATCAAAAATATCATTAAAAATTTAAGATAGTCACTTCGTTTAATTCACCTTTTTTTATTTAAATTTTTTTTCAACTATCCCTGAATTTAATATTGCATACTTTGAACCATTTCCTGTTCTGGTAATCTTTCTGCAATTGATTCTTCTGTAACTTCTTCCTCATTATCCGCGGCTTCTTTCATCAAAACTGTGATTTTATTTCGTTTAACATTACCAGCAGAAGCCAAAACGGATTTCAAAGCCCGAAGTCCAAAATCATAATGCGATTGAGAGGACAATTGTTCGAAACACAGTTCAAAAAATGGAACAATTTTCTTTGACAATAATTCTGCCATTCGGAAACCTTGCGAGTAGAGCAAAACTTCGGCGATTAATTTACGATCCGGCTTGGTCATAGCAAGGGATCGGAACAGTTTTTTCAAGTTATCTGGCAAGTTGGATCGGCCGGCATACCCTGGATTCATAGTGATAAACATGGCCATATCTCCAGATACACTTAAGTAAATTTGTATATAATTATCGCAATTTTCAAGATAAATAAAAAATTCAACAAAAATATTTTGTTAATTTTATCGACAAAATGAATAGAGGTATTGACTATGCTTATCAGTTGTGAATTGCCAAAACTCTCGTAGATAGCTTTTGATAGCTGTGATGACTTTGTCAAAATTTTTACCGACGTTCTGTCAAATTAAAACATCGTTTGAGATTGAAGCTAACTATTTGTAAGTCGTTTCTGAGTACAAAAACTAATTTTGAAAATAATTCAACAAAAAACATTTTAAGTGAAATTTTTTTAAATGTGAAAAGTAAAATCTTTTTGAAAAAGTAAAATGTATTTTGAAAAGTGAAATTTGTACAATTTAAACAAGTTGTTTTAAATCAGTTTGATGCGAAAGATACCTTCACTCAATTTATAACCCCTTTGAAATCTACCTGATGGTTTTTCCAAGAAGTTGAATTTTTGGTGAAATATTAGTCGCGGAGGCTGTTAATTTAAGAGCTTCTTGAATCGTTTGAATTTGCTGCGAAACAGCTGATAGAATTCTTTCCTCAAGTCGATTAAATTCATCAAAACATCCCCAAGCACCTACTTGGCACAAACCAATGAAAATTCGACCCATGGCTTGGAAATCAAAAGTTTCATCACAATTGAAAACTAGAGTAAATCGACCAAGAGCATTTCCTAGGGCCTTCACCGACTCTGTTTTACCGGTACCGGCCGGGCCAAATGGAGAACCACCAAGTCGAGAATCGAGAGCCTGGGTCATGGTTAACCAGCACCGGGTGGTTAATGGAGTTTGGACAAGTTTGTCTGTAAGACCGAGATATTCGAAACCATAGTAAAATTGCGCATTTGCCATTTTGACGGAAAGGTATTTGAGAGGGTCTTTTTCTTTGGCATCGTAGTAAAATCGCATCTGCATCAACCATTCAAAATCTTTCGATGAAGAAACAGTTTTCTTCTTTAAGTCTCTGAACATTTTTTTAACTATTTTTTTCCTCAGGAAGACGCAAAAACTACAAATTTTTGTATTCTGAAATTTTCTTCCGGTCACCGGAAATTCATTTTAACTCGAAAATTTTTTTTACAAAATCAAATTTCCGGTTACAGGAAATAAATTTAAAACATCAAAAATTGTAAATAATCATTTAAAATTTTAATAAAAGGCCATAAATTATAGCCTATAATCAAGAAAAATGTGTTTATTTTGACGATCTGACAATACAGAGATAACATACCTGTATTTACTGTATTGTTATTTCTGTATTGTCAGATCGTCAAAATAAACACATACTTTACAAAGTATTAAAAGGCTTTCAGACAACCAATCTTTAAAAAAAATCAAGAAAAATTCCGCAAAGTTTTCTAAAAACAAAAATTACTTTTTGTTCGATTTATATTTATTTTTTCGTCAAAATTAAAAAAAAAACAATTATTTTTTTTTCGTAATACTGATTATTGGATTTTTACCTAACGGTGTCTCGTTGATATACAGATTCCATAATCAAATGTTCAATTTTCTTTCTTCTGATTGGCGGCTGCTCCTGCAGGACCGAATCAGCCAAAAGCATCAGTTGCTTTTCAATAGATTGAACACACTCATCAAGTGTGCCTTTTTCAATGGCATTTTCGACCATTCCAGTCCAATGAATTTGGGCAGAAATCACAACTAATTGTGATTGGTACGAATCTAACCATTTGAAAAAAGAAGCCTGGTCCATTTTACCTTCAACCATTTCTTTGGCCGGATATAAAATTAGCTCCGAATTTCAGTCGGGTCAAGTTTTCTTTGAAAACGAATCATTTTCAAAATTTTGTTGACGTTTAATGTTTAGATCTCTGCAAATAGACTATCTTTGTTACCGGGATCATGTCAAGTATACCCGTTAAATTAAAATATCTCGATATTTCGAAAACCATGGACTCTAAAGAGTTCATTTCAGTACCAAAGACACTTAAATTTTTCGGCAGATATTTTCAGGTGTCAAATTTTGTTATATGACACCAAAAGATCAAATTACAAAAATAACCCTTATGGGGTCGTATCACATTGCATATGAAACAAAATTTCAATATTGAGCATTTTATATCCTGCCTTTGTATTCAGAATAAGCCCCAGAAAGTCCTTTTGCAAGCGATTCTTTCATGCCTTTTTCGACCAATCCGAGCCATTCATTAATTTTTGGATATTTTACGGTATCAACTGGGTTGATATAGTTTAATATTTCACCTTCCTTTGAAGAGACACCAAGAATAGTTTTTTCGTCCTCTGACAAGATTAGCCCATGGACACCAGCGAACATTTTCTTGAAATGTTTCTGCAATTTTCCGATTGCCTTTGAGAAGGTTTACAATTTTGGTCAGAATTTTTCACTTTTTTTCTGTTAAAAAATGTTGCTGGAAAAGCTAATATGAAAAAATGATTTATTTATTGCATCTCTTTTCTGATTTCGTAAAATTTGCAGGTGTTGCACATAACATTATTGCTTATAAAATATTTATAACCTGATTTTCGCCTCAAAAGGTTGTTAAATTTTATGTGAAATTGTGTACAAAAAGTTTAAAAAATTGTTATTATTTTGGATTATGTAAAAATAAACATAAGTCCCTTTTCAAGGTGAAATTATCATGGAAAAATTTTAAAATTACTTATAACTTGTTTTGTTAAAACATCATTTTCTGAATTGAAATACAGTCCATGCGCCCTAACTGGAACACCACAAATTTGAATGTGCGCTTAATCTGAACCACTTTGAAGGAAATTTTTGAGTTGATCAAAATAAGAATTCAAAACGCTTTCTTCCAATTCAAAAATTTTCTGCAGAAGGGTTCCAGATTGAGTGCGATGTTCAAATTTAGGGTGTTCCAGTTAGGGCGCATGGACTGTAATTGAGTTTAGGCAATTTTGGCTGTTTACCCGTCTGGGTAAAAAATAGGAGAAATCGAAAAAACTCACGCCGTATTTTGAATTACAAGTACAAAATACATTTGTTATTTTTTTCGTTTTTTATGCAATTTTAAAATCAAAATAAATTATACAACATAAAATACTGAGAGAAAATTCTTTTATTTATTACAGTATTTTCTGGGATCAAACCGATAAAAACGTTTCGAATACCATGATGGTCATGATGTCAAAAATATATTAAAAACAACTCATCAAAATCAGCAAAAATATGAAATTCTAAACCACCCTTTGAATTACCGATAATTTCGAGAAGATCTTCATCTCCCACGAAATAAAACCGAGGAAACGCAGCTCGTTCCCGCTCCAAATACTCACCCAAAGCTTTTTGAATCTTGGCCAAAAGATCACCCAAACGTTCAAGATTTCGCTGAACAATTGGAATAGTGATAACATCAAGCACAAGAGGCGCCCGAGCCACTTTTTTCATCAAGTTCAGAAATTCAGAACTGATAGAGGCAAACCGCTGGGTTTCTTGTGGTAGCAAATGTGGTAAATCGGCTGAACCGGTAAATATTCCTTCCAAATAGACCCATCTGCGTTGAACATCGATCCACAGATCAAAAATGACATTCATTCGGTTAAGTTTTTCATCCCAAGAAGAAGCTTCGTCTTCGAAGACCTAAAATTACGGTTAATTTTTAAGATGGATTTTATTTCGCACCGCTGAGGATAACCTGGTCGAAAACATCGATGATCGTACTTATAATAGGGTGAAAACTGGTATAAATAAAAATATCAAAATAATTTGAATACAAATAACTTAAAAAATGTATAACTTTTGTAATTTTCATCAAATTCAAACAAAATTTTGCGAGATTGTGACAAAGGCGCCAAATGTCGAAGTTATAAGCTCAACTTTTGACCTCAATCGTCTGAAAAATAGAGAACATTTTTCTCAGAATAATGAAAAAATGAGGCTTTCACCATTTCGAATGTACAGCGAGCCCTTGTTTATCTTTAAAGACCGCAAATTACCGTTTAACCCCCTCACACTCAGCCATTTTAGAAAACACCTGTAGATTAGAGACCAGAAATCACTTAAGGAAAAAATTTTCTGAATCTGCTCCATTTTCTATTTTTGATCTGACGTCTTTGGGTAAATTTTTATTTTTTCTCAAGTGATTTCGATAAATTGCGTAGATTAGGCTCTCTTTTCGGAAAACACCTGTAGATTGAAGACCGAAAATTGAAGGTTATTTCTGAGGAAGTCACAATTTAGAAAATTTAATTCGGAATCTCCTCCATTATTAATTTTTGTTCTGCCGTAAATTAAATAATATAAAAATTTAAGTCTATCCTTAATCTCAAGGACTAAAGAACCGTAAAGTTGCAATCACTTTTACTTTTCCCGTAATAAGCGCCAAAGTAGCGTCCCCGAATGGCGTTTTGGGTGTGAGAGGGTTAAAGCGGTTTTTGCTGGAGCTAAAGTGTGCGCATGAAAACAAACAAAAATCAAGCTATAAGAAAGGAAGATACAATTTGATCAAATCTAGCAACTAATTCTAATACACACGACCCCTTAAAATAGGGTCGATAGTGAAATGTATAAATTTGAGATTTTGAACATGAACAGGAAAGAACAAGAGTTCTAGAGCATAAAATTTCAATGTTTTTGCTGAATCATATTATTGAGATCAAATTCTTCAAAATGATAAAAAAAATTTTGCGCCACCCAATTATTTTGAACATGCAATGACATCATGAAAAATACAGATCTTGGTACATTTACAAAATGTTTAGCAAATTTATATAATTTTTTTATCATTTTGAAAAATTCGATCTCAATAATCTGATCCAGCAAAAACATTGGACTTTTATGCTCTAGAACTCTTGTTCTTGCCTGTTCATGTTCAAAATCTAAAATTTATAGCGTATGTAACATTTTGTTCCTCTTTTTCCAATTTGGATAACTTGCTATCCGCAAATGAGAACGATCAATTTTACCAAATACCTACGTCTTTTTCATATTGAACCAATCAAAACGGTGGAATTCAGATTTGTCCAAATTGGAAAAAGAGGAGAAAAAGAGGAGAAAAAATGTTACATACTGTACATTTTACTATCGACCCCTTAAAATACTATACTCAAAATTTATAAAATCCTCAGTCACCCTAGCTCAATAAACTTGGTAAAAAACGATAATAAATCCGGAAAATGCGAATAGAAATAAATTGTAAATTTTTTTCCGAAAATGCAAAGTCAAAAAAGAAAATGAAATATTCTAAAACTGATGACGTAAAGTCTAATATGGTCTCATGGTTAACTTATATCTTTACAATCATTATTAATTTAAATAGTTCTCAAGTGTATAAAGTTACAAGGGAAATCAACTGGAACGTAAATAGAACAAATTACACCGGAAACCCATTCGGTATAACGCTTTTTGAAGTAATGCTTTCTCATTTGAAATATTGATTTTTGAAAATACTGTTTGTCAATTTGAAGCAAAATATTTTTAAAGTAGATCCTTTTTTAGAGAAAATTTATTCTTATCAGACATAAAACATGTTTTTTTTGCATATTCTTATCATATCTAAGATAGGGATCTCCTGTTCCTTCGGTTCGCGTTCGTGGTTGAACTTCTTTTCGAAGCTCTCATTGGTCAAAAAACTGAAATCCGATGCTCTCATTGGTCAAACACGAACGCAAACCGAAGGAACAGGGGATCCCCCAGTTAAAATCGTTTTTTTTTTTTAAATATCAGTGGAAAAATCGAAAAATTTTGGAATTCTCCCATAGGGGTATGCTTCATACCGTATGAATCATACGGTATGAATCATACCGTATAATCATTTGAAGTAAAGTTTTTTGATGGATTTGTATTTCGTCTTATGTCCTGGTGGTCAGTAAAAAGGCTTAAAACTTGTAAAAACTCATTGCCCACAGAAATATTACAAATGTTATATCAAAAATCATGATAAATTTGACAAAAATATTTATATAATATTAATTTACCTTATAGTATGGCGAAAGTCTCATTTGAGTGACCGAGTTGATATGCTCTTTTAATCTCGTGAAAAGATCGTCCCATCCTCTAATAAGTTTGCACTTGTTCTGATAGTTAATCAAGTCCAACTCATAAGTTTGCCAAGCTTCTTTAACTTGGTTCAAAAATTGCTCCAAAGCCATTTCTCCCTGTGCAACAAGCAGAATTTCCTTGAAAATTGGTTCATAACGAAGTAAATCAAGGTCCCAGAGATCGCCTTAGAAATGTTCGAAAATTGATGAAAAAATTAGTTTTCCGAAAAAAAATATTAAAAACGAACAAAATCCATATGAAAAATCTAAATAGATTTTACTTCTTTTGAAGACATTTTTTGCTTTTTGGTCTGTTTACTTCAAAAATAAGTGTTTCGTTACATGATCAACCTCCATTTTGTCCAGTTCCAGGTAAATAGCTATGACAACGAAAAACATATATTAAAAATATTATTACCCGCTAGATTATTATGGTATTTAAAAAGAATAATAGTATATACATATTACTTGCTGGCAAACGCCCTGACAATATACCAAACGTCCCGACAAAACCAACGTACTCACTAAAATTCTTAGAAAATGATAAAAAATATAAAATAATTGGATAATAAATAAAAAATTGAACAATTTGGTGGAGAAACTTTTCTTTCCTTAACATTTTGATTCGTTTTCGAAAACTGTGGGAAAATATTTAAAGTTTTTTTCGAGCACTTTCCTAGAATAAGTTCTTGTAAATTCCAGTTAACTCTCAGCTTTTTAATAAGTTGTTTCCAATGTCGCTCTTTGACCGTAGAAGATTTTAACTCTACGACAATCCAGTTTGATTTAATCATCGATTTAAGTTTATTCATAGTGTGCTCATAACTTGCATACTGACGTAATCTAGCTGGGAAGGTTTTCATTTGCTCCCGAAGCTGATCCAAGCTGGCCCGAAGTTTTCGGGGTTGAATCACTTGCCAGCTCTGATCTTTCAATACTTCGATTTGCTCGGTGATTTTACCTGAAAATAAAAAAGTTATTTTTTCTTTCTTGATTTTAAAACTTTGATTTAAAAAATGAGGAAAATTTAGCAAGGAAAACATTTATTCTTCACAGAGTTTGCAATTTAATTTTAAAAAAATTTTCGAAGAAGATTCTAGCTTAAATATTTTTCAAATTTGAAAATAAATTAATTAATAAACTAAAGTTTCCGAAACATCTTAAATTCTGAATGAAAATTTGTCCCAAATTCCTTTTTTTACAAGGTTTTTTTTACAAGTAATTTCTTTCTAAATTCCTTTCCCAACCATAGTCACCTCTCAGTAGTTAATAGGGTGTCCACACCGTTTATATTCTGGCTCTTGAAAACGACTCATCCGATTGAGTTCTTAGATAGCTCAAAATGACCAAACATATTTAGAAAAAATTGTAAAAAATAGGTCCGAATCGGACCATTTTCACAACTTTTATATCAAAAACTTGAAATAAATCTCAAGTGTTTTTTTTTAATTTAAAAAGATCGTCTGATTCGGACCAATAATTTTTGTGAGATTTGTCTTTCTAAATATGTGTGGCTATTTTGAGCTATCTAAGAACTCAATCGGACAATTCGTTTCCAAAAACCTCAATGTAAACAGTGAGATATGCTTCATAAATTTATAATAAAAGTTTCTATCTCGGAAATTTACCTAATTCGCTCCAAATTTCCTTCAAATCATTCAATTCTTCCAAAGAGACTTGAAGACGTTCAGCAACCACTCCTGACCCAGTCGTATCTGCGAGCTCTAAAGCTTCCTTTGCTTGTCTTTGATTTTCTCGATCTTCCTCAACCCGCACAAATTTTGTCGAAAAAATTTGAAGAGAATTAAGCGCCTCGGATGGTTTCAAGCTTGGCGAAACTGGTTTTCCGCGGTCCCAATCGGAGAGTAAATTTGCAGTTTTTTCCTCGACAACCTTGTCTTCGGAGACGATTCGAAGTTGTAACGAAGCGATTTGAGATTGGATAGCAGTATCTTTACGTTTATGAATATCGCAAAATGCGCTCCATTCACCTTCAATATTATCAATATACAGCCAGTTTGAAATGGAAATTGATATCTAAAAAAAAGGTGAAAAACAGATTAATTAATAAAAAAAATAATTATAAAATTAATTATAAAACATAACACCATTTTTAATAAAAGGTTTAGTATGGAAACTTTTTGTTCATTATAAAATTGCATAAAAACCTTAACAAACAAAAAATATTATTTGCAATTTGAAAACTATTTCATTTTAATTCGAATTTTTTAGAAACATTTTAATGTTACTTAAGTAAAAACAAATGTCAACTATAATTAGGGAGCGAACGGTAAACTTGAGTAAATATACTCCAAGGAAAATGATTCTGAGCATTAAAATATTCTTGAGCGCTTTAGTGGCCAAAACCACTTTTTAATGACTAAATTGCAAATTGAGCTTATTTTCCATTTTTAAGTTTATTTGTTAATATCTCACAAATAAATTTGCTATTTTCTAGAAATAAAATTTTTTTCGGTCAATTGGAACGAAAAATTTTGAATTTGAGCAAAAATCATAAACAAATTATAGGCTCTACCATCCGAGCGCGGATATCCAAAGATATTTTGCATACATCAATAAAGAAAAACCCGTAATTTCAAAAAAACGAATAAAAAAAATAAAAAGGTATTTTTTTCAATTTCACACCCGTTTTTTTGTTGTTTTTGTACCTTATTCCCTATTTTAACCGTTATATTTTGGCCCGTTAGATTTCGCATGTAAATAAATTTATTTTAAAATTTCATTTAAAAATAGGAAAAAAAACTTTACATGTTCATTAAAATTATGGAGGTTATGTTTTAATATTTTTAACTTTTATATGTTAAATAATTTACCTTTGCTTTTCTAGCAATTTCTGGCCCCCTTGAAATTGATTTACAGTATCTCCCCAATGTTTCATTTGTCGCTTCATTTTTTGAACTTGAGTGATCAATTGGACAGCATCGGATGTATGAGCAGATTCGGTAGTGGAATTTTCAAGTTCAGATCGAGCTCTAGAAATTTCGACGTGGAAAGTGCTCATATGATCAGCCATCATGGTTCCGAAAGATGAAAGCATTTCTGGGTTTGAGGGTTAAAAACTTTCCAAAAAATTTATTGAAATTTTTGATTACTGTCAAATTTGTCAATGAATTTAGCAATAAATTCAAAATATTAATATACGCTTAAATATTATGGTTTTTGCCGACAAAAATAATCTTTGAAGTTTTTTTCAAACATTTAAGGTTGCCGGTTTGTCCATATCGATCATTATGCCTGGGTCACTTTAAAAACTTATTTGCCTGTTAAAAGAATAGGGAATAAGTTGTTCTAAAGTTCATCCCAAGGCGATAACTTGATCGATACTATTGGATTACCGGACCTCAGAGTACAAATCCTAAATATTTGAATGATACAAACAACGCAAGATATTAGCACCCAATCAAAACCGTTGATTGCGGAATAGGCCGATTTTCATTGGTCAGGTTCATGATAAGGATCAACTCATCAAATGCTCATATTTCGCATTTTTCAAATATTTAGGATTTGTACTCTGAGGTCCGGTAATCCATATAGGCACCTAATTCTCGAAAATGGCGAAAAATCTCAAAATTTCTGTTATTTTGTCTATACGAAGCCCTTATACTGTCGTGTGTATCTATAAGGACAGGTGAATTCGACAGTAAATATTTTATTAAAATTTCTAAATTCTGTATCAAAACTAAAATTTTCAACTCTCCTTTATGCCAAGCATCGTATTTGAGGGACACTTTTGATTGGACCTTTCCAAATTCAACGGTAACGGGACCTGTGGTGAAAATTGTCTCCGAAGTGTCGAAGGTTTGACGTCGTTTTCGGACATCGACCAACATAGCTTGCCATACATTAACATCAGAACCCATAGCTTTGTAGATTGCACCTAAATGTTTTTGGTATTTTCTACTATCATTTTTTGACAATGAAGAATACAATGAGAATTTCATAAAATAAAAAAAAGGTAAGATAGTAAATCGGCTATTTAGTACATTGGCTATATTTCAGAAAAATTTAAAGTTTTTTGACATTTCTGGAATTCTAGATTTTTTCTGAGATTGAGCTCCGGGTTCAATAAAAATCATAAAATTTCTAATAAGCTCATCAAAAAAATCTTTTCAGGCATTCTTTTTTCGACCATAAATTGAATTATTTAATATCACATATGCAATTTTGCAACTTTTCAGGTATTTTACTGATTTAAAAAAAATTGATTATTTTTTCAAATATTTTTTAAGAAACATATGCGTAAAATAGTATTTCTGAGCAGTTCCCGCTAACTTCGTTCCCCAAAAATGAATACAACTCAACAAAAGTCAATATTTAGTAAATATAACCGATTTACTTAATAGCCGATTTACTATCTTACCAAAAAAAAAAGATTTCTATTCATTTTTTAAGTTTATTTTTAATTCTATTCGTATTTTTTTTGTTATTTTTTTAGTTTATTTTTAAGTCTATTCGTATTTTTTTACCTTTTTTGAAATTTGTTTTAAGTTATTTTTTTTAATTTTATTCGATTTTTTTTTCAAATTTATACCTGATTGCATGTCCCATAAGAATTGATAGTGAAGCCATTGTTTTACATATTTATCCACATTTGAGTTAACATCAGAAATCGTTTCATAAACTTTATCCAAAGTAACATTTCCAGATGGTAATTTCTCCATCACAGATCTATAATGAAGATCAATATCCGTTTGTTTCTCCATAACTCCAACCTGATATTTATGAGCTAAGAAAGAGGGTACAATTTTAAGAANGCCAAAGTGGCATATTTTAGTGTTTCTAATGAACATTTTTTTCAAGTTTGCAATCCCTAAGTTTATTTTTTTATTTCAGAAGAGGTCTGAATTACGGAGAAAGAACTCTTATTTTTTATTAACTTTTCTGGTCACTCGAAGATTCACTTTACTAAATATAAATCAATGTCTTGATGAAGTGTTCAGTTTCAAGGGATGAGTTCTTGTTTGACAGTTTTTTCAAACGTGTGAGGCTTATAAAACGCCCAGGGCGGAATTCTCAAAGTTTAACCAGTTAATTCTAACTACAAATTAGAGTACACAAAAACTCGACTAAATCTAAGCTATAAAAATAAAATTTCGGAATTGTTTAATGGAAAATTGAGATTGTTTTTCAAAAATTTGAAGCATGTTACGTTCTGAATTAGTGAAATTAGCAATATGCGTTAGCGTGTCTCCTCAAAACGCAAAGTTAGGCTAGAAAGAAAGTTTCAAAATCTCATGTCAGACAAATAATCGAAAAACGATTGTTACCGGGCCAATTATTTTTGAATTTTTACTTACCGAATAATATCACGATTGATTTTAGCAAAATAAATTATGTTCACGCAAATGTTGAATTTACATAGATGAGATAATTTGATATTCGAAAATTTCAACTCTGCGATCGATAGAACTTAAAAGAAATACCTCGAATTCGTTCTCTCATTGTAAGGTACATTTATTGTCATCAAGAACGCGAGTTCAAATCTCAACCCATCAGATCTACATCACCATCGAATTAATCCATTGACGTTTCGCTGTTCCTTCTTTACATTATAACCAATTCGGGAAAGAGATTGGCCGTGTTAAAGAGCCTCATTCAGTCCTCACGATGTTCGGTCAAGATTTACCGTATAATTCCCTTTGAAAGGACGCTATAATTTTGTGTCGAAAATTTTAGAGAAATATTTGGTATTAAAATTTCCTTGTAAAAACTTTTTCGATAAAAATTTTCGTTATCGAAACGAATTTCATTTTTTTTGAAACAACTAACCGAAAATCGAATGGAAAACCAAGACGGTTAATTTAAGGGGGGAAGTTAGCGGCGTTTTTTTAGTGTTATCATGAAATCCGTCAAATTAGCTAGGGAATCGTCAAGAAAACACAAAAGAGAATAAAAAAAATTAAAAATTTAAAAAAAACGTTCGCAAATATTCATTTTTTGCAGAATTCAATCTTAGAAAAACATTTAAAACCCTATTTTCGACCGAGAACATCAAAAGATAATCAAAAAGATTAGCGATTTTTTCTTCTCGCCATTCACTTCTAAGCTTCGAATTTTATCTGATTTCCGATTACATAGGCAACATTTTTGGGATGTTCAGCTTCCGGTTACTATCCGTTTTGGTAAAAAAAAATTTGGTAGTTCATCGTGAGTTAAAAGGCAATAATATAAGCTCGTCAAAATGAGTCGGACGAAAATGTTTATACCTCCCGTTAAGAAATGGCTTTTGGATCAATAACTTACGCAACCGCCTCATGCCGTCAAGCAATTCAAGTGCAAGTTAACAAGGTTGCCAGCGGCATTATTACGCAGAACAGATGGTCCAACCATGCATCAAAACCGTGGTTAATTGTCTGAATTTGACAAAGTGGCACAACTGTTGTCAACCCCGCACTTCCCGCTCTCGGAGGGTCAACTTCTCCTGGAACTATGATGTTTTCTCAGACAAGTGGAATTTTTCCTGTAGTTGGCAACTAGCCGCTCTGGTGGTGTAGGATATTGGGAAGAAGTCGGAGTAATGAATGGAGAGAATACATTCAGCCACAGTTTTTTTAACATGTCTCAGAAACGGCTGGCATTAAAATTTGTCCTGGCATGTTATAAAGTGATTTCAAGTACATATACTTTAATCATTGGATTGGTAGTTAAAAAGATTGTATTTTATACCTACGAAGTTATTCCAACACTTTAATGCTTCTTAGCAAAGATAGTATATTAGATTCCAAATACAAAGAAAAATTTGATATAGGAAAATTTGTTTTGCGCTTTGTTCATGCTACCCAAATACGGTCATATAATCACTGTTTGTTTTGACTTTTTTGAGGGGAAAAGTTGCACAAAATCCTTAAGATCGATAACTTCACCAAACTCATTTAACATATTTGACATATTTATATTTAGACAATCTTATTTAAAAAAAAAAGATGCGATTTCGAAAGATTTCTTCACTTAATTTTTGGGAAAATTTGGACTATGATAAATTATTTTTGGCATTTTTTATAAATTTTAAAGAATAATTTCCCATCGCTAAGATAGGCGTCGCCAAAATATTTTAGCGAGAAATATAATTTTGTGTATTTGGCGTTTTTTATGAGAATTTCAAAAAATTCGAAGTAAAGAACTTTCGATCATCAAATTATATCATTAAAATTAGAGATCGTCACTTCGTTTAATCAGCTTTGTTATATTTAAACTTTCTTTTCAACTATCCTGAATTTAATATTGCATACTTTGATACCCATTCCTGTTCTGCTAATCTTCTGCAATGATTCTTCTGTAACTTCTTCCTCATTTCGCGGCTTCTTTCAGCAAAACTTGTTGATATCTTTATTCGTTTAAACATACCAGCAGAAGCCCAAAACGGTATTCAAATGCCGAAGTCAAATCATAATGCGATTTGACGCGGGACAATTGTTCGAAACACAGTCAAAAATCGGTAAACAAATTTCTTTTGAAATAATTCTGCCATTCGGGAAGACCTTCGAAGAGAGCCAAAACTTCGCGAGTTATTTACGATCGCCTTCGTAAGCAAGGGACGAACGTTTTTTCAATTTCTGGCAGTTGGATCGCGGCATACCCTGGATCATAGTTGATAAACTGGCCATATCTCCAGATACACTTAAGTAATTGTATATATTATCGCCCAATTGTTTCAAGATAATAAAAATTCAACAAAAATATTTTGTATTTTATCGACATGAAAGAATGAGTATGACTCTGCTTATCATGTGAATTGCAAACTCTCGATAGATAGCGTTTTATAGCTGTGCATGACTTTCGACAAAATTTTTACGGACGTTCTGTCAAATTAAAATCGTTGAATTGAAGCTTAAACTATTTAAGTAGAGCGTTTCTGAGTACAAAACTAATTTTGAAATAGTTTCAACGAAAAATTTAGTGAATTTTTTTAAAGGTAAAGTAAATGCTTTTAAAAGTTAAAGTGTATTTTGAAAAGTCTGAAATTTGTTACAGATTTACAAGTTGCGTTTAGATCAGTCAGTTTGACTCGCGAGATAGATACCTTCAGTCATGTATTAACCCCTTGAATACTTCTACCTGATGGTTTATTTCCAGAGTTGAAATTTATTGGTGAAATATTAGTGCGGGAGCTGTTAAGTAAGAGCTTCTTGAATGTTTATTTCGCGACAGACAGCTATGATTCTCTCCTCGTCGACTGTAAAGTCTCAAACACCCAGCACGCTACTTTGGCCACAAACCAATTGAATTCGACCCATTGGCTTAGATCAAAAGTTTCATCACAATTGAAACTAGAGTCAAATCGACAAGAGCTTTTCCAGGGCCTTTCACCGCTCTTGTTTTACCGGACGCGCCGGCCAAATGGAAGACCACAAGTCGGAGAATCGGAAGACCTGGTTCAATGGTTACCGCAGGTGGTTAATGGAGTTTGGCAAGTTTGTCTGTCAGGACCCGAGCATATTCGCGAAAACCATAGTAAATGCGCATTTCCATTTGACGAAAGGTATTTGAAGGGTCTTTTCTTTGGCATCGTAGTAAAATCGCATTCTGCTACAACCATTCCAAAATTTTACGATAAGGAAACAGTTTCTTCTTAAGTTCATCTGAAATTTTTTAAGTATTTGTTTCCTCAGGAAGAACGCAAAAACTACAAATTTTTGTATTCTGAATTTTCTCGTCCCGAAATTCATTGTTACTCGAAATTTTTTTACAAATCAATTCCGTTACAGAATAAAATTTAAAACATCAAAATTTTAATAATCATTTATTTAAAATTTTATAAAAGCATAAAGTGATAGCCTATAATCAAGTAAAAGTGTTTATTTTGACATCTGACAATACAGAATACATACTTATTACTGTATTGTTATTCTTATGTCAGATCGTCAAAATAACACTACTTTACAAGTATTAAAAGCTTTTCAGACAACCAATCTTTAAAGAATCAAGAAAAATTCGCCAAATGTTTTAAAAACAAAGATTACTTTTTGTTCTATTTATATTTATTTTTCGTCAAAATTAAAAAAAACAATATTTTTTTTTCGTAATACTGATTATGGATTTTACAACGGTGTCTCTTGATATACAGATTCAATAATAGGTTCAATTTTTTCTTCTGATTGGCCGCTGCTCTGCAGGACCGAATTGCAGCAAAAAGTCATCAGTTGGCTTTCAAGATTGAACACACTCAATCAAGTGTGCTTTTTCAATGCATTCTACCATTCGTCCAATGAATTTGCAGAAAGATTCACAAACTAATTTGATTGTCGGAATCTAACCATTTGAAAAAAGAAAAGCCTGGTCCATTTACTTGCAACCATTTCTTTGGCCGGATATTAAATAGCTCCGATTTCAGTCGGGTCATAGTTTCTTTGAAACCGAATCATTTCAAAATTTTGTTGACTTTATGTTAGATCTCTGCCAAATAGACTATTTGTTGTTACGCTGGTCATGGCAATACCCGTTAAATTAAATATCTCGATATTTCGAAAACGGACTCTAAGAGTTCTTTTCAGTGAGCGCAGGAAGACACTTAAATTTTTCGCAGAATGTGTCAGGGTTCAAATTTTGTTATATGTGAGCACAAAATGCAGATTACAAAAAACCTATGGGTATCACGATTGCATATGAAACCGAATTTCATGTGAGCATTTTTTATCCTGCTTTATTCAGAATAAGCCCCGAAAGTCCTTTGCACAGCGATTCTTCGTGCCTTTTTCGAGCAATCCGAGCCATTTAGTTAATTTGGATATTTTGTTATCAACTGTTGATAGTGTTAATATTTCATCCTTTGAGGAAGAACACCAAGAATAGTTTTTTCTCTCTACAAGATTATGCCATGGGACACAGCGAACATTTTCTTGAAATGTTTCTGCAATTTTCCGATGCCTTTGAGAAGGTTACAATTTGTAGAATTTGTTATTGTTTTCTGTCAAAAATGTTGCTGGAAAAGCTAATATGAAAAAATGATTTTTGCATCTCGTTTTTCTGATTTCGATAAATTTGTGCAGGTGTTGCACATAACATTTTGCGTTATAAATAATTTATTAACCTGATTTTCGCCTCAAAATAGTTCGTAAAATATGGTGAAGATTGTGTACAAAAGTTTAAAAATTGTTATATTTTGGATTATGGTAAATACATAGGTCCTTTTCAAGGGAATTATCATGTGAAGAAATTAAAATATCTTATAAATTGTTTTGTTAACACTCATTTTCTGAATTGGGAATACAGTCATGCCGCCGCTTACTGCGAACACCACAAATTTGAATGGTGCGTTAATCTGAACCACTTGTAAGGGGAAATTTTAGGTTGATCAAAATAAGAATTTCAAAACGCTTTCTTCCAATGGTCAAATTTCTGCAGAAGGGTCCAGATCGTTGAGTGGCGATGTTCAATTTAGGGTGTCTCCATTAGGCGCGATGGACGTAATGTGATCTTAGGCATGTTGCTGTTGTTACCGTTGAGGTATAAAAGAGGAAGAAATCGAAAAAACTCACGCCGTATTTGGAAGTTTCAAGTACAAAATTCTTTGTATGTTTTTTGTTTTTAAGATGCAAATTTTAAGATCAAATAAAGTACGAAGATAAAATACTGAGAGAGAAATATCAATTATCTATTTATTACAGTATTTTCTCGGGATCACACCGATAAAAACGTTTCGAATACTCTGATGTCAAAAGATCAAAAAACACTTCCATCCAAATCAGCACAAAATATGAAATTCTAAAACCACCCTTGTGATTACCGATAATTTTCGGAAGATCTTCATCCCACAAAAAAACCGGAGAACGCAGCTGTCCCGCTCCAATACTCACCCAAGAGCGTTTTTGAATGCTTGCGCCAAAGATTACCTAACGTTCAAGATTTCGCTGAACAATTGGAATAGTGTAACATCAGCACAAGAGAGCGCCCGAGCCATTTTTCAGTCAAGTTCGAAATTCGAAATGATAGAGGGCACCGCTGGTTTCTTGGGTGAGCATGTGGTAAATTCGGCTGAAACGGTAAATATTCCTTCCAATAGACCCTCTGCGTTGAACATCGATTCAAGATCAAAAATGACATTCAGGGTTCGGTTAAGTTTTCGATCCCAAAGAAGTCTATGTTTCGACATACCTAAAATTCGGTTAATTTTTTAAGAGTGGATTTATTTCGCCCGCTGAGATAACATGTCGAAAACATCCGATGATCGTACTTGATAATTGGGTGAAAAACTCGTATAATAAAAAATATTCAATATAATTGAATCAAATAACTTAAAAAAATGTGTATAAAACTTTTGGTAATTTTCATCAGATTCAAACAAAATTTTGCGGATTGTGACAAAAAGGCGCCAATGATCGATGTTATAAGCTCAACTTTTGACCCAATCGTTCTGAAAAAATAGGTAGAACATTTTCTGCAAATAATCGAGAAAATGAGCTTTCACATTTTTTTGGCGAACTACGGAAAACGTATGTAGCTTTTTAGGTTCAGCAAACCGGAGTAAAACCAGATAAGAGAATTTTTTCGAATGTACAGCGAGCCCTCGCTTTATCTTTAGACCGCAAATTACGTTTACCCCTCACACTCGCCATTTTTAGATACACTGTGATTACGAGACCAGGAATCCTTGAAAAGAATTTTCTGAATCATCTCCATTTTCTGATTTTCGTAGTGACTCCTTGAGGTTAATTTTTATTTTGTCACAAGTGATTTCGAAAATTGCGTGATATTAGGCTCTATTTGTCGGGAAGAACACTGTAGATTGAAGACGAACAATTGAAGTTATTTCTTAGGAGATCAGCATTAAGCAAAATTTAATTCGGCAATCCTCCTATTAATTTTTGTTCTTGCCGTAATTAATATAATTAAAAAATTGTCTATCTTAATCTCAAGATAAGAAAACGTAAGTTGCAATCGCTTTTATTTTCCTAATAACGCAAAAGTAGGTCCCTCGAATGGCCGTTTGGATGTGAGAGGTTAAAGCGGTTTTGCTGGAGCTAAGTGTTCGGCATTGAAACAAACTAAAATCAAGCTATAAAGAAAGGGAGATACAATTTACTTCAAAGTCTAGCAACGTAATTCTAATACACACCACCCCTTAAATAGGGTCGATGTGAAAATGTATAAATTGAGATTTTGAACATGACACAGAGAGGAAGACAAGTTCTAAGCTTAAATTTCATGTTTTTGTGAAATCAGATTATGAGATCCAAATTCTTCAAATGGATAAAAAATATTTTTGCGCCACCCCATTATTTTTGGAATGCGAGACATCATGAGAAATATAAGATTTTGGTACATTACAAATGTTTAGCAAACTTATATATTTTTTTTATCCTATTTTGAAAAATTCGATCTCAATAATCTGATCAGCAACATTGGATTTTGATGCTCTAGAGACTCTTGTTCTTGCGCTTTCATGTCAAAATCTCAATTATTACAGTGATTGTAAATTTTGTACTCCTCTTTTTCAATTTGGATAACGTTGCTATCCGCAAATGAAACGATCAATTTTACCATAGCCTACGTCTTCTTTCGGGATTGAACCAATCAAAACGGGTAATTAAGTGGAATTCAGATGTGTCCAAATGGAAAAAGAGGAGAAAAAACTGTGTAGCTCAGTACATTTTGACTATCGAGCCCTTAAAATACTATCTCAACATATGATAGAATTCCGTCAGTACCCCTAGCTCAATTAACTTGTAAAAAACGATAGAATCCGGAAATGCGAATAAATATAATTGTAATTTTTTCTCGAAAAGTGCAAGTGCCAAAAAAGAAATGAATATTTCTAAACTGATGACGTGAATGTCTAATATCGGTCTCATGGTAACTTCTATCTTTACAATCATTTAATTTCAATAGTTCTCAAGGATTTGTAAAAGTTCAACGGGAAAATCAACTGGAACTTATAGAATCAATTACACGAAACCTTCGGTTATACGCTTTTTGAAGTATATGTTTCTCATTGAATATTGTTTTAAAATAGCTGTTTGGTCATTTGAAGCAAATCGTTTTTAAAAATTTTCAGTTGGAAACACGAAAAATTTTGGAATTTCTCCATAGGTATGCTCATACAGTCTAATCATACCGTAATATAATGCATTTTGAAGTAAGTTTTTTGATGATTTTGTATTCTTCTCAGTCCTGTGGCTGTCAGATAAAAAGCTTTAAAATCTTTGTAAACAAACTTCATGCCCACAGCATAATATTCAATTGTTATATTAAATCATTGTAAATTGTCGCAAAAAATTCTATATAAATTATATACCTTATAGTATGCGAAAATGTCTCATTTGAGTGACCCGAGTTGATATTCTCTGTTTTAATCTGTGAAAGAATCGTCCATCCTCTAAAAGTTTGCACTTTTCTGAAGTTTAATCAAGCCACTCATTAAGTTTGCCAAGCTTCTTTAACTTGGTTCAAAATGCTTCCAAAAGCATTTCTCCGCGTGAACAGCAGCGATTTCCTTGAAATTGGTTCCATAACGTAAAGTAAATCAAGGTTCCCGAGAATCGCGCTTAGAATGTGGAAAATTGATGAAAAAATAGTGAAAAAAAATATTTAAAACGACAAAATCCATATGAAAAATCTAAATAGATTTTACGTTATTTTGAAACATTTTTTGCTTTTTGGTGTCTGATTTAGCTCAAAAATATGTTTGATTGTTACTATACAACCTCCATTTTGTCCAGTTCCAGGTCAAATAGCTATGACAACGAAAAAAACATATATTAAAAATAGTATACCCGCGAGATTATTATTGGTTATTTAACAAAGGATTATAGTATATTACAATATTACTGCTGAGGCAAGCCGCCCGTGACTTCATATACCAAAACTCCCGACAAAACCAACGTACTCACTAAAATTCTTAGAAATGAGTATAGAAAAAAATATAAATGATAATTGGAATATAACAAATTGAACCAATTGGTGGAGAAAGAAACTTTTCTCTTTCCTTAACATTTGATTCGTTTGTCGAAAAGCTGTGGGAAAATATTTTAAGTTTTTTTCGAGCACTTTCCTGCGAGATAAGTTCTTGTTACAATTCCAGTTTAACTCTCAGCTTTTAATAAGTGGTTTCCAATGTCGCGTCTTGACCGCGTAGGAAGATTTTAACTCTACGACCAAGCCAGTTTGATTTAATCATCGATCTTAAGGTTGTTCATAGGTCGTGCTCATAACTTGCATACTGACTAATCTAGCTGGGAGGTTCTTTCATTTGTCCCCGAAGCTGATCCAAGCTGCCGACAGTTTTCGTTGATATCGCTTGCCAGCCTCTGATCTTTCATACTCGATTTGCCTCGGTGATTTTACTGAAATAAAAAATTATTTTACTTTCTGATATTTTAACTTTGATTTAAAAAAATCGAGGAAATTTAACAAGGAAAACACAGTTATTTTTCAGAGTTTGCAATTAAATTTTAAAAATTTTTCGAGAAGTTCTAGCTTAAAATATTTTTCAAATTACTGAAAAATAATAATTATATTAAAACTAAAAGTTTCCGACAACTCTTAAATTCTGAAAACAAAATTGTCCCATTCTTTTACGTTTTTTTACAGATTTCTAAGTTCCTTCCATAAATGTCCTTCAGTGTATGTGTCCACAACCGTTTACTGGCTCTTGAGACTCTCGTGGGTTTACATAGCTCATCACTTCAGATTAGTTAATAGGGTGGCCATTCACGCTTTATATCCAAAGGCGTTTGAAAACCTCATCCGTTTTGAGTCTTAAAAGATAGTCTCATTGTACCAAATACTATTTGAGATCTTTTAAAATAGTGTGCTGAACTCTAAGAACCATTCAGCAACTTTCAAAACCTCAAGTAAACATTGAGATGTTTCATAAAATTTCAAGTAGTTTTTTCTCTAATTTACCATAAAAATCCTCAATTCTTCAAGTACGAATCAATTCTTGTAGAGATTGACCGTCTGCACCTCTACCACGTATCTGCTGAGGCCTAAGCTTCTTGTAGCTTTTTATCTCAAGATATCTCAACTCGACAATTTGTTGTCCAAAAATCTGTAATGAGACGATTGCGCTCAGAAATATGGTTTCCATACTCTGCCGGAAACTTTTCCGTCAATCGTCGAATGCATTTTCCTTCAAACCTTCGATATCTTCCAGGAGACTCAAGTAGTTACCAACGATCCTGGATCATGGTATGGCGAGTTAAACTTCCTTTGTTGATCTGATGACTTTGTCCTCTCTTCAACTACATAAGCCTTCGATGCAAATTATGTCAAAAAATGAATAGTAATAGGTACTTTTAAGGCCCCCCTCTAGCATGTATAGAGTTTTCACGGCGAACTTTGGTTTATCGCAGCCCCAATAGGCCGAGTAAATTTTAGTCGTATGATCCACTTCTCTATCCCGAAACAGTATTTCGCTTTAGTTTAGCGGCTCTTCAGACGATTCGAGTTGGTAAAAAGCCATATTGAAAAGATTAAATATTTCGTTTGATATCCGACACAAATGCCTCATTCCCTATGATATATATATACAGCCAGTTGGGAGTCATTTATCTAAAAAACAAGCATGACCATAATTAATAAAAATATATAATAAAATCTAATTATAGAAACTATAACACCATTTTTAATTAAAGGTTATATGGAAAGTTTTGGTTTCATTATTAATGATGAAAAACCTTAACAACAAAAAAATATTATTTGCAAGTTTGAACACGATTTCATTTAATTTCGATTTTTTAGAAACATTTTAAGTTAAAAACATAGTACAATGTCACTATAATTAGGGAGCGATCCGGTAAACTTGAGTAATATACTTCCAAGGGAAAATGGATCTGAGCATTAAAATATTTTGGGCGCTTTAGTGCAAAACCACTTTTATGACTTAAAATTTGCAATGACAGCTTATTTTTTCAATTTTTAGTTTATTTGTTAAATTATCTCACAATTCAAATTCTGCTATTGTTCTAGAAATAATTTGTTTTTCGGTTAACAATTGGAACGAAAAATTTGAATTGAGCAAAATCAGTAAACCAAATTATAGCTTTACCATCGGCGCGAGTATCCAAAGATAATTTTGCGATACATTCAATAAAGAAAAACCCCGTAATTTCAAACAAACCGTATTTAAAAAACCGAATAAAAAATTATAAAAGGTATTTTTTTCAATTCCACACCCGTTCTTTTTTTTTGTTTTTGTCACCTTATTCCTATTTTAACCGTTTTATATTTTGGCCGGGATTTCGATGTCAAATAATTTATTTTTAATTTCATTAAAAATAGGAAAAAAACCTTTACATTTTCATTAAAATTTATGGAGGTTATGTTTTTAATATTTTTAACTTTTATATGTTAAATAATTTACCTTTGCTTTTCTAGCAATTTTCTGCCCCTTGAAATTGATTTACAGTATCCCCCAATGTTTCATTTGGTCGCTTCATTTTTTGAACTTGAGTGATCAATTGGACAGCATCGGATGTATGAGCAGAATCGGGAGTGGAATTTTCAAGTTCAATCGAGCTCTAGAAATTTCGACGTGAAAGTGCTCATATGATCAACATCATGGTTCCGAAAGATGAAAGCATTTCTGGGTTTGGAGCGTTAAAAACTTTCCAAAAAATTATATGAAATTTTTGATTACTGTCAAATTTGTCAATGAATTTAGCAATAAATGTCAAATATTAATATACGCTAAATATTATGGTTTTTGCCGACAATAATAATCTTTGAAGTTTTTTTCAAACATTTTAAGGTTGCCGGTTTGTCCATATCGATCATTATGCCTGGTCACTTTAAAAACTATTTGCCCTGTTAAAAGAATAGGAATAAGTTTTTAAAGTTACCCAGGCATAATGATCGATATATTGGATTACCGGACCTCAGAGATACAAATCCTAAATATTTGAATGTACAAACACGCAAGAATTAGCACCCAATCAAAACCGTTGATTGCGGAATAGGCCGATTCATTGGTCAGGTTGATAAAGGATCAACCAATCAAATGCTCATATTTCGCATTTTTCTAAATATAGGATTTGTACTCTGAGGTCCGGTAATCCATTAGGCACCTAATTCTCGAAAATCTCAACAATTTCTGTATTTTGTCTAACGAAGCCTTATACTGTCGTGTGTATCTATAAGGACAGGTGAATTCGACAGTAAATATTTTATTAAAATCTAAATTCTGTATCAAAACTAAAATTTTCAACTCTCCTTTATGCCAGGCATCGTATTTGAGGGACACTTTTGATTGACTTTCCAAATTCAACGGTAACGGACCTGTGGTGAAAAAATTGTCTCCGAGTGTCGAAGGTTTGAAGTCGTTTTCGGACATCGACCAACATAGCTTGCAACATTAACAGTCAGAACACAAGCCTTTGGTAGATGCACCTAAATGTTTTGGGTATGTTCTCTACTATCATTTTGACAATGAAGATACAATGAGAATTCATAAATAAAGAAAAAGGTAAGATAGTAAATCGGCTATTTAGTACATCGGCTATCTTTCAGAGAAAATTTAAAGTTTTTTGACATTTCTGGAATTCTAGATTTTTCTGAGATTGAGCTCCGGTTCACATAAAAATCATAAATTTCTATAAGCTCATCAAAAAAATCTTCTTCAGGCATTCTTTTTTCGACCATAAATTGAATATTTAATATCACATATGCAATTTTGCAACTTTTCAGGTATTTTACTGATTAAAAAAAAATTGATTATTTTTTCAAAATTTTTAAGAAACATATGCGTAAAATAGTATTTCTGAGCAGTTCCCGCTAACCTCGTCCCAAAAAGATACAACTCAAACAAAAGTCAATCATTAGTAAATATAACCGATTTACTTAATAGCCGCATTTACTATCTTACACAAAAAAAAATTCTATTCATTTTTTAAGTTTATTTTTAATCTACGTATTTTTTTGTTTTTTTTTAGTTTTATTTATTAAGTCTATTCGATTTTTTTACCTTTTTAATTTGCTTTTAAGTCATTTTTTTAATTATATTCGATTTTTTTTCACAATTATACCTGATTGCATGTCCCATAAGATTGATAGTGAAGCCATGTTTTTACATATTTTATCCACATTTGAGTTAACATCAGAAATCGTTTCAATAACTTTATCCAAAGTAACATTTCCAGAATGGTAATTTCTCCATCACAGATCTATAATGAAGTCATAAGCCGTTTGTTTCTCCATAACTCCAACCTGATATTTATGAGCTAAGAAAGAGGGTACAATTTTAAGAACACAATAATCTGATATAACCGAACTTATTAGTATAAAAAGCTATATTTCAGAAAATAAACAAATTAGAGGAAAAAACATTTAAAAATTAGGTCAAAGGAAGAAAATTATCCATTTTTCATTTTGCCAAATTGCAAAGATTAAAATGAAGATCACAAAGTTTAATATATTTTTTAATTTCCAAGCTAATTTTTAAATTTGCTAAGGTCGCTTTTTTTTAGGTTGCTCCACCTAAGGGGTATCTGTTTGAGAGACTAGACTAAATAGCGAGCAAACGGTTTTTGGCATCTTAATCTTACGAATTTGAAATGCAGGATTTTTTTCGTTTTTCTCCGAGATTACCGGTTCACGGTTAATTTCGCAAAAAACTTTTTTCGTGCATTGTTGAGCAACTTTCGATGACTGATTGTCCTGTCACGTGATCAACCTAGGAAGCCAAAAAAATTCTACTCGCATAGTTTTTTCCAAGTTTTCACGTGCAGAAAAAACTATTTGTCGCTATCTTGTTCTAGTTCTAAGTTCTCCCAGTCGAAATCATGGTGGATCAACCTAAAAAAAAGCGACCTTAGCAAATTGAAAATAATAATAAAAAAAGTTTATTATATTTTTTTATTCAAATTATCGAAAATGTCTAAATTTCAATATTTTTAGAGAATTTATTACTGTCGTTTGCGTCTAAGAGAACAAGCTAAGAGCTCAACAACAACAAAAAATAAAAATATAAGAAAAAGCTGCATTATTATGATTATTAATATTCGAAAAATGTTCGTCAATACTATATTGACAATACAGTTATAAGGGTGTTGGCTTGTCGATTTATAGGCACCTAATTCTTGCAAAAATCGCCGAATTTCTGTCGTTTGTCTATTTATACGCAGTCCCTTAAGACACGTACGACAGTAATAAACCGTTAAAACAAATATTTTCGAATTTTTCACGGTCTTATTTTTTCTATTTGCTGAGAAAATTTTCTAATTTTTTTGTTAAATTTTTTTATGAAAATTTGGTATCTATAGCGTAGAAAATCATTTTCATTTCAAAATTGGATAACAAAATTGAAGTAGAATTTCGTTTGCATTGTTCTGCAATATAAAAAAGAATGCTAAATATACAAATGTAATAGATACAAATAATTATGAAAATTATTACTTGTTACTATTGAAGAGTAAATTTTACCCTCCTTGAATACGGGGAAGTCTCAACACAATATTCTGCCATTCTTGAAGTTGGCGAATAAGGGATTGAAAGACAGATTGCGTAGCCGGGTGGCAAAATAAAACTTGGTTAGTCAATCTCATTTCCAATTGAATTGCCTTAATTTGTGGTATAGGGCGACTCTCTGGGATTTCCTCATCCTCGTCATCTTCATATTCTTTTACATTTCCTAAAATAAAAAAAATATAAAAATCACAAACTTTTCAACTCTCGCGTTTTGACGGGTTGATACTGATTGGATTCATGCGTTTATGGACAATTTAACAAGCGGGAGGTTGATTTTAAAGCTTTCTAGATTCACCAAAATATACAGAAATTCAGTTTTCAGTCCTCGGCTAAATTGAGAACCGTCTCAATTTAGGATTTTTTCAACGATGCTACTTCTCGTTTTTAAGGTGGGTGCGGCTGTAAAATATTTGAAAATTTCAAGCGATTAGAGGGTTTGTTAGCAATTTAATTCTTACGAAATAGAGTACTCTGGAGGTTTTGACCTTTTACCGGTTGGTATTCTATAATATCGAAGAAATAATTATTTTTATTTAAAAGGTCAGGAACCCTAGAATCAACTACTGTATATCAAGGTTGTTTAGTTGATTGTCACAAAATATATTTCCGTTTGAATTCCGTTCATATTTCCAGCAAATTTGCATCCACAATCCCCTATATTTATTTAGTAAAACGCAAAACTTCTGTATTTTCAGCTAAGCTACTCTACAAGTCAGTATTAAGGAAGCAGGGTTATTTATTTTTAGTATTTGAGCCGTGGACCTCCAGTTGGATTTTTTTTTACAAAAATACAAGCAAATAGCTAAAAAATATCCGGAGGGTAAAAAGGCTTGTTAAAATAGCCTATGTTATATAGGCTATATTATTTGCCCACCAGTAAGCGAAATATTAAAAACCTTCTTCGTCCGTCTCAGACGGTTGTCTATTCATCACTAAAATTTTTATTTTTTACATTTTCAAAANACAAATAAAAACGGTGTACATTTATTTGGCGGGGGTATGAAACCCCAACCACGTTGTGGTTGGGGTTTCATACCCCCGCCCATTTATTTTCGAAAATTTGAAGTAGATTTTGTGAAATAAAATCTTGAAATTCACCTTGAAATATGTTCATAAATTTGAAAACAATCATTCCGTGGGACTAATCCTACACTAGTGTGGTAAAATTCTTGTAATTCACATTAAGGCGGCAGTATATTTATCATGGAAAAATTAATTTCGAAAATTACTATATATGATACAATTACTATATATACAATTACTATATATGATATCATAAAAATGTTTACACAATGTTTAAACAATGCAAGGTGGACAACAACGCATATGAAAATACAAAAAAAATCAAAAATAATAATTTCAATTTATTGATCATTTAAATGATTTTTAAAATAATAATGAATTTAAAAATAATAATTTTAAAACGAAAATTAAGAAAAATCATTTAAAAATAATAATTTGAAAATTAAAATCAAAAAATAATTTAGAAATAAAAATTCAAAAATTAATTAAAAGAAATTATAATTAAAACATTTATTTAAAAAATAATTAACCAAAAATAGTTGAAAAAATAAAATTTAAATTTGTGTAATTCATATTAAAAAAAAACATGATAAAATACCTTCACCGAAAATGTTCTCTCTTTTTAATACTTCGAAACTTATAATACCTTGGAGACAGTCAGCCCAGACTGTCAAAGCTTCTTCTAATCTTTTCGCTAAAATTTCTTCAATAATTTGATCCAAACCATTTACCCAAATTTGTAAATTTGAATAAAGATGATTAGCCATTTCATCAACAGATTTTTGAATCGAGGCCAAAATTTCAGAAAAACTTTTCAGATTAAACGGACAAGTCGCCAATTGCTTAATTTCTCGACTGATAGTATCGTCCAATTGCATAAGATCATCAACCTTTTCTTGAAAGGCAAAAACACAATCTTGGAATCGTTGAGTGTAATTTTCGAGTTTATAAGAATCCCAGACAAGTTCAGCTCCTTCAATAACGAGGCGAATAAGCTCATTTCGGCGTTCCGCGAGTAAGGTCTTAAAATAGAAATTCATGAGAGATTTTCACAATAATTCTGAATAATTTCGATAAATCGAGAGCATTTATCAGTACAAAAATTTACTAAATAAAACTATTTAGGATTTTTCATTCCCTTTCAATTAATTTATATTATTTTTATAAATGAACTTATTTTATGGTGCGTGTGTTTTTAATTTAAATTAATTTTTTGAATAAGATCGAGTTTTCGAACAATTTTGTGAATTAATACGTACTTTGCTTTCATTAAATTTTAAATTTTTTTTTATTCTTATGATAACTTCGAATTGAGTTGGAATTAAACAAAATGAAGCAAAATTTCCAAACCAAATAAAAATATCCAAAATTCTTTGAAAGAGAATAAGGGACAAACTGTAATTTGTTTCCATTTGGAATTGAATTTGAACATCTTTAAAAAAATATGATTTTTTTCAAAATATTTTGAATGAATTCGTCATCGTTTTTATTATTTTTTTACCTTTAGTTGGCTTCGATTTTCAACTCGTTGGCATACTGCTACATAAGTATTGACCGATTCCGTTAAAGAGACCGCAAATGGATACAGCTGATTGGCCTGGTGAGCTTTGTTGATAATAGTCAGCGGAACCCTAAATCCCAGCCATTTCAAGTTTCGAACTTCCTTTGACAAGGTGATAATTTCCTGTTGAAAATTAATTCTATGCTGGATATAAATTAAGCTCCAAATATCCGATTCGAAAAATTACAGAAGACTATTTTTGATATCGAGTGAATATCCGGTATACCGATAATAACCGGTTAAATCTTAAAACCTCGATTTTTCGAGAGCCGTGAGCTCTTTAGAGAGTTTATTTCACCACCAAAGACTCTTAATATTTTCAGATGTCAAATTTTGCAATATGACACGAAAAGGTGAAATTACAAAAATGACCCCAAAAGTGTCATTTCAAATGACTCATTTGACATTGCATATAGAAGACATCATCACGGCGATTCCAGACATATGAAAATTATTATCTGATGTGATGTGACCCAGGAATCCAATATTGAACATTTCAGTCCTTAAATATTACAATCTTGATATTTCAAGAATCGTAGGTCCAAAGGAGTTTATTTTAGTACCAAAGACAATTAAAATTTTCAGCGAATACTTCCAGGTGTTTAATTTTGTAATATGACACCACGAGGGCACATTAGTAATGTGACATTACTCGTATGAGGTCATATAATATGACGCTATTATATCGCATCAATCAAGCTCAATTTATATCCTGCCTAAGTCGCAACTTTCTCGCCTCGGTTTCGGCGTCATCTTCAGCTTCGATTCTAGTTTTTTCAATAGCAAAAATAGCACCAGAGACTGCAAAATTTCTCTGATTCACCCGTTGAACCCAAGAATCAAATGCTGGTTTCGCATCGAGTTGACCTCTGAAAGCGTCGCCATCATCTTTTAATTTTTGTCCCTCGGCGTGATCTTGCCATCCTTTTCCGAGGACATCTTCAACACGCCGTATGTATGTTTCTAACTGACGCTCGATTTGACGAGCCCAGATGATTGAGCCAGAAACTGGGGGGATATCTCGACCAATAGCTAGGGCAGATCCTCGCGAATCGCGATATTGAACTAAATCGTAATTATAAATCGTAAAAATGAAAAAAAACATCAAAAACGGGCGGCAGCATCTTTAGCATGGAACTAAGGTAACTTTTAAAAAAAGTAAACCAAAATACATAAAATAACAGTGCTTATAAATTTTACACAAAAATGAATTTTGGAAATGTCTATTAAATTACTTTTATCCTAAATCCCATAGCAGAGCACGTTTTTTCAATTTCCATGTTCACCGGAAATTATCGGTTTGTCGAACAAGGCTATACCTACAGAATGTACTTTTTTTACTTGCGAAGTGAAAATTGTCCTTTAGCTAATTACGGCCAATTAAAATGGAAACTAGGTGGATTTTATTTTGAACACCAAGCTATAGCCGATGTCAAGGGTTTGAAAATAAAATCCACCTATTTTTTATTGGCCGTAATTACCTAAAGGACAATTTTCACTTCGCAAGTAAAAAAAGTACATACTGTATTTTTTTTTATTTTTACGGAATCTGGTTCAAAAAAATGAAGGAATCCAAAAAAAATGTCAAAAATGAAATAGGACTCCGTTGGGGGTCAATTAAATGATTATAATGCATATGTTATCTTTTAATTGCAGGAGTAAAATTCTAAAACTAATCGACGATCTCAAAATATTTTTTAAAGGTGGTAACTGAATTTTTGTGACCAACTTTTATCAAAAAAAGGAAATTTTTACGTTTTTGAAGCACCTCGTGCATTTTCTTTGCTATAAGCTTGTGAAGAAATATTATTTTCCTTTACCCTTAAATTTTTCGTGGAGTTTTTCAATATCTTCTTTGACTCTATGAATGAGTTGATTTTGATATTCACGAATGGCTCCTCGAATATGAGGACGGACAAAAAGTGCGTTGAACCGCGAGAAAATGCGGAACATTTCATTCGCGGACTTGGCCTGGCCTAATTGATCTCGAAGTCTCGCGGTGATTCTAGATTCTACTCTATCGATTCTTTCATCGTATCGGGCGATTGCTGCCTCCCATGATTCGACACCTTCTTTAGTTGTGTCCAAACAGTCCACTTCCTTCACAACTTCATAAGCTTGATCAATTTCACCGATAGCTCCAGATTCTTCCTAAAAATCAAAAACATAAGAAAAATGCAAAAATAGCTCATAAAAATTGAAAAAATGATATCTTAAATATTTTTCACATCCTTCTTCTATGGTCCATATCAAATGGAAAATCAATGGAAATAGACTATGGATCAATTTTCATGATTTTTTTAAAACGATAATATTTTTTTGTAGATAAATTGATTTTCCAGATCCGATTTTGCATTTTTGCGGATCTCGAAGATCGATTTATATACAGAAAAATACGATCGAGTTTAAAAAATTATAAAAATTTGTTCATAGATGAATGCTGTGAAACTTTTTCAAGATTTCATTTTTTTTGACGTGGCAGTCGTAAGCGAAAAAAAAATCTAATTCAATTGAAAGCTTTTTTCTCGATCAATGGTGAAATGGATTTTCTCCTATTTTTGATTTATTACTGACCACCCCTAAACATATTTTGCTTATCGCGACCAAAATCTCAAAAATTGCACTTTTCATCATTTCTTCCGTGAAAGGTCTGAAAAGGGGTAGATAGTAATTCGCAGAAAAATCGGAAATTTCGATTTTTCAAATATAAAGACAATTTTAACTTAAAAATAGTCTTGGCCATCTTTTTCAGTGGTGAATTTCATTGTAAAACCCAATATTTCATGTTTTTATGTCAAAGATTATAAAAGTTGAGGCTAAAAAACTCACTTTTTATGAAAATACTGCTTTTTTGGCAAAAATTATGTTTTGTATGATACAAATTGTATCTTACCATATGAAAAATTTGCCACTGGAAACGATGAGCAGAAAGAATTTTTACAAAAAGTTGTCTTTATATTTGAAAAGTTGAAATTTTTCGACGAATTACATTTTCTGCGAATTACTATCTACCCCTGAAAGATATTACTGCAGTAATTTCGAGCTGCTTTTTATATCTTAAAATTATCATATTTTTAGATTTATCGATTTATTTTTCTTTGTCAATGCGCCTAAAATAAAAAAGGCAAAATTGAGTAAAAAAATCTAATGTAAAACGTAAATTCTTTAATAAAATTACCTCTGTGGCTCTCAAAACTCTTGAAATAACAGTTCGTAACTGCTCATGTTGTCTTCTAAATTTGCGCATTTGGTCGATTCTTGTCTGGAGCAATTTATGGGCAGGGTTAACTCTCCATGAGATTTTGAGGGGTTCCTCTCGCTTTTTCTTGGCGATATCTCGAAGAGTACCTTGGAGGGTTTCGTACTGCTCGTCCCAAGCCGAGAACACTTCAAAACATTGATATTGCAGTTTTTCAAATTCCTCGTTTTGAATATGCATGAGACGGCGGGTTGAAAGAACTATAAATTGCAGGTTAGACGATTTTTTGTAAAATATCGGCCGATAAAAGGGGATTTTTAATTTATATTTTTTCTGAAGAAACGGATTTTACAATTGGCTGAAATAAAATATAAGGGGATTCTTAATTTATTATTTTTGTAGAAATTGACCTAAAAATCGGCTAAAAGCCTATAGAAAGGGATGGTATATTTATTATTTTTAGAAATGGGCCGAAGGCCGAAAAAAATAGATATCATATTAAAATTCCCGTTTTATCGGCTGATTTCGGGCTCAATTTCTAAAAANCCCTTTTCCTGGCCTCTTTTTCTTCCTTCTCCCCCCTTTATGGGGATTTCCTCATCCTCGTCATCTTCATATTCTTTTACATTTCCTAAAAGAAAAAAATATAAAAATCACAAACTTTTCAACTCTCGCGTTTTGACGGGTTGATACTGATTGGATCATGCGTTTATGGACAATTTAAACAAGCGGGAGGTTGATTTTAAAGCTTTCTGATTCACCAAAATATACAGAAATTCAGTTTCAGTCCTCGCTAATTGAGAACCGTCTCAATTTAGGATTTTTTCAACGATGCTACTTCTCGTTTTTAAGGTGGGTGCGGCTGTAAAATATTTGAAAATTTCAAGCGATTAGAGGGGTTGTAGCAATTTAATTTCTTACGAAATAGAGTACTCTGGGGTTTTGACCTTTTACCGGTTGGTATTCTATGATATCGAAGAAATAATTATTTTTTATTTAAAAGGTCAGGAACCCTGGAATCAACTACTGTATATCAAGGTTGTTAGTTGATTGTCACAAATATATTTCGTTTGAATTCCGTTCATATTTCCAGCAAATTTGCATCCACAATCCCCTATATTATTTAGTAAAACGCAAAACTTCTGTATTTTCAGCTAAGCTACTCTACAAGTCAGTATTAAGGAAGCAGGGTTATTTATTTTTAGTATTGGAGCCGTGGACCTCCAGTTGGATTTTTTTTACAAAAATACAACAATAGCTAAAAAAATATCCGGAGGGTAAAAAAGGCTTGTTAAAATAGCCTATTTGTATTAGGCTATATTATTTGCCCACCAGTAAGCGAAATATTAAAAACCTTCTTCGTCCGTCTCAGACGGTTGTCTATTCATCACTAAAATTTTTATTTTTTACATTTTTCAAAAACTAAGAGAATGATCCGGGACTTTTCAAACTTACAATATAAAAAACGGTGTACATTTATTGGCGGGGGTATGAAACCCCAACACGTTGTGGTTGGGGTTTCATCCCCCGCCCATTTATTTTCGAAAATTTGAAGTAGATTTTGTGAAATAAAATCTTGAAATTCACTTGAAATATGTTCATAAATTTGAAAACAATCATTCCGTGGGACTAATCCTACACTAGTGTGGTAAAATCTTGTAATTCACATTTAAGGCGGCAGTATATTTATCATGGAAAAATTATTTTCGAAATTACTATATATGATCATTACAATACATTACTATATATACAATTACTATATATGATATCATTAAAAATGTTTACACAATGTTTAAACAATGCAAGGTGGACAACAACGCATATGAAAATACAAAAAAATCAAAATAATAATTTCAAATTTATTGATCATTTAAATGATTTTTAAAATAATAATGAATTTAAAAATATAATTTTAAAACGAAAATTAAAAAAATCATTAAAAATAATAATTGAAAATTAAAATCAAAAAAATATTAGAAAAAAATAAATTAATTAAATCAAAATTTGAAATTAAAAATTAAATATCATTAAAATAATAAATCAAATTATATTAATTCAGAAAAATAATTAATCAATAATATTGAATTATAATAACATATAAAAATAATAAAATGTGAAAATAATTTAATTGTTAATTAAAAAAAAAACATGATAAAAATACCTTCACCGAAAATGTTCTCTTCTCTTTTAATACTTCGAAACTTATAATACCTTGGAGACAGTCAGCCCAGACTGTCAAAGCTTCTTCTAATCTTTTCGCTAAAATTTCTTCAATAATTTGATCCAAACCATTTACCCAAATTTGTAAATTTGAATAAAGATGATTGCCATTTCATCAACAGATTTTTGAATCGAGGCCAAAATTTCAGGAAAACTTTTCAGAGAAACGGACAAGTCGCCAATTGCTTAATTTTCTCGACTGATAGTATCGGTCCAATTGCATAAGATCATCAACCTTTTCTTGAAAGGCCAAAAACACAATCTTGGAATCGTTGAGTGTAATTTTCGAGTTTATAAGAATCCCAGACAAGTTCAGCTCCTTCAATAACGAGGCGAATAAGCTCATTTCGGCGTTCCGCGAGTAACGTCTTAAAATAGAAATTCATGAGAGTTTCACAATAATTCTGAATAATTTCGATAATCGAGAGGCACTTATCAGTACAAAAATTTACTAAATAAAACATTTTAGGATTTTTCATTCCCTTTCAATTAATTTATATTATTTTTTATAAATGAACTTATTTTATGGTGCTGTGTGTTTTTAATTTAAATTATTTTTTGAATAAATCGAGTTTTCGAACAATTTGTGAATTAATACGTAAGTACGTTAAGTAAGTTTTGCTTTCATTAATTTTAATTTTTTTTTCTTATGATAACTTCGAATTGAGTTGGAATTAAACAAAATGAAGCAAATTTCCAAACCAAATAAAAATATCCAAAATTCTTTGAAAGAGAATAAGGGACAAACTGTAATTTGTTCCATTTGGAATTGAATTTGAACATTCTTTGAAAAAATATGTTTTTTTTCAAAATATTTTGAATGAATTTCGTCATCGTTTTTATTATTTTTTTACCTTTAGTTGGCTTCGATTTTCAAACTCGTTGGCATACTGCTACATAAGTATTGACCGATTTCCGTTAAAGAGACCGCAAATGGATACAGCTGATTGGCCTGGTGAGCTTTGTTGATAATAGTCAGCGGAACCCTAAATCCCAGCCATTTCAAGTTTCGAACTTCCTTTGACAAAGGTGATAATTTCCTGTTGGAAATTAATTCTATGCGGATATAAATTAAGCTCCGAATATCCGATACGAAAAATTACAGAAGACTATTTTTATATCGGTGATATCGGTATACCGATAATAATCGGTTAAATCTTAAAACCTCGATTTTCGAGAGCCGTGAGCTCTTTAAAGAGTTTATTTCACCACCAAAGACTCTTAATATTTTCGGCAAATATTTTCAGATGTCAAATTTTGTAATATGACACGAAAAGGTGAAATTACAAAATGACCCGAAAAGTCATTTTGAAATTGCATATAGAAGACATCATCACCGGCGATTCCAGATATATGAAAATTATTATCTGATGTGACTGTGACCAGGAATCCAATATTGAACATTTCAGTCCTTAAATATTACAATCTTGATATTTTCAAGAATCGTAGGTCCTTTAGGAGTTTATTTTAGTACCAAAGACAATTAAAATTTTCAGCGAATACTTCCAGGTGTTTAATTTTGAAATATGACACACGAGGCACATTAGTATGTGACATTACCCGTATGGGGTCATATCCATTATGATGCCAGGTAACACTAAAACTATTCCTATTCTTTTAACAGGCAAATAAGTTTTTAGTGTTACCCGGGCATCATAATGGATATATATGACGCTATTATATCGCATCAAATCAATCAAGCTCAATTTATATCCTGCCTTAGTCGCAACTTTCTCGCCTCGGTTTCGGCGTCATCTTCAGCTTCGATTCTAGTTTTTCAATAGCAAAAATAGCACCAGAGACTGCAAATTTCTCTGGTTCACCCGTTGAACCCAAGAATCAAATGCTGGTTTCGCATCGAGTTGACCTCTGAAAGCGTCGCCATCATCTTTAATTTTTGTCCCTCGGCGTGATCTTGCCATCCTTTTCCGAGGACATCTTCAACACGGCGTATGTATGTTTCTACTGACGCTCGATTTGACGAGCCCAGATGATTGAGCCAGAAACTGGGGGGATATCTCGACCAATAGCTAGGGCAGATCCTCGCGAATCGCGATATTGAACTAAAATTATAAATCGTAAAGATGAAAAAAAACCTCAAAAACGGGCGCAGCATCTTTAGATGGAACTTAGGTAACTTTAAAAAAATTACCTTACCAAAAAACATAAAATAACAGTGCTTATAAATTTTATACAAAAATGAATTTTGGAAATGTTTATTAAATTACTTTATCCTAAATCCCATAGCAGGAATCTGGTTCAAAAAAATAAAGGAATCCAAAAAAATGTCAAAAATGAAATAGGACTCCGTTGGGGGTCAATGAAATGATATATCATATGCAACTTTTAATTCGAGTAAAAAAACTAATCAACGATCTCAAAATATTTTTTAAAGGTGGTAACCGAATTTTTGTGACCAACTTTATCAAAAAAGGAAATTTTAACGTTTTTTGAAGCACCTCGTGCATTTCCTTTGCTATAAGCTGTGAAAAATATCATTTTATTTACCCTTAAATTTTCGTGAAGTTTTTCAATATCTTCTTTGACTCTATGAATGAGTTGATTTTGATATTCACCGAATGGCTCCTCGAATATGAGGACGGACAAAAGTGCGTTGAACCGCGAGAAAATGCGGAACATTTCATTTGCGGACTTGGCCTGGCCTAATTGATCTCGAAGTCTCGCGGTGATTCTAGATTCTACTCTATCGATTCTTTCATCGTATCGGGCGATTGCTGCCTCCCATGATTCGACACCTTCTTTAGTTTGTCCAAACAGTCCACTTCCTTCACAACTTCATAAGCTTGATCAATTTCACCGATAGCTCCAGATTCTTCCTAAAAATCAAAAACATAAGACAAATGCAAAAATAGCTCATAAAAATTGAAAAAATGATATCTTAAATATTTTTCACATCCTTCTTCTATGGATCAATTTCATGATTTTTTTTAAAACGATAATATTTTTTGTAGATAAATTGATTCCAGATCCGATTTTGCATTTTTGCGGATCTCGAAGATCGATTTTATATACAGAAATACGATCGAGTTTAAAAAATTATAAAAAATTTTTCATAGATGAATGCTGTGAAACTTTTCAAGATTTCATTTTTCACTTTTTTTGACGTGCAGTCGTAAGCGAAAAAAACAAATTCAATTGAAAAGCTTTTTCTCGATCAATGGTGAAATGGATTTTCTCCTATTTTTCATTTATTACTGACCACCCTAAACATATTTTGCTTATCGCGACCAAAATCTCAAAATTGCACTTTTCATCATTTTTCCGTGAAAGGTCTGAAAAGGGTAGATAGTAATTCGCAGAAAATCGGAAATTTCGATTTTTCAATATAAAGACAATTTTAACTTAAAAATAGTCTTGGCCATCTTTTTCAGTGGTGAATTTCATTGTAAAACCCAATATTCATGTTTTTATGTCAAAGATATAAAAGTTGAGGCTAAAAAACTCACTTTTTATTAAAATAGTGCTTTTTTGGCAAAAATTTATTTTGTATGATACAAATTGTATCTTACCATATGAAAAAATTTGGCACTGGAAACGATGAGCAGAAAGAATTTTACAAAAATTGTCTTTTATATTGAAAAGTTGAAATTTTTCGACGAATTACATTTCTTTGCGAATTACTATCTACCCTGAAAGATATTACTGCAGTAAATTCGAGCTGTTTTTTATATCTTAATTTCAATATTTTAGATTTATCGATTTATTTTTCTTTGTCAATGCGCCTAAATAAAAAGGCAAAATTGAGTAAAAAAATCTAATGTAAAACGTAAATTCTTTAATAAAATTACCTCTGTGGCTCTCAAAACTCTTGAAATAACAGTTCGTAACTGCTCATGTTGTCTTCTAAATTTGCGCATTTGGTCGATTCTTGTCTGGAGCAATTTATGGGCAGGGTAACTTCCATGAGATTTTGAGGGGTTCCTCTCGCTTTTCTTGGCGATATCTCGAAGAGTACCTTGGAGGGTTTCGTACTGCTCGTCCCAGCCGAGAACACTTCAAAACATTGATATTGCAGTTTTTCAAATTCCTCGTTTTGGATATGCATGAGACGGCGGGTTGAAAGAACTATAATTGCAGGTTAGACGATTTTTGTAAAATATCGGCCGATAAAAGGGGATTTTTAATTTATATTTTTCTGAGAAACGGATTTACAATTGGCTGAAATAAATATAAGGGGATTCTAATTTATTATTTTGTAGAAATTGACCTAAAATCGGCTAAAAGCCTATAGAAAGGGATGGTATATTTATTATTTTTAGAAATGGCCGAAGGCCGAAAAAATAGATATCATATTAAAATTCCCGTTTTATCGTGATTTCGGGCTCAATTTCTAAAAAATATCAATTTTAATTTATCGGCCTTCAACCGACTAGAGAGTGATGTCTAATAATTAAATCAGTTCATGAAATAATTTTTAATATATTAAAAATTATTTCATGAATGATTTAATTATTAGACATCGACTCCCTAGTCGTTGAAGGCCGATAAATTGAAATTGATATTTTAGAAATTGACCCGAAATCAGCCGATAAAACGGGAATTTTAATATGTTAGAAATTGCGCCCCAATTCGGTCGGAAATTTTATTTAATAAAAGTATTAAAAAAAACAATTTTTAGGAAATTAAATAAACCACCCTTTATGCCCCAAAGTGGCATTGCCCCGAACCAACGAAATTAATGTTTTCTCAAGAAATTGCATGAAAAGCTTCGCATTTTTTAAAATGAATCGGAAATTAAATTTTCACAGTTTTAAAATTCAGCAAGAAACTGAAAACTTTACCTTTATTCATTTGATCACATAAATCTCTGGAAATCGCTTCAATCAATCTCAGCGCTCGTTGAACAGGATATTCTTGACAAGATCGAATTTTCTTCAAATGTGAAAAGATAGAATGAACTGAAGCTCTAATTTTCTCCACTTCTGTGGCGCTAAAGAGCTCGTTAAGCGGGAAATCTTTCATAAGTGGCGAATAATCGTTGACTTTAGCCAAAGATTGTTTCAAACCCGTATCAGTATCGAAAGAAACAGTGGCGTGAAAGCGTTTCCCATGTTTTAAAATATCCAAGGTTAATTGAACTAAAAATAAATGCATTAGAAATAGTTTTTGGAGTTGTTTTTTGAACTTTTGCTTATATTTATGAAAAAACCCTTAGGGGCATAATTGCAGACAAAAGTTTCAAATGTTATTTATATATTTTTTCGAATTATTATGGTTTCCGAAATATCAAACAGAATAAAAGTTGAAAACTTTTTTGATTCATACATTTTACAAATTCTAGATCCTAAATCAAGCAAATTTCAAAAACAAGTTTTTTCAGAGCAATTTTAAATTAAAAAAAATCGATGCAAAAGATAATTTCACTATTTTTAATGCCCTAAACATTGGCACTGAAGAGTCAAAATTTATAGGTTTTCGACACATTTGTCCATTTTTCAAACACAACAACCTTGTAAATTCTGAAAATAAAATAGATTTACCTTCAGGAGAATCCCGCATTTCTTGAATATGAAGAAGAGCTCGCTCTAGATTTAACCAGAAACTAACTTCTTGAAGTGCTGTCCCAACTGATGGATCTCTTTCCATGCGTGTCACTTTTTGAATTTCTTTGATCCAACGATTCACTAAATTTAAAAATTAAATATAAATTTGTAAGGATTTATGGTGGTGGTCGTCGCAAATTAGACTTTTTTGGATCGGTGCTCCCAAACAAACTAAAACTATGAGCAAGTTCATTTATCGACAGAAAAGGTTTAAATAGACCATTTTTATGAATAAGCGTTTATTAACCGCACAAATTAGCGCTACGGTTACCGTAGTACGGTTACCGTAGTACGGTATCTTGAAATGTTCTAAAAAAGTGGTGTTAGCCAGAAAGCATTTTTTTTTTAAGTTTGGTAAACAATCTTAAATTTCTGTTATCTAGAAACTATCGGGCAAAATTTCGAGTTTGCTTTTAGTTTCTCTGATACTTCCGATAGAAGTTGCCTTCGAAAATTTTAACAATTTTGGTGATAAAATAAAAGTATAATAGACGTTTCGCTTTATCGCATCAGTATTTTTATATAATTTTGGTGATCGTTGAAAGTGATATTGCAGTTTTCAATGAAAAATATTCATTTATGGTAGCTGTTTTAAGGTCCTTAAGCTGTCCTTAAGGTAGCTGTTTCTTTAAAGGACACAATAAAATATTTTGAAGAAGTCAACGCTCATGGTATCATCAAACGGTTTTTTGCATCGTGTACCTGACCACCAACATATTTTATTGTGTCCTTTAAAAAACAACTACCTAATAAAGTTTAAATTTTCAAGTTTGAATTTTAGCTCAAATTTTTTTCTGAAAAAATTTAAAAAAAAATCTAGAGGCGATAGAAAGTTCTAGTTTCATCATTGAATTTTTCATACGTAGCTGTAATACCCAGAAAAATTATATCCAAATAATTAAAATCTTTATCAAGATCAAAATGTGGGAAATATAACGAAAAAATGAATATTCAAATTGACGTTAATAAAAACTAACCCAAATTTTGAAGCGTATTCAAGTAAGTCGAATCATCAACTTTCGAGCCCATATCTTGAACTCTAGCTCTTCGTCCTTGTTCGGCACAAGTTCTAATAATATGCTGAACACTAGGGTGTGCCGTAAGCTGAATTTCCGGAATATCTACATTTTGCTGAAGATGTAACAATCCCATTTCCAATTCAACCAGCTTTTTTTCTACACTGGGTGCCATTTTATCCCCGGAAAAGTCTCGGGAGTCGGATGCTTTTGAAGATTCGCGCAGATAGGACTTGAAAAAGGGCGATACGGCACATGATAGGTACAAGTGAAGTGTTTCGTAAGGAGAATCTTCACTTAAAGTGATAGATTGAAGTTGACCAGGGAGGGACTTATCTGTCTCGATTTGAGCACCTTTCTTTATGAAAATAACGCCAAATGCTCGATTATTTCCTAGAAAATATAACTTTGAGAATTGTTAAAACAATTAATATAAATATATTAACATAAAGTGGTTAAGAATGATGAAAACAGTTTTATTGGGACGCGACTAGGGTCTTTATCGCAGTTTCGCCAGAAAAGTTTAAAAAATTGGTTTTGCATTTTAAGATTTTTTTAAATCAAAGGTAAAACACTTTGAGCTCACTTTGTATGATTTATTTTAAGATCAGATTTTGTACATACATTTTGTAGATACACTCAAAAAGACGTAAAACGTATTTAACATCACGCATAAAGTTTTTATAATAAATTCATATGTATGATACTGTAGTATATTTTTTACCTACGCGTTATTTGAGCAGTCCTTTACTTTAATTAATAAAAGCATTTTAGGCGTTTAAAATTTTCTTTAATAATATAATACATTGAAAAATTCTTTCATTTACATTTTTCAATTTTGAGACCGTCTCAACCACTGCAAGAAAATTATAAATACATACCATAAAAACAAATTTTTATGTACAAAAATTTCGTTTTTTAATTTTAAAGTTTAGATTTTGACGTAAAAATCGCATAAAAACAAAATTTTAAAATATTTTCCGGTGGTTGAAAATAAATTGGCTCAAGATTAAATATAAAAATTCTTGCCTCAATTTAGACTATAAATTGATGCAAAAATAGTTTTTATTTATTTCATGGTATGATTTAACAGATGTTTTACAACTGTAAACCACTTGGTTTCTGATATAAAGGGAAATAATACATTTCTAAGTCACCGTGTTTTTATCAGATTATAAACAAGAACGCTAAAACTACCCATGCTCCAATTATCGGCAGATCGTGACTATTACATATGTATAATGATGTGAAATGCGAGAATATGATTGGGTAGCTGCCTAAATTTAACCCTATTTGATTGGCTTATCCCGCGGATTTTGTATCTTTCAAATTTCCCGATCTGTCAGCCATGGGTTCCTAATCTATATTCGTATGCGCCCACGTTAAGACATTGCAAAAAACTCTTATGCAACGTAATGTAATTTTTTCTTATAAATTACCATATCTAACATCCGTCGAAATATTCCAGGAAAATTCTTCGGTGTCATCTCCAGTTTCACCCTTGACCATTCTTTCGACCATTAATGCTCTGCATGCGGCATCAGTTGCGAATTTTTTGATCAGATCAATTTTTTCAGAAAGAATATTTTCGACAAGTTCATCGCCACAGTCAATAAGTAAGCGAGTAGCGTTACCAAGATGTTTTACTAATTTATCGAAATTGGGCTCAGCCGGACTGTCTGTGGGCTGAACCTCCATTTTTATTTTAGATTTCTGAAATATAATGAAATTTTATTACTTTTTTAATCAAAAAAATGAAATACGAGTTCAAGATTAAAATGTGACACATTTGCCAGCGATATTTTTCACATGGAAAAAAAAATTAACTCGAAAGCGCAATTTGTTTCAAAGTCTCCAACAAACTTGTTTTTACGAAAATTTAATTTTTTATGTCGATGAGAAAGATACACCCACTAATAGTTACCTCTGAACTTTAGGACGAAGGTAACTTTTAGAGGTAAAAGGTAACCACTGTCGAGTTTGTCTATAAGGACATGTTTAATTTTGCTCCTTGTTTTTTTACTCCGAAAATAGGTGTTTCGTAAGATGAGCAACCTCCATCCAATTAAAGGTTTATTAGAGCAGTAAATGGAGAAATAATCAAAATATTAATACCCGCTCGGCAGACTTGTTTCTCTGAAAGTACTGGATGACTTTTAGAGTGAATTTACATGAACTTTCGTATAAATCCAGAGGTAAAAGATGAGTTTTAGGGTTAAATTTTAGCGAGTAACGAAATTATTATCAGTAGATATGACAGTATTTATAGCTGGAGGGTCAATTCATACATATTTTTCAACAGTTGTGATGGTCGGTAATACAAACTCAACTTAGTGTGGTTAGTTTTCAAATAAAAAACATTTTTAATAAAAATATTTACGTTTAAATATACTTAACATCTATTTCAAGATTGAAATGTGAGATCATTTTTTTTACAATTGTATAAAATTTACAAATGAATATTATTCAACTTTTTGCGGTTTTCAAAAAATTGAAAAAAATCATAAAATCTATTAATAAAAATAAATTTTCATTTCTTAGTTGTTATATATTTTGCAGAGAACCTTTCCTTTGCATAAAAACATGTCCCTTTAACGAGGAACCCTTGAACAGAACAAACAGGATCAAAAATAAAATTTCCAATTTTCTGAAAATTTATAATTTTCAAAAACTTCCGGGTATACTTTTTCAGATTAATCTCCTTTTCTCTTTCTGATTTGATGCGTCGATTTGTATGCATTTGCAGTCACACTATTGTGATCTTTCAAATGCACATAAGGTCTATGAATAGGACGCGAACTGGGGAATTTATATAAAGTGATTTGATTTTGTTTTAATTTGTAACTTTTTTTAAGATTTTTTTGAATATTTGAATATGTTAAAATGAATTTTGATGATAAAATGAAGTAGACATTTATGGTTGACTTATTTAAAATGGTTATGTTTTGCTATGAAAAGTGCGTAGGCGGAAATCAGCAGTACAAGTAAAACACAAATTAACAAAATGTTACATTTTTCGAATAATTCTCTTATTTTGAAATTGAAAACAGGTTTATGTCATACAATTGTAATGACAAATCAAAAATTCGTATTTTTGCAACGTAAGAGTCTTTATTTCACAGGTTTTTTCTTTAAACTGGTTGGCTTTTTGGGTCCACGCATTTTTCATAGAAAAATATAGAAGAAAAAAAGTCGACCAAAAATGTATACTCCGATAAAATTGGCAGTCATTTTTTTGGAATTTAAAATCTCATAAAAACATTTCCACATGAACCATTAAAAATAAGAAATCGCCGATTTTTAAGCCTCATTCCACATTTTATCACTTTTGGTTTGCACGATTTAACCCATATTTCGTACCCTCCCTATTATCGATCTCTTTAGAAGTGAAGTTGCTAACTTGATCCGGCAGCGCAATATGTCCAATGACAAAACAGTTAACTCTCAGGCGGACCAAATCAGCAATTGGCACAGACGTGTGAATATGGATTTTTCGCTGTTGAAGGTCAACATTGCGAATCCAGCCGAATCCATAGCTGACAATACCGTCAGAGGCGTTAGAAAATGATCGAATTCCTTAAAAATAATTGTTTTTTATTAAAAAAATGATACGGGGAAATTCTTAGTTTTCTGGCATTTTTTAATTGTTTCACATTTCAAGAAAATAATAATGTGACTAAAAAGTAGTTTCACTATAATAAGCCTGTAAAAGCTTTTGTTGCTTTCGAATTTTAGGAATAAAAATGAAATTATTTATCGTTGGTGGTGAAATATATTTATTATATGACACCAAAAAATTGTCACACTACTGTTGCGACATGTCGGTTGTGACTTCAAGGGAATTTTATTTTCGGTTTGTTCTTATGAACAAACCTCGGTTTCTCTTGATATAGGTTTTTTTTAATTCGCTCAAAAATCGGAAAATGGCACTGAAGAGCTAAAAATGCAAAACTAATTTTAGCGCACTTCTGACAAAAAGTTGGCAAATCATACAGTGCGGCGATTATTATACAATGTTTTTTTCAAAGTTAAATTTAAACATTTTGTATTCATTTATATTGCTCTCAAAATACTAATTACATGTCCTTATAGAGTCTATAATATAGACGCCTTATCAACAATTTTGAGGAGTTTTTGCCTCCAATTTCGCCGGTTTTGTCTTCATAGAGACGCATGATAATATTTAACAAAAATATTTTTCTGGTTTTTTTTATTCCGATTTAAAAAATTTGTAAAACTTTATAATTCTCTTATTTCTATATAATTTGAGGCTATAAAAATTTTAGAAATTAAAGAGACCGTCCCTATGGTCAAATTGGAAAAATATCTTTATTAAATTTTTTGAGTCAAATTAGAAGAAAATTTAAAACTTTCGTTTCGAAATCTCGGTAAAAATGATTATAATCGGCTAAAAGTTGGTTTAGCCGGCGGTATTGCCAAATATAGATCATTTGCTAAACATTTTTAAACTTACCATTTTTACTTGCCAGTGGCAAAACATTAATAGTCGTCAGTGAAACTACTGAATTATTTAAAACTTGAAAGTCATTCTCAGGTTGGCCAAAAATAAAATTAATCGCAATGTCTCCAAAACCTATCCAGCTACATTCTTCTGAATTTAACCACGGTTGAAAATATAATGAGGAAGCTATGTCTCGGAGGGCTTTTGCGTGCCATTCTCGATTGTTGTTTGAGACTTTTTTTCGATTTTGTATCGATTGAGCTGAAACACTACGATCTTCGATTATTTTTACTCTGTCATCATAATTTCTAAATAATTTATTGAATAAATGATCAATTTTGGCGAAAAATTCCAAGGCAAGAGGTTTTTATCATCACGATTTTAAACGTTCTTAATGGAATCCTCTAAAGTTTTTCAAAATGACATTCATAGTATTTCAACCACACTACTTTAGAAAAGTACCTGTTCAAAACTTCAAGCACTTTTATACGCTCCTGACGTTATTATGTCAGCTCCTTAAATTATTACTTCCTAAAAAATCTTCAATCAATCATTTTTGCGAGAGTATGATCGGATTCTTGGTAGCTTTTTTATTGCCAAACATTTTATCTTGAAAAACTACCCAGGTAGGTATAATTTCAGGTCCACAAGTCCCCTGACTTAAAAGATGACCAAATTGTAATTCGACTACTCAAGGGGTGTCAAATTACAAAAAAATTCGGCAAAAAGGTTTTTCACAAAAAGTTGCACTGAATGCTAAAATATTGAATTTAAGATTTGTGCGACTTTCTCAGAATCAACATTTAAAATTTTTACTGGCTGATTTCAGGTATTACCGGACTTCCAGTTAAAAATTAAAAATGGTTGTTAAGTTTTTGATTGGCTGTTGGATGCAGCAATCCATTTGAGAATATCTTGATTCGTTAAAAAAATCTACCCAAGCCTTTTCGATATCTCTTCATTTTTTTGAGAATAATAAATTCTTCTTAGTTTTTCTGAAGCCTGAATAGCATGAGAATTAATACAATAAAAATCAGATAAGTCCTTCGAAATATACAGCATAAATCCGAGAATTCATATTCTTGAAAAAATTTCTAAAAACATTTTTTTTCGTACGCAAACAAATATCAAAAAATCGAATGCAGCAAAAATAGCTTTCTTTCATTTATGAATCAGAAGATATGACCCCCTCCCGTCTGTTAATCCCTTTAACTTTGCCTAGAATAAAATATGTCCAAAAATGGTTGCTTGAACTCACCCACTGTATTATATTTTATTTAATTTCTCACCTATTTTTCCGTTCTCTGAATCCATCATTGCTCATTAGTTGTTGGGGATTTAAATCTTCTGGAAGATCATTTGAAGTTTCTGTTTTTAAATAATAAATACTATCAATTTTACAAGATCTAATAACATCGATCGCCAATTTCAGCCCAAGATGTCTCAGCCATCCCATAGCATTAAATATAACAGGAATATCGCCATTCAACTGGCTTAGGTCTTTTCTTAGATGATTGTTAATAAATGATTAATTCGAAAATTAAACAAAAAAATTCTTCTAATTTTTTTTTTATTGAAATTGTAATGTTTATTGCATTGAAAAAGGGTATTGAAGTCCCATGGGACAATCAGCCGTGAAACATTTCGAACAGCATTTACATGGGTGAACTTTTGTAGTATGACATCATGTGGGGTCAAATTTAAAAATGATTCTACGGTCATGTTAAAAACCAAAAGACAATTCTTGTAACATGACTCCAGTGAGCCTATGAATTTGACCTTCCCTTTTTATATTCCATGATTATTTGCCCGATTAATCATCGATCGTCATATAAGCATGAAAACTTGTCAGAATGCTAATCTGGTTCCACCGAAAATGAATCACTGTTCTGAACTGACAAAGACCTGTAAGGAAGTTTGGGAAATTTGAATGTGTACTATGAATGTGTAGTATATATACAGTATATAAATCAGGAAGTATTTTATAATTTCATGTTTTTTAATTAATCATGCTAAACTTCGAAAAGTTAGGTAAGTTCGCAGCGAGCTATTTAGGGCTATTTCGAAGTTTATCGCAAGCAAACTAAAAGGAGTCCCAGAAATCATTCATCAGAGAAAAACTAGGGGTCAGTATCACCGATTTCTGTTAATATGTACATGTTGTCAAAGCAAAAAGCACATAAAAACATTTTATTAAATTTGAAACATGACTCAGTTGAATCATTCTGAAAGTGACCCCAACTGGTGTCATATTACAAAATTTGACCGTTAATTTTGGGTAAAATTTCCTAGAAATCCCTGTTTTAGTGATAATACCGGTTATTGCCAGTAAACCGGAAGCTCGGTTCCTTAAAAAGAAACTTAAATGCTGGTATCGGATGTGCAATATACGAGCACGCAATAATTATTCGATGCAACTGACACTATTCGATGGTTCCTCTTAAGGGGGTTGTCCATGCTGGAAAGGCTTTTTGGAAGGCTCATAACTTTTTATTCCTTCATAACAATCTTATAAAAATCTCAGGAATAGTAGTTCGTAATCTCTGGAACATATTTTACTTCTGACTTTTTTTCATAGCATGTTCGACCAACTAGTAAATTGAGTTAACCGCGAGCAAAATCTTTTGGTGGCATTTAAATTGTCAAATTCTCACTTTCATATTCAAAATTTTCGATTTCGCGCAATTTTTTGTCGATTTACAGCGAAATTCAAAAAATGCGTGCAACAGCTTGCTCACCACCCTGGCTTGTTACATTCCGAAAATGACGTTGTTTTGAAATAAGGCGAAAAAGAAATAAGATTTTCAAAAAAAAATTTTGCTCGCGGTTAACTCAATTTACCGGTTGGTCGAACATGCTATGAAAAAATCAGAATAAAATGTTTCCAGAGATTACGAACTACTATTCCTGAGATTTTTATTAGATTGTTATGAAGGAATAAAAAGTTATGAGCCTTCGAAAAGCCTTTCCAGCATGGACAACCCCCTTAACTTTTATTCAAGAACTTTAGGTGTTTTTTATGCTTCAACTTAATTTTATTATCAAACATTCCTCAGACGGTGAACGCACTCCATATACTTTGCAGGGTCATTTCCAGGACTCAATTCTCCCAAAAATGAACTGGCGATGGTTTTATAATGCGTTTTGGACTTCAAAAAAGCAAAACCAGGTCCTATTCTAGCTTCAGACACCTCGACCAGATTCATCCAACCAGATATATTAAATTCTGGCTGACCTGGGTCAAGTTCAAACCAGTACACTTTTGAGTGACCCATATTTAGGAGGCGATTTACAATAAAACGATTTGCACTCGATTTCCCAGATCCTTTTCCTCCCATAATCATAAGCCTGGTACCGCCTTTAATTTGTGCGAGCACTTCAGAGAGCTTGTCAGGAGCAACAAAACCAGATTCTTCGGTTTTTGATAATCCATCAATAATCATTGATTCATCTTAAAATGACAGTTTAACAATTGAAATGATTACGTACAGGGTGCGTTTTCATTTTTTTCAGCTTTTGGCCGACCAAGTGCACTAAAGTCAAGTTATTTTGAATAACTCAAAACTGGAATGATATATAGAAAGCTAAACACTAAAAAATTTAAATCAGCAAGAAAATGTCGTTATAGATACACATTCACTTGCTTATTCTAATTTTCTTTGTTTTAGTCAAAAATATGATTTAAGAAAAAATAAAAAATTTATAAGTTTGTCACGCATTTTTTAAATTCACGCAAACCTACTTAATTGGCAAAAATTCGAAACTTTGCCAGGTGCGAGTTAAATCATTTTCGAACAAAAACTAATTAAACATACCATCTAACCATTGTGCTGGGGGAAATAATTGATTTAATTCTTTTGGGTCAATTTGCAAGGATTCACATTTTGTGAACCTCACCTTGACGTCCATGCCAATTGGTACTAATTCTATAGCATGATGAGAAGTGGGACTATAAATAGGAAACGTATCCATCTCGAAAAATTCTTTTCCTTCGCATAGAACCTGACCACTGAAGAAATAAATTTAGGGAGGTCTCCAGGTTTTTTGACCCATAAAAAATAACGGCATTATTAATATTTCACTGAGCTTATCGAAATCAATTTAATTTTGATAAATGATAGAAAAAAATCGATTTTTTTTCAAAATTTTTCGGGGATTTCAAATTATAAAAATGATTTTTTTGAACAATTTAAAAAAATTTAAACTTTACAAATTATAAGTTCACTGTATTTATACTTTATCGTGAAACCCGTTTGCTAATGAATAAGTTCGAAAACGTTCACTGAAATATGAGAATACAAATTTTAATACTAGTAGTGTAATGACTAAAACGACCACGTTGATTTTGAAAAAAAAATTTGGGGGGCTTCGTATCTTAAGGGAGTGGGTGTCGCAAATTTGAGCCTCTTCCAAGGTCATTTCCCGTCAAACTAGCAAAGGTGATATTCCAAAAACATTTGTAACTAACAGAACCAACCTTCGCGGTAANTTTGAAACTCAAAAAGCTTACTTCTCCTACAATTACTCTCAATTTTTGTTTATTTTTTGAATCAAGTTCTGGAAAACCAATATCAACAATAATCCAGAGTCTTTTTTTCAAAATTTTGCTTTTAACGAAAAAAATGCGAAAAGACCGAAAAACAAAATCTCAACGAAAATTGGTCGAAAATAAAATTATCTGTCAAAAGCAAACTTTCAAAAAAAGGGCTTTAGAATATTGTTGATATTGCTTCCCCGAAACTGCACTCAAAAAATTAGAAAAAAATCATGTAAATTGTAGGAGGAGTAAGCTTTTTAGTGTTCTTTTTGGAAGGCTTATTAAAGGTTAGTGCGTGGGCGTAGGTTGAATTGTATCATATTACAATAAGTGTTGAAATTATTTTCGACACTTGTTCTTCACTTTAAGAAAGTTTTTATAATAACACCTCCACCAGTTCATCAAGAAACCATTTATAAAAACTTCAAAAAACAGCTTAATCAGCGACAACCACTCCCTTAAGGGGGTGGTACAAGCAAATTACATATTTTTGAATCGGCTCTCCTGAACAAACTGAGAATGGGAAAAGGTCCATTTTGCGATTGATTTCGAGACAAGAGTTCAGTGGGTCATTCTAAGAAAACTCAAAAAAAATTTCGATCGCACAAATGAGCTCTACAGGCACTAGAAAAGTGCCAAAATCAGGAAGTGGGTGTCGCAAATTTGAGCCTTTTCCGAGGCCATTTCCCGGCAAGCTAGCATAAGTGATATACCAAAAACATTTGTTACTAACAAAACCAACCTTCGCGGTAATTTTGAGTTTAACAGTAATCTGATTCAATCCCACCTACGCCGACACCTACGCTTTAAAAAAGCTTCTTAAAAAAAACACGCAGTTTTTATCTTTTCCTTCAATTTTCATCATTTTTTATTTTTTTTGTGTCAGGCTCCGGAGAAGCTTCACAATTAATGCAAAAGCGCTTTTGTTTTAAAATATTGCTTTCAGCGGACAAAAATGCGAAAAAACAAAAAATTACAATTTCGAAATGGTCAGTTTGGGAGGCTCAGGCAAAAAGTTTCTCCTCCACCAGTTTGAGAGATACAGTTGCGACTCATACTGCATCTGAAAGCACAAGACTTGTTTGACAATGCATTAGAGAGTTTTTTCTTTGAAATTTTGCTTCGGCGTTTCTTGGGGGCCATGTCAACTTTTCATTTTTAGCCAAATTGTTTGAAATGTTCAGTTTGGGAGGCTCAGCCAAAAGGTATCTCCTCCACCAGTTTAGAAGGTACAGTTTCGGCTCATACTGCATCTGAAAGCACAAAATTTGTTTGACAATCCATTGGAGAGTTTTTTTAAATTTTGATTCGGCGTCTCTTGGAGGCCATGTCAACTTTTTATTTTGACAAAATTTAAGAAACCAAAAAAATTGAAAAGTGACAAAATGCTTCAAAATAATTTTTTCCGTAAATTCAAACATTTTTAAGGACTTTGGTGCAATTTTAAACTCGGTAGCGTCGAAAGAAAACAAATTAGCGCACTTTCAATTTAAATAATAAATTAATCAATAATTTTTGTTTTTGGCCGCCCAAAGCAAAATTCCGAGGAAAAGGCGCTTTTGCATTATGTCTGAGGCTTTTCTGGAGCCTGACACAAAAAAATAATGAAAAATGGTTAAAATTGAAAAATAAAAATCATTCTGAGTGTTTTTTTAGAAGGCTTTTTAAAAGCGTAGGCGTAGGTGGGATTGTATCAGATAACTGTCAAATTACAAATCACCGTGAAGAGTTGTTCTTCAAGATGCTAAAGAGATTTTTGGGATATCAGCTCTGCTAGTTTATCCAAAAATAGCTTCGTAAACTGTCAAAATCTGCGACAGCCACTCCCTTAAGGGGGTTGTGGGTGTTAAGAATGCATGAGTGGAACAAAATAGTTTATATCTTTTCTAGTATCTGTCAATAACAATAATTCATTCTTAAAAATGATGAAATAATCCGTGCGTAGTGTGTATAAGATGTATGATTGGTTCGAGGAAGTTCAGCGTGGGCGTTCGTCCCGTCTCAGCATGCTCGAAACTTTACCTTCGATTGGAAATTATAAACAATTAATCTTTTGTTTAACGTTTAAAACCTACAGAGAATTATTTTTTCAACGAAAAAACGTGGTAAAATATGACAATTTTTTGTAGGTTTCATACATTTTCTGTTTTATTTAATTTCAAACAAAATTGACCGACTTATTCAAATTTTAAAGAGAATTTCTGAATTTCATTTATACCGTCTTAAAAAAAACATAGAATAAGTTTTTCAACGAAAAAATGTGGTAAAATATGACAATATTTCGTAGGTTTCATACATTTTCTCTTTTATTCAATTTAAAGCNATCTGAAAGCAGAAGACTTGTTTGACAATAAAATAGAGAGTTTTTTTCGAAATTTTGCTTTGGCGTCTCTTGGGGGCCATGGCAACTTTTCATTTTGAGCCTAAATTTTTGACAAAATTTAGAAACCAGAAAAAATGCTTCAAAATAATTTTTTCCGTAAATACAAACACTTTTAAGGATTTTGGTGCAATTTTTAACTCGGTAGCGTCAAAAGAAAACAAATGAGCGCACTTTCAATTTAAATCATAAATAAATCAATAATTTTTGTTTTCGTTTTTTTTGCTGTTTTGGGCGCCGAAAGCAAAATTTTAAAACAAAAGCAATTTTGCATTATTTGTTAGGCTTCTCCGGAGCCTCACGCAAAAAAATAATAAAAAATGATGAAAATTGAAGGAGTAGGTACGAACTGCGTGTCTTTTTAAGAAGCTTTTTAAAAGCGTAGGTGTCGGGGTAGGTGGGATTGTATCAGATTACTGTTAAATTCAAAATTACCGCGAAGGTTGGTTCTGTTAGTAACAAATGTTTTTGGAATATCACCTTTGCTAGTTTGGCGGGAAATGGCCTCGGAAGAGGCTCAAATTTGCGACACCCACTCCCTGAAAGAGTATATCTAGCCTACATGGAAGGAATTTTTTTAAATTAAAGGAAATAAATAATTTTTTCGAAAATAATTTTTTGAAATTAAAGGAAATAAATAAATTTTTTGATACCTTATATTTTCGATTTAAAATAAAGAATATTTTAAAATAACTTTTTAATCCGATTAAAGTTTGCAAATCAAAAAAGAATATTGACCCTTCGATAGTTTATGAGAATATTCTTGAAAAAAAATGTCGTAAGAAGTTGAGTTCAGTCTCTATACTATCATGGTATTACCATGGTGTATAAAAGGTCATTTTACGCTTTAAAAATTAAACAAGAGATTAATCGGATGTTTAATTATCTGAGATAATTTATCTCAGTATAAGCGTCCAAAGTCAAGCATTAAAATCGGCTTTGGAGCCTCCATGGACGTTTTAGTTTACAGACTACAGAGGTTACCAGATTCGTGGCCAAAACTGAAAAACAAATCAGCAAATATCGATTACGATCTCTGGCTCTACAAAACGACTCTTCTTTATTTTAAATTTTTACTTAACCCTTGTAGATATAGAAAAAAAGCTTCCGCCAGCACCAGAGCCACCAATTGGTGGCCTCTACTTTGAATGTTGTTCACAGAAAGCTTAAGGCAGTTGGAATTTGAATTTTTCATGCATAAGGAAGTTCAGAAGTAATATCGCATCCGAAATTTCATATTCTAGAATTTCCAATTTTTAGTCTAGAAAATATAGTCAGAAAGCAAGGTATCATATCACGTGATACACGTCCAGTTGTCTTCACAAAGTGACCTTTTTGTCGGAATCGATGCCAAGTATCTGGACTACGTCATCGTTTTGTCCGCTTTGATTTTAGCCTCATACATCAAAGTAATTTTAGAATAAGCAAAAATTTGATGAAAAATCATTATTTTCGATTAAAAATGTTTATTTTCCCTATAAAAGCAGATTATTAGACTTTTTTCATTATTTTCAAAGTTAATATGGTAATGAAGTACAACTGTTGACAGCTTTGATAGCTTAAATTCACTTTTATAATAATTTAATTTTTTCATGGATACTTGAAGTTGAAAATTTAGAAATTTCACTTCCGAAAAAAAATATCTGCCCTAGATACCCATAAATTGTTTTTAAACTGTTATGCATGCCACAAAACGCTTTCCTAAAACTGGCTAATCTCACACTTGTATTTATGTCTAGTTCTGAAAAATTTTTCAGGAAGTGAACATAGGCGAAAAATCCTTATAAATCAACACCCCGTAATTCTTGAACCAAACATTTGAAAAAAATTTCTATTATTTTTCGGAACCGAATCAAAATTCTTTATAATGTGTTTGAAAGAAAAGATTCTACATCCGTTTTTTGCCGTTTTTGAATGATTTAGGTATGCCTAGAGCCACAATTGTGGCTCTGTGCTCACAAGGGTTAAATTTGAAAATCTCGCATTTTGAAAAAAAATCTGAAATTTTTAAAAAAATAAATTTACTTTTTTTTGCACAAAATCATTAAGGTTGTCATCCTTGAATTTTCTTCATCTCTCTTAGCCTCTATTTTGCAGCCACGGGTGACATCATGTCACTGACATGACTTGAAAACTTAGTAATCAGAGAAAATTGCCATAATTATTTATGTGTTCAAAATTTTTTCTGATGCCGTTATAGTAAGCATCATTCTTTGATTTCTCGGCATGAGACGAGTAGCTCAAGTAATTTTTGCCCGAAAATGGAAGAATATTCTCTGAAAAGAAAGAGTCGTTTTGTGCACCCGGGGATCGTTATCGATATCGATCATGATGCCCGAGTTACTTAAATATCCTATTCCCTATTCTTTTAACAGGCAAATAAGATATTTAAGTTACTCGGGCATCATGATATAGAGCCTTATCAAATCGACCAGGAGGCTCCATTATAGGTACAGGGTGTAAGATTTTTACCTTCTTTTTTCCAAATTGGTAAAATTTGAATTCCGCCGTTTTGATTGGTTGAATCTGAGAAAGACGTAGGTTTTTGCCAAAATTAATCGTTCTCATTAGCGGATAGCAATTTTACCAATTTGTAAAAAAGAAGGTAAAAATCTTACACCCTGTATGTACATGTTATCCTTCTAAGAGTTAAATTCTCACCTTATAACTTGACATTGTGCTTGTCCACGTAGACATATCCTCTGAGAAAGGGCGAAATCTGAAACTTCTGATTCGACAGTCATGATTTTCAAAAAACTGAACCCTTAGTATCGACTGAACATTTTATACCTCTAAAAATTCAAACAAAATAATCTTTAATTTGTTGTTTTTCAGTTGCAGAAGTAATGAAGCGTTCTCATTGGATGAGAGTTCGATGACTAATCTAAAATGATTGAGGAATTATTTTATTATTAAAATAATTAGTTATTATTAATAAATTATTTATAATATTAAATTATTAATATCAAATTAGAACTTTTTACATTTTGTGTGTCAGATGATGGTTTTGGAAACATATTTTGATTTGGAAACCGAGACGATTTGAAATAAGAAATTTCAAAAGTGAAAAATGGGTATCGAATCGATACTATCGATGTTTTATCTATCTATCTTGTAGATAATTTTTTTCTGGTCATTTTAAGCCAAGGATTTTTTTTTGGTTTTCAGATTTTTTAAAAAAATAACTGTTTAACCCCTGTGAGCACAGAAAAAAAAAGTTCCGCCAAGGCACCAGAGCCTATAT
>SCLH01000474.1:58801-83155 GCA_004367855.1 Oikopleura vanhoeffeni
ATAATACCGTTTCCAGAAAACCGATAATTGCGCATCTTTTGGTACATGTAAATTATTGAAATATCACTTCTGGTATCGGTAGGTATACTTAACCGGTCAATTTTGACCAGCTGGTGCATCCGATAACGTTGCAAAAAATTTTCCTTCTGTAGAAAACCCTTCGCTGTCGAGTCAGCTTATTTTATTTCTGATACCGTTATTTTAACTAAAAGGTCACAAAACCAAAAAAAATCCTAGGTCTTAAAATGACCAGAAAAAAATTCTCTACAAGATAGATATAAAACATCGATACCCATTTTTCACTTTTGAAATTTCTTATTTCAAATCGTCCGAGATAAATCTGAATCCGAACAAATTGATGGGACGATTTGAAATAATAAATTTCAAAAGTCATAAATACAGTACAGGGGGAGGCCCAATATCGCCGAAAAAAGCGTACGCAATTTCTCAAATTTTAGCTAAAATACTTCCTGTGCCAATATCGCCGAATGTGCCGAAATCGCCGAATTGTTTAGAAAATTATATTACAAATTACTTTTTGGGCGCCATGAATGACGTCATTCTCATGATTTAATTTCCCAAATTTATTGTTTTCAACTTAAATTTAATTGCGTTTGGTGGAGTATTAAATTCTACACATTTTGGTGATTCACTTTATTCGAACTTATTGTAAAACTCCTTAAAAAATCAAAAAAAAATGTTTAACATATGACGTCATTTCGAACGCCTACGCGTTTTTAATTTTTTGAACAAAAAAATATTTATTTTTCCATATCGCCGAATGTGCCAATATCGCCGAATTTTTTTGGCAAAAAACTTTCGGCGATATTGGGCCTCCCCTATATGTATTTTTTTTACTTCCGTAATGAAAATTGCTGTAAATGAAGTTCCCGCCAATAAAAAATGGCAACTAGGCGGATTTTATTTTGAAAGCCAAGCTATCGTCGATGCCTAGGGTTAAGGGGATTGTGGGTGCTTCCAGCAATTTGCCTGGGGAAAATAAGCTCTTTTTAAAAACTCAAAATAATCTTTTGTTGAGGTAATTGATGAACGTTTATTTTTTCCAATTTGTATATTGTAGTCCGTAACCTTGAGGAGTCAAAAATTGATTCAGTTTTAGAAAATATTATCACATCAACCTTAAATGCATTAAAAAACCTAATTGCTTGGTATTTTCTTTCCATTGAAGTATACGTTCATATCACGTATCCAAAAAATCACATAATGCCGATCATTATTTGGTCAGAAAAAATTCTCTACAATTGCCAACCAAAGCATATTTTATAAAGTCATTCTTAATCGCCGAAAATTTGTGAAAATTCCTTGCTATAGGTAAATATAGCAAATGTTACGTTATTTTACAGAAAAAAGTTACCTCACGAACGCTACATGCGAGTTCCTTTTTCTCTTTTTCATTAAATCCTTCTCTAATCATTCTTATTAAACTTTTGAACCAAGGAAATTTTAATAATTTTTCTTTATTATTTCTCGCAATCACTATTCATTGCTTGATTTAATTTGCGCCGCCATTATTAGCACATTTGATTTAGGCTAAAAATTGAAATATTTGAAAAGGGCCACAAAATCGAAAACAACTATTTCATATTGAAAGACTTTCATTTTAGACTAACTTTTTCTTGCGAGTTTGATTTTGTTGTTATTCTGAAATGATACCATATCTAGAATTATTTTCCTTTTTTATGCAAGTCCGAAACGTATTTTTGGACACTTTTCTAGAATATTGGTCAAAAGTTTTCCATTTTATTTTGCGTCTGAATCTCCGTGAAAATTGATCACCTTAATTGGTTATTTTGTTTTTTGATCCATCTGTCATATATTTCAGGGCATTTTCATTAGCAAGCGATTTCAATGTTCTAGAAAAAATATCCAGAAATAATTTGGTGTTTTTTTTAATTGACAACGATTCCCGAGGTGCTGGAGATGGTCAGGGTCAACTGAAAAAATACGATTGCGACCGTGGGTCGAAAATAACTACTGCACCCACAATCCCCTTAATTAATTGTTAATAACAAAATAATCCGCCTAGTTACCATTTTTTATCTGGGGGAATTTTCTTTACAGCAAATTTTATTCCGTAAGTTAAAAAAACACATACTGTACTACTAGGTACCGATTTTATTATTGTATCCTGTAGAGAATTTTTTCTGGTCATTTCAAGACCAAGGATTTTTTTGGTTTTCGAACTTTTTTTTCGATAGCTTTGCTTGTGTGTGTTTATTTTGTATTTTATTTCAATTTAAAAATTGGTTTTATTGACATGTTTCGCGTTTTGCGTCTTCAGAATGAGAATAAAATTGCAGAATTTTTAACAGAAAAGTTTTTCGGGTCGAAAAGTAATTTGACGAATCGGGCCTTAGTTTCGCTAAATTACTACTCCGTGGCGTAAAAGGTCCAATTTTTGACCTTTCAACCCTTTTTTTGAAAAAAATCTCAAAACCAAAAAAATCCTTAGTCTCAAAATGACCCGAAAAATACGCTACAAGATGCAATAATAAAATCGGTACCCATTTTGGGGTTTCGAAATTTCTTTTTTGAAATCGTCTGGATAAATAATTACTAAGAAATTGTCACTGAGTCATAACCATGAAATGAGTCTTAATTATAATTTTCTCGAAAATTTCGGAAACCCTTGGGTTGACTTTCGGTTGACCGATACAATATTAAAAACTTATTGCTTTATTTTCTGTCGAGTTGAAGGCCAGGTCTTATTTTTTTTAGATGGCTCTCACCAAAAAAAATAGTTCGGTCCTGGTACATACGATCTTTCTGAAATTTCGAGCCATGATATATAACTTTTAAAGATAAGTGTCACTGCAGAGCCGGTTTTTTTTTATTTCCGATTTTAACCGGTAATTTTTGATGTTTATTTCTGGCAAAAAACCGATAATTTATGGCAAATGTCCGGTAAAAACCGGAAATCGAAAAATCCGGCTTTGCAGCGCAACGTAAAATAAAAAGTTATTCCATGAACCAAAATATCAGAAAGATCGGTATGTGCCTATCTTGCTTGACTAACATATCCCGTTTTTTGAGGTAATCTACAATAAACGACCCCAGCCATTTGAGCGGCTCAAGCAGACCTAAACGGCATGTCAAATATCTGTGAAGCCATTTTGCAGTATAAAACATTTACCAAATAAAATGTAATCAATTAGCAAAGACTATGCTTCACTGCGATCAAATTAATATAGAATCGCTCCAGGTGATCCAACTATTTTTTAATCAGGTGAAACTTTAGATATAAAATTTGCTTTTTGTTAGCGAGAGATGAATTTTCAAAAAAATGTCTTCTGATTGGAGTGGAAATGCTACCAAAATAAAGCTTGTGATGGGTTTTTTTAGATATAATATATCGAAAATCCTGCCTATGCGGTCTTTTTATCAGGCGTCATAGCTTTGAGAAAGTGAGCAATGAAATCACTGGATTCTCGACAATAGTGTGCTGGAATTGGACACTGTCTAAACGTTATGACGCGTGATAAAAAAGACCGCATAGGCACAATTTTCGATATGTCATCGTTGTATTATAAATAGGTACAATTCCCTTGGATTTTGTTTGGTGGAATTGAGTGTTAAAAAATCAATATTGGTTACTTGTTCTATATTAAAAAAAAAACTATTGGTCAATTTAGACGAAAAAAATATTCTTAATTACCGGTTTTTGGTGATTTTGATGAAAAATTGCCGTTTTCAGGCTAGCGTTTCGTTAGGGAAAATTGCGGAAACTTTTTTATAATACAGTCATCGCTCCCTAACTGAAACACAGCGCCCTAACTGGAACACTTTTTGAAGTCGGTCAATGTGTCCCTAACTGGAACAGTAGAAAGGGTACTTTTTGAACTTATGGATATTTGAAAAACCCCAAAAAACAGAATTGCAGAAATTTTTTTTCTAACAAATTTTTTTATTTGTTTCAAGAATTGCTCCCAATTATTATGGCATTTGAAACATATTGAAGAGGAATATGAGATAAGAATTGTTTTGATTATTACATTTTTGATTTCTAGATATGGCGAAAGTATAGGGGTATCGGTAAGTGTTCCGGTTAGGGAGCGATGACTGTATCAAAAAAAAATCAGACAATTCTGCACACGAAATGTAAGATAAAAATACAGACGAATCCAGCATCAATTATTTTTTCTTCATGTTTCTATAAAAAAACGCCTAAAAATGTCAAAATTATTTTGTGTTACCCTTATTCGGTCCAAGATTCTTCAGAATTAAAGATCGTGAATTTTCAGATTTACCATTTCATGGGAAATTTGAGTGCTAATGACGAAAATGAACTTCATTTTTGAAAAAAAAGTGTACAAAGCTGCATTCTGATTGGTTGAAACTTAAACAAATCAGAAGCAGGGATTTGTGTCGAGTTTCAGAACATTTAAATGGTTGGCGTCAAGTAAAATTTTGTGTTGATGATGAAAATAAACTTCTTTTTTTTAAAAAGAGATAAAGCTGAATTCTGATTGGTTCAAATTCCAACCAATCAGAATCAAAAATTTGAAGCCATCATATGAGTCACTGAAGTCGACTTTCTAATAACCGTATTATCAACTATGGGTTAATTATGTTAAGAAAGGTCACGAGAGAGTAAAAATCGATGAAAATCGCCAATTATTGAAAATTAGTCATGATCAAAGACTGAAGCAAAATTTATCAAAAAAAAGTTACACATTTAATTTAAAATTTTGCGCTGATCAGAAAAATCAACTTTATGATTGAAAATTTTTCAACCAAAGCTGAATTTTGATTGGTTTAAATTTGAACCAATCAGAATCAAGAATTTGAAGCCATCATTGAAATCACGGAAGTCGATTTTCTAATAAACGTATTATTAACCATGAAAATTAGTCATGATCAAATACTAAAGCATAATTTATTACAAAAAAGTTCTGTATTTAACGTGGAATTTTGCGCTGATCAAAAAAATCAACTTTATAATTGAAAATGTTTTTACCAAAGCTGAATTCTGATTGGTTTAAATTTCAACCAATCAGAATTGAAAATTTTGACGTCATTTTTTAACTGATTTTTAAAATGTGTATCAATATTTTTATTCATCAAGTTTTGAGAATTTTTGGCCTCAAAAATGATAAAATACATTACGTATGATTTTGAGTGAACTTTCGCGAATAAGAACTTTCGCTTCAATCAACACTTTCGCGAATAAGAACTTTCGCTTCAATCAAAACTTTCGCTAAATAAATTTTATCCTGATAATCAAATTATTATTCACAAAAAATTGTATGAAATATTTTTCTTATTTATCATGAAAATGCCTAAAGAGAATATTGCCGAATGCTTTGATTGTTCCACAATCGAATTATTTACTAATATACGAAGAAAATAATTACACATATATAACAATGTAAAAGTTATGTTTAAAAATTTTTTGCATTCAAGATTTTCGAGCAATTTCGAATACAGAGGGAGGCTCCGTATCGCCGGATTTGCCAATATCGCCAATCATCGCTTATAAAACGGTTTTTAGCGTAAACCGTGAAGCTCTAGAAGGTCATGCCATATTGGTAAGTTGGCTTTGAAAAAGAAAATTCAATTATCGTTTATTTTGCCTCCGTCGCCTACCATATGGACTTCAAATTCGATCACGCGCCATCGATCGAAAAATTTCCAGTTTTGAAGTCGAAAAAAACATTCGTTACAGCCGAGACGAAGAAAAAACTGGCGCAACTGGAAAAAATTTGCCCGCATAAAAGCAAAGAAAATAATAATATATTATTATGACCGTCGAAAAACTGAGGCATTTTTCATACGAATTCTGCGACCTCACTTAAACGAGCAGAATAAGCATCGTTACTTTACACTATTCTAAAAGTGGACCCCTTTTTTAAAATAATTTAATTTAGCCCACTAACTCTCATACCATAAATTACCCTCAAATGTGTCGCTAAAAAATTCGCGCTTTATTCTCAAAGTCTGCGCGTTTTCTGTTCTTTAAGTAGTTTCTTTTCCTTCAAATTATTAATTGTGATTGCTTGCACAAATTGCGCAAAACGAGCAAAATTGCTGTATAAAAACTCGCAATACTTTCTTAAACTGTTAATTCTATAATTCTGAAGATGCTGAATAAAGCGAAACGTTAATTATACATTTATATTTATAAAGAAAATAAGGACCACAATTGGTGCTTCGAAAAATTAGAAAAAAATAGAGAAAATGGTTTGGCTAATTATAATAAGGTAATTCAGTTGATTCCAAATTGTGTTTTTGTTGAAGTTGATTATCTTGCGGAAGATGATACACTTCCACATAAAAATTTTAATCTCTCGAACGGGTGCAGGACGGAGACCAGGAACGAATAATGACAATGGTCGTCGCATATGATGCCTTTTTCAGCAAAAAAGGTTAGGCTTTGGAAGGTCATGCCATATTAGGAAGTTGAAAAGTCGGGTCAAACTCGGCTTATCTCATGGACTTGAGCCGCCATGTTAGATCGAAAACAAATCCGAATTTGACCTCAGAAATTCGAACAAAGATAGAAAAAGCCTTCCGACAGATTGGAATCGATCAAGTGACATATGGTCGCGATGGTCTTGGAATTGGCGCGATCAAGCAGTATGGTGACATGTCATGACACCTGCGCTGCTACTTGCCTGATGATCGTGATGTTTTTGGGCTGCGGCTTAAAAACTCTGCCAAAATTTGGCCCTGAAGACGAACGAACTTTCGTCCGAATGGTGGCCTGCAAACTGCTTCAACTCCCGGAATATGATGAAATTCCGGAGCTGCCAAAAATCACAAGACGAGACCTCAAAACTTTTCAACTGCCTTTTTCTCCTTGTGAATTTTTTAACTGCCTGTCATTTTTTTACTGCCTCTTTTCGCTGTATATATTTTTCTGTGATATTCTTTTTTCTACTTCAATCAATAAATTTTAATTATAAATCTATATCAAGAATTGGGTAGGTTTTCACGCCGATTTTGATTTTCAGATCTAAACGTGTATCAAACGGGCTTGTTATCAGAAAAGATAGTCGAGCCACAAAGAGATGACAAAAATGTTCTGGATCGCCCTTCTTAATTTCGATGTTAAATAATCTTGACTAAAGCTATATTTATCTCACGTCCAAACGGCTCTCAACCTTAATAACTTGGTCAGTTGGTAAAGCCTTAATTCTGAAGCAAACTGGACCAATTTTATCGGATTAAAAATTTCTAATCTTAAAAAATTGATAGATAAATTTCTCTACACATTTTTTATGAAATGCCTGAAAATTGTTTCTCGGACGAATCAAGAAAATATAAATTTGTCTGCGAAATATTATCGATTTTTTTATTGTGATTTCTTTTTAATTTCAGCTGAACCGCTGATTTCAGAACAAGCTCCTCATAAATTGATAAAAAGTGATTAAAAGTGCATAGTATAAAGCATAAACGATTTTAACCAAAAAATATTGGTTTCAGATTTAAGACCAGTTTTCCAAAAAAAAAAATGAAAAATTACTAAAAATGGCTGTTTTCAGGTTGGAAAGTTTAAAACGGTTTATTTGAGCTTATCTCACATTCCAAAACTACTTTTAATTTGTTTTTAAAACTGGAAGTATTTCTTAATCTGGAAGTAAAAAGCTAAGTACATCACCATTGGTAATTAACTAACACAATTTAACTCGAAAATACAGCCTCTATGCATGTTTTATTGCATGACAATTTTAAATTGAAAAAACTTTTCAATATATTGGAGAAAAATGTAAATATTATCGCAAAAAATGTAATTTTTGCGGAGAAATGAAAATTTCAATCGAATTTTTTATTTAAATAAGCTAAAGCAGTCTGAATTTCATTCGAAAATATTTGATCTATTTTCGAAAATATGAAATTTAATAAGCAAATTAAAAATTTCACTAGAAATTGAAAATATGAATGGTGAACTGTAAATTTAACAAATATTATCAGGTTTTTATTAAAATGAAATTCATATTTTAATTTTTTATTTAAAATGAAATAAAAAATAAATTCGATTATCGAAATGTTATAATCAAATTGAAAATAAATTTGAAATTTAAATTTCTTTCAAAACGTTGATGCATTCGAATGAAAAAAGCTTCGGCTCTACAAAGGTCGGCGTCAATTTTAAAGAAATTTTGCAGTATTTTTAAATTGTTCATAAAGAAATCATCCCTAACTTTCAGTATAATAATCTTTCTTCTACTCACACAAAAACGTTCTAATTTTGAATTTTTGAACTCTTGAAACTTCCAAAACTTATATTCAAAAACCTTAAACATGCTCACGCAAAAGTTTGTTTAATTGATTTTACAAAATATGTTTTTACAATGGCCAACAAAGGACATAAATATATCTGTTAAGTATCTTATCTCATATTTTTGAAGATTAAAAATTGCTAGCTTTAGTTGTCCAAATATTAAATACTCTCAAGTGGGAAACCGAGTATTTTAAAATATTTTTTTTCACTTTCTGCCATTTTTGTTTCAGTTACCCCAAAAAAAAGGAGATAACTTTTTAGCGCCCAGCTCAAAGAGTTGACTCCATCACAAACTTGAGGAAGCAAAAAAATTGTGTGAGAGTAGGAATATATATAGATAAGGATTAAGATAAAGAAGATGAATCAATTCTGATATAAACTATAAAAAACGGGGCTTTGCCCCGTTTTTTATATTATAAAACATATTTTAACTTCGCGAAGCGAAGTTAAATGTTGTTTATTATTTTCATTTTCGGAGACATAGTCATCTTTCGAGAACATAGTCATTTTTTGCAAGAACATAGTCATCTTTGGAGAACATGTCATCTTGGAGAACATAGTTATCTTTTCGAAAACATAGTCACCTTTCGAAAACATAGTCATCTTTGGTCGATATAGTCATCTTCGTCGATATAATTATCTTTCGATAGACTTGAGGAGTCTTAACAATGTGACATCAAGTGAACTCATAGCTTGTGATACGCAAACACATGTTGTTCAAATCCAAATTTACTTATTTATTTACTAAATTCGAAAAATTATGTGAAGCATAAAAAATACTACAGTACATATTAATTTTTTGAAATATGCCAAGAAATGCAAAAACGTACTTGATACCGCAATAGCCAGAGAACAGTCAACAAGTGTCCCAGAACTTCCTATAATCAATACGTTCTGGAAAATGAGCTCTTTCTACTCAATAACAAGATGCCTGCCGAGATCGCCACTGAGCAAATCAACTCAAATAAAGCTTAAAAATTGAAACCTGCTTCTTCATTAAACGCTGCTTAAAATCATAAAATTATCCACGCCGTCTTTTTTCTCGGTGACCTATAATTTGTCCTTTCGTTTATGGCATGTATCAGAATCTTTTTATTCATTTTAGTAATAAGTTCAAAAAATCATTTCAAATAAAGGTTGAATTTATGTTTTTTAAGTTGAAATTTTTGAATTGAAGTTAAAATTGTGAAAAAAAAGACGATTCGGAAAATGACTAAATCGCAAAAATGAAAAATAGACGATTTTCTAAAGTGTATTATATCAAAAGATATTTAATAAGATGATTTTTTCTAAAGTTAATTATATCAAAAAATCAGACGGTTTTTTCTAAAGTAAAATATATCAAAAATAAGATGATGTTCAAAAGTTAATTATATCAAAAAAAAACAAGAAAACACGAAAATACTATATCATTTGATATAAATACACTTTAAAGTTGACTATGTTGACGAAAATGATAAATATATATATATATTTAACATTTTCGTCAACATAGTCCAACTTAAAAGTGTATTATATCAAATGATATAGTATTTTCGTGTTTCTTGTTTTTTTGATATAATAAACTGAAACATCATCTTATTTTTTGATATAATTAACTTTTAGAAAAAACGTCTGATTTTTTGATATAATTAACTTTAGAAAAATCATCTTATTAAATATCTTTGATATAATACACTTTAGAAAAATCGTCTATTTTTTCATTTTTCGATTAGTCATTTTCCGAATCGTTTTTTTTCACAATTTTAACTTCAATTCAAAAATTTCAACTTAAAAACATAAATTCAACCTTTATTTGAAACTGATTTTGAACTTAATTACTAAAATTGAGATAAAAGTTTCTGATACATGCATAAACGAAAGACAAAATTATAGGTCACCGAGAAAAAGACGGCGTGATAATTTTATGATTTTAAGGGGGTAGGTGTCGCTTTTTGGTACCTTTCAATCACGCCTCAGAACAATCTTCAGGGCAGTTGTGAAAAATCTGAGGATACTCGTTTGTAGATCTATCCTTCGTCTAACGATTACACATCTCAAAGTCAACATTGTTACATCACACACCAGGTGGTGAGTCTATTCTAGACACTAAACGGTTTTTTAAAAATCTATCTCCTTTTGACCACACATAACAAAGCGTCTCAAAGTTTACACAAAGTAGGGCTATAAATGAGAACCAAAATGTGATGAAAAGGATTTTTCCAATTTTGGACCTTTTTTATTTCAGAGAACCTCACTTGAACGCCGATTTTTCCAGTTTTTCAACTTCAAACTCTATCTTCTTGTCTAGGACGAATGTTTAGAATAAAGCCGTTTTTTTTCAACTAAGGTAGATAAATATAATAGCAGGTCAATTGTGATGAGAAGGAATTTTTGATTAATATTCCTGAATCTCAGAAATTTGATTTTAAGTGAACCGGAAATGAAAAGGTCGAAAAAAAGGTCGTCTGATTGGAACAAAGTAACTACCCAAATGTAGCTTAAACATCACTGATCAAAAAATCTGCTTACAGCTAATCGAAATTGTGAACCAATCAGCGTAAATGGATAATTAGGTTTAACATTTTTGCTTAAAATAATTGAAATTTCTAGATTTCGATTGAGCACTATTTTCGATAATTTTAATATCATGCATCGTTTTAGGCGGGTCATATTCACCGATAAAAAAATGTCATATCATGGTGAATACCGGTTTATGCCAGTTAAAGCAAAAAAAATATTCGAATTTTGAAAATTCTAGATTTTGTTCTAGATTGTTTTGGAAAAACAATAAATTGCATCATAGAGATTCTTGGTCACTTTACTCATAACCGATATTAATGTATCAGAAATTAATTCTAATAAAGGGCTCAAAAAAAAACCGACACCTACCCCCTTTAATGCAGCGTTTAAATTGAACGAACAGTTTCAATTTTTAAGCTTTATTTGAGTTCTGATTTGCTCCAGGTGGCCGATCTCGGCATGGTATCTTGATATTAGTCGAGTAGAGAGCTCATTTCAGAACGTATTGATTATCAGGAGTTATGGGACACTTGTTGACTGTTCTCTGACTATTTTCGGATCAAGTAACGTTTTTTTGCATTTTCTGCATATTTCAAAAAATTCAATATGTACTAGTAGTATTTTTATGCTCTCTCAATCCTTTTCGCCAAAATTTAGTAAATAAATAATAAATTTGGATTTGAACAACATGTTTTGCGTACTCCATGCCTAGAGTTCACTTGATGTCACATGTCTAAGACCCTCAAATCTATCGGCAAGATTAATTAATCGACGAAAATGATGACTCGACCACAGATGACACTATGTTTTCGAAAGGTGATATGTTTTTCGAAAGATGACAATTTCTCGCAAGATGACTATGTCTCCAAAGACATGTTTGTCTCGAATGATGACTATGTCTCCGAAAATGAAAAATATAAACCAACATATTTAACTTAATAAATATGTTTTATAATATCTTAAAGGGTTAAATTTACAATATTTTTACGCGTTTTATGATGGGGTCATTTTGGTTATTTTAAATGTTAATTTTTTGTTTTTGGAATATAGTCTTCCAATTGTTTGAAAATACCCCGCCGCGCTGTCTGGGTTGCTCCACCGCTAGGGGGTGCTGCTAAATTGTGGAGAATCGCGCCTTTCTGCGCGCTGTGTGTACTACTCACATTGGATATGGCAAAGGAAGAGACTGAGTTCCCCCTGAGTTACCCAGTCTGTGTGTTAAAAAGTTTGTTGGGAATTCCAACTTGGAATCCTTCAGTTTTTTGATAACTTGTTAGTTTAAAGTGACTGTAGTACACTGTACGAGTTAAAAATAAAATTTATAGTTAAATTTTGTAACTGTTACTCATCCCTTTTTTACCCAAAGGCAATGTCATTGTCGGAAGGTCTGAAATATCCCATTTAGATATAATTTCCTATAATTTAAACTCGCCTGAAAATAAAGTGAAAAGTGAATGAAATGGATGTTTTGAACGTAGATTCGATTTTAGGTAACCGATTTGATGATTGGACATCACCAGAGTTTTGGTCTTGGTTTCGGAGAAATGATAAAAACAGGTCATCACCGATTGAAGAAACTGAATATCATAGAAAACAGACTTCATTAAAATTGAATACAAAATACGCAGATTGTGATTGGCATAAATCAGAAAACACTTCTGATCACCATACTGCAGACTACGTCAGAACCGATAATTCGATGATCGTTCGACGGGGTCAGGAAATAAAGGGGGTTGTCAAAAATATTATGATAAAAAATAGCCCAAAATTTGTTTTGGTGTCGGTACTCGGTAGCGCTTTTTGGTGTGGTCTAAAATATAAAATTTAGATTTTTCAAAAAACGAGAATTGTCATACGGTATGACTAATACCTTTGACATGTTCTACAAAATCCTTCAGTCTATCGGCCGAACACTTTCGGTACTCCATGACATGTAACATTTTTCTGTTTTTTGACAAAACTAAATTATCGATTTTTGAACACCTAAAAAAGCGCTAACGAGTGCTGACACCAAAATATGCTTCATTTTTACAGCACCCGAAAATACGTTGGTGACTGAATTTTAAGATTTATACGATATTCTCATCGGGAAGTTCCCGACGGGAACGTTATTTTTTGATCATTTCATTCAAGTTAAGGGCCTCGGTGCATTTTGGCAGATTTGTACTTTTTCAATTTTTTTTGTCTCCATGGGAAACTTTTTGCCACTTTATAACCATAATTTTCGAATAAAAGTAGTTATTCAAACGTAAGTTTGCCACTTTTGAGCTCCACTGTTGAATCTGATTTTCAGATCGGATTATTTTTCTTATAAAATCGCTCTTTTGAAAAAACACTCAAAAAAACGCGCGTTTGCTTCCATGGCTGTCTAAATTACATAAAATTTATCTTTTTTATTAATTAGACGCTTCAAATAAAATGGTCTCGACCACCATCGAAAATTTATATAATGTAATTTTATATGATTTCTACGTCGAAATCGAAAATTAAAATTTCCTAAAAAAGACGAAAAAACGAAATTTTAGCACATCGAAAGAAATATTTATTTTCACGAGTTTAATTTATTAAATTTCACGTGGTGGATGGGTCGGCTTACCATAGGCAAGTCTCATTGAAATTTTTTTTTTAATTTTTGATTAAAGAGGGCTTAAGTATATTTCGCGCAAACCGTATTTTCATTCAAAAAGTATGATCAGAGTATAAACAAGAGCGAAGAAACAAAACGTAGACATGTTTAAATATAGTGAAAGTAAGCATTCCTAATAAATTCAGCTAAGGATTCCAGAAAAAATTAAGTTTGAAAAATTTTGAGCCAGAATGAGGAAAATTTTCAAAATATTTCCAAAAAGTTTCGACCAAAATCTCAAAAAGTGTCATATGATTTTTTCAAATAGCATATAAAAAATTGTGGTCACCCTACGCGAAAAGTTAAAGTAGCCATATTGAAGAGTTTTTTTCGTTGATTTGAAACAAATAATGCAAAAAATATTTGAACACAAAATAAGGCATTTTTTGATAATGTTCGGAACTTTTTTCAAAAATTTCTCATAATTTGTCGAATTCGGAAAGTTTAATTCNTGTTCGTCTTGAAATAAGCTAACGTTTGAGTGTTATTAATTACTTCCGTGATAAAAAATTTTTCCAAATTTTATGCCGTAAATGATTGTGATTTTGCTCAAAAAAACTCGACAATTTTATATTTAAAGAAGCCATATCGATTAATTCCTTAAATATATTTAGTTTGATGGATTAACTTATATATGTGCTATAAATAAGCCTTCGATTTAAGTGTCATTTCACTACATGTTCTAGGTATTTTTTGACCGCAAGAACGTATTTTCTTGAAAAAACTCCATTTTTGTTTTTGTTATTGGCCCTAACTATATTTGCCGAAACTTTTTTTGAAATATATTTTCCATAGAAAAATGTGCGGCCTTATGTAATAGCCTAACGTTTGAGTGTATTTAGAGCAACGGTCCGCAAAACAAAATTTCTAATTTTTTTTTGCCAAAATGACGGGCAATTTTCTCAAAAAATCGAACATTTTGCCTATTTTAAACAGTTTATATCTTCTCGAATACTTGAAACAAAAAAATTTAATTTTTTTGACTTGTTTGAAATTCACAACTTTTTTAAAACACGTTTGTATCCCTAGTTTTTCCATTTAAAGAAAGTCGATTTTTGGCCAATCAAAAACCCGGATTTTTTTCGAAAAATTTTTCAAACATTCTGACGAGCAAATTTTATTTCAAATTCTCTACAAAATGTACTGTTTCCGATTTTTTCATAACTATCATCAGTTTAAAGTAAACGAAAAACGATAAACAGCCTAGTCTCGACCACCATCGAAAATTTATATAATGTAATTTTATATGATTTCTACGTCGAAATCGAAAATTAAAATTTCCTAAAAAAGACGAAAAAACGAAATTTTAGCACATCGAAAGAAATATTTATTTTCACGAGTTTAATTTATTAAATTTCACGTGGTGGATGGGTCGGCTTACAATAGGCAAGTCTCATTGAAATTTTTTTTTTAATTTTTGATTAAAGAGGGCTTAAGTATATATTTCGCGCAAACCGTATTTTCATTCAAAAAGTATGATTCAGAGTATAAACAAGGAGCGAAGAAACAAAACGTAGACATGTTTAAATATAGTGAAAGTAAGCATTCCTAATAATTTCAGCTAAGGATTCCAGAAAAAATTAAGTTTGAAAAATTTTGAGCCAGAATGAGGTAAATTTTCAAAATATTTCCAAAAAGTTTCGACCAAAAATCTCAAAAAGTGTCATATGATTTTTTCAAATAGCATTATAAAAATTATGTGGTCACCCTACGCGAAAGTTAAAGTAGCCATATTGAAGAGTTTTTTTCGTTGATTTGAAACAAATAATGCAAAAAAATATTTGAACACAAAATAAGGCATTTTTTGATAATGTTCGAACTTTTTCAAAAATTATTCTATTTGTCGAATCGGAAAGTTTAATTTCAAACTCAAAATTTTCTTTAAAAGCAAATAACTCGGAAAATTCTTGTAGTGGACAAAAGTTGCCTGGATTATGAAACATCATTTTGATGGTATATTGAGAAGAATACTCAAGAGAAGTATATAAACCCAGTAAAAACTTTTTCATCACGAGCCCATATCCGCGGATATCCGTATCTGTCAAAATGCATCGAGGTCCCGGTTTAAGTATGAAACTTTTCACTGTAGTTCGAAAAACCTTTCAGATTTTATTTAGGGTTTATTGAACCGTAAATTTTGGCTTATTGAATGTACAGCATGTCACATTTTTGCTCCCAATCTTAATTTTTTGCTGAGACGATTATGCGCCAATTAAAACGTTTGAATTCACAAAGACGTAGGTGTTTAACAAACTTAAAAGCTCATGAACGAATCAAAAGTGCCGATCAGCTTTCAGCAAAAACTGAGATTTTGACCAAAAATGTGACAAACTGTATGTGTGTACATCAACCAATTTTCTTTCTGAAAATAAGAAACAATCTCATAATAAAACCTTGTAGGTACCAATATTTTTACACCTACAACCCTTTCAAGTTTACTGCAAGATTGAACCGACCATTTGATCAAGAAAACGATGTAGTCAAACTCGACTTGAGTTTTGGACCTGACCCATGTGCATTAGATGGAACAAGAATTTTAGTTCAAGTAGGTGAAAAACCTGGAAGAAACTGGTTTTTGACAATCGAGGAAGTTTCTGGTGATAATCTTACTTGCCTGTTACATATTCCAGCAAATGCTATGATTGGTCGATACAAAACAGCCATTTATCTTCAAACTGACGAGGACGAAGTTAGGGTGTCCGCAGTCAGATTCAGTTCCTATTTTTTTTACATGCTAAAAAGTCGGGATTATACTAAAAAATTCGGGAAATTGGTAAAGAACAAAAAATTCCTTAAAGGGTAATCCAAATTTTCACCGCAAAGTGGCCAAATACAATATTTAGACCTCATTCTCGCTCTAGTGACTCCAATCTATAGTGCGCGGTGAACGATAATTTTAATTAACAATGAAATATTTTTCTTTTGAGATAAAAATAAAAGAGTGCATCGATATTCTTATTTGTAGAACTTTGAACTAATAAGAATTGACCATTTTGGCCAATTTTTTAGTCAAGATTTTGATGCTGATTCCGGATATATTTGTTGTTATACATTATACATATTTATACATATTTGTATGTTTTTCATCAAGTTATGCCATTTTTGGCGTTTCTAGTGAAAATTTTAAATATAGTTTCTAAAAATATTCGATCTTGAAAATTTGCAGACATCCTATACGAAGTTGTTGATGAGGAGCCTGACATTATAATTATATGCAATCCATGGTGCCCAGAAGATGAAACTTTCTTAGATTCTGTAGAAGAGCTTAACGAGTATGTTTTGAACGATTCTGGCTATATTTGGCGTGGAACCAGTAGATACAGGCACGGATTTTTTTTTAAATTACACGGAAATGTTTTTTTACCTAAATACGCGATATCGGTACAATTTTGAACCTCTTAACCCTTGTGAGCACAGAGCCACTATAGTCTATAGTGGCTCAAGCATACCTGAAACCCTCCAAAAAGGGCAAAAACGGGATCGTAGAATCGTTTCTTTCAAACACATTATAAAGAATTTTGATTCGGTTCCAAAAAGATAATTGCATTTTTTTTTCGAATGTTGGTTCCAGTATTACGGGGAGTTGATTTATTAGGATTTTTTGCCTATGTTTGACTTCCGGAGAAATAATTTCGAAACTACACATAAAATACAAATGTTAGATTAGCCAGTTTTTAGCAAAGTGTTAAGTGCGTGCATAACAGTTAAAATAAAAATTTATTGGTATCTGGAGACAGATATTTTTCGGAAATGAAATTTCAAAATTTTTAATTTGAGTATTCAATAAAAAAATTTATTTATTATAAAAATGAATTTAAGCAGTCAAAAATTGTCCACAGTGTTACTTCATTTCCTTATATAATTGAATATGATAACAAAAGTGTCCCTATCGGCTCTAATTGGGACAAATAACCATATTTTTTTTTAAATCGTGATTTTTTAATCAAATTTTTTGACTTATTTATAAATAACTTTTGATTAATGATATATAAATCTAGTCGGACAAAACTATGATCCAGGCCAGATACTTGTGCATCGTTTCCGAAATTAATTTAACTTGTGAAGATAACTGCGACCTTGTATCACGTGATATGCTGAACCTTGATTTTTTTACTTAATTTTTTAGAACCAAAAATAAAATTTCTAGAATTTGAAATGAAGGATGCAAAAATATAACCCTTTTAACTTTCTAATGCAAAAGCAACTGGAACTTCCACTACCTTGAGCTTTCTGTAAACAGCCTCGAAAGTAGAGCCACTATAGTGGCTCTGGTGCCTTCGCGGAACTTTTTTTATATGCTCACAAGGGTTAAACTAGTTGCGTATAATTTGAAAATTTGTAATCTTAAAATCCAGGGAGGAGTATGTTTTTGATTTGTTTAAGAGTGGTCGAAAGGTTTTTCTCAGTATATTTTATGAGTTTCAATCAAAATAAAACTCCTCTTTGGATTTTTTAGTTATAAATGTTTAACCATCATAAATTGAAAATTTATGAGTTTGCAAAAAATAACAAGTTGAGATAATTTTTTGTTGCATTTTTTCGAACAAATTACTTTAAATTTTTGAAAACTAATCACTGAAATTAAATTGTGGACATTTTAGGTCCATTCTTAATTCACCACCACCCCCTTAGCAAATATATTTTGGTTTATTGTGTTGTGGATTTGGACGATTTGAAATAAGGAATTTCAAAAATAAAAAATCGGTTTTAATGTGTTNTCAGTAATATTTTCATGTTTGCTGAGCACGAGATGACGTTCACGTCTTGAAGCAAAAAAAATTAATAAAAAAAAAAACTCTCTTTTGCGAGTTTTTTAGTTGTTACTTTTATTAAATATGTCAACCATCTCAAAAACTTTAAGAATTTTTTTGGGAAAAAAAAATACAATTGATGTCCAGGACGCATGTTTGCCAAAAAAAAAAAAAATAACCAAGTTACGTTTGAGGCAATGTTTGTGAGCGATTATAAATTTTTTTTTTTCATTTTTGTTGCATTTTGTTTTTTTTTTTTTTTTTCTTTTTCGGAAAAACACATTACTTATTTATTTTTCTTCAAAATTTTTTTTGTGAAGAAAAAAAAAATATTCACACTTGTGAAATTTAAATTGATCGGATTTTAGGCTGGTCCATTTCTTGTAAATCAAACCCCCCCACACCCCACCCCCCTATAAGCAAAAATAATTCAATTTATTTGAGTTTTATCAGTCCTACCATCAGGTCGTTTTGTCTTTCCGAGTAGAGAATTTGGACGTACGTTTATTTTATGAAAAAAATTTAATAGAAGACTTCTCCAAAAACATAAAAAAAAATATCCCCCGCCTCGTGGTTCTTCAAATTGTGTTCCAAGCCATCTTGTTTAAGGAGAGAAATTTTTTGTTTTACTTTTTCTATGTGTGTCATTTTAAGATCAAAGGATTTTTTTTTTTTTTTTTTTTTTTTTTTTTTTTTTTTTTTTTTTTTTTTCTTTTTTTTTTTTTTTTTGTTTTTTTTTTTTTTTTTTTTTTGTTTTTTTTTTTTTTTTTTTTTTTTTCTTTTTTTTTTTTTTTTTTTTTTTTTTTTTGTTTTTTTTTGTTTTTTTTTTTTTTTTTTTTTTTTTTTTTTTTTTATGAAAAATTCTTCAAAACAAAAAAAAAAAAAAAAAACAAAAATAAAAAAAAAAAAAAAAATCGATTTTTTTAGCCAGCGGTTCAATTTTTCGTGATTGCACAGGTAGGTTATGTGATCCAGTTCTAGCGAAGCCGTATGAAGTGCTAAAGGTGATTTTTTTGACCAGTGAAAAAAATAAGTATTCGGTTACCCGTTTTTTATTAGGATCAGGGGATGCGGCGACCAAATATTGACCTCTAACGAACCTGGTTCAAAGTTCAAGTGATTCATCTCAAGATTCATCGTAATAGAGATTGTACAGAGCTACCCCCAAGACAAAAAATGGTAAGGGTGACTTTCTGGATGACGTATTAGCAACTATGGGTCAAAATATATACTGAAAGGTCGCTATGAGAGCAAAAACTGGTCAACACCCAAGGTCAACCTGAAGTTCTTCGTTTAGACTTGCAAGTTACCCTCAAAAAGAATCGGAAGGATGGTCGGAATATCTGATGAACGTATTAGCAACTATGGGTCAATAATGTTACTGAAAAGGTCGTAGAGAGCCAAAAAACTTTAGGCCTCTCTAGTTTGTTGCTCTCTTAGCGAACTTTCAGTACGTTTGCTAATACGGTCATCAGGAAAGTCGAACCTTCCGATTCTTAGGCGTCTGAGTGGGTACTTGCAAGTTTATCTAAACGATGACTTTGATGTTACTTGGTGTTGACCAGTTTTGTCTCTTACGCACTTCAGTATATTATTGACCCATGTTCTGAATACGTTCATCAGAAAAGATCGACCCTTTCCGATTTTTTGAGGGGTACTTTTGGGGAAGCACTTGAGATTGACCTGAACTTTGACCGTCGTTAGAGATTAAATATTGGTCGCGACCCTCAATCAAAAAAAGACGGCGGTAACCGAAAAATAAAAAACGCTTAATTTTCACTGGCCCAAAAATCAGCCCTTTTAGCACTTCATACGGCTCCTAGAACTGGCTCACATTACTACTCGTGAATCACCGAAAAATGACCCTTAAAATCGTTTTTTTTTTTGAAAATTTTTTCCTAAATAAAAAAATCGCTAGGTCTTAAATGGCCAAAAAAAAATCGTCTACAGATAGCTTTAAACACATTAAAACGATTTTACTTTTAAATTCCTTAGTTTCAAAATTCGTCTCAATGAGACTCAACTATATATAATATATATATTATATAAGATATATATTGTATTGCTATCATTTACCAGTCGTAAAAACTATTTATTATAGACTAGATATGATCTAAAACTATTTATAGACTAGATATGATCTAAGATCATGGATCTTTATAATTTGTCTTTATAATCGATACAATTTGTGAAAAATGATTCATTGTTAATTTATTTCGTATGATATTTTTATTTCTTTACCAAAAAACTTCCCAAATACAGTAGTCCATGTTCCTGGAATTTTGGCCAATTTGAAGAAAAAATCCTCGACACCGCTTTGTATCTTATCATGAAAGATCGGCGAATCAGAGCGCGCAACGGTCTTCTTAAAACGTGCGATCCCGTTTGGCTTTCTAGAATTATTTCTGCCTGTGCGAATAGCAGTGAAGATGACGGTATTCTTGCCGGTAATTGGAGCGGTGATTATGAAGGGGGTGTGAGTCCAGTGACCTGGAACGGTTCTGTGAAAATTATTCAACAATATGCTGAAACAAAAACCCCTGTGAAATTTGGTCAATGTTGGGTGTTTTCAGGTAGGGTGTCCGCAGTGTGGCAAATCAACAATAAGCATTTTTTAATGAAATGAAACCAAGTTCAAAACGTAAAATTTGACAAACTGCCATTTTTTGAAATTTTCCGTTTAACACAGATTCTAATCGGTCGAAATTTAAGCAAATAAAATTTGAGCATAACCACTTTATTTTCAATATATTTTTTATGTTGATTCTGAATATATATGAATGTTTATTAACAAAATTTAACTTTTTTTAGTGATCGAAAAACCAAAAAACTTTGAAGTTGAACAAAATGTCATTTTTTTGATGTTTTAAATCATCTAGCTCCGAAACCGTTGATTATTAACAGCTAATTAGTAATTGTTCTTGTTCCTTGAAGAATTTTCTTTCTTTTGAAAAGAGGCAATGGAAAAAATAAGACGGGTTTATTAATATTTGTAAAAAGTTCTTTCAAAAAATGAAAATAATCTTAACTCGTAGACTCGATTTCCGGCAAGTAGTCGCCATTCACCATTTAATCGCATTTTACGACGCTTAATCATTGTTGACAGGATCAGTTATAAAGTTATCGATTAACTTCAAGACAAAATGACGTTTGTGCGTTTTTTTTTGAAAATTTATACTGTATTACAGTACTTATTTTTTGCAAAATAATTAGAAAATATGGTTTTCGATCAAGTACCCAAATAGTACTCAAATTACGCCGTAAAATTTTGAGGACTAATAAACACATAATCTAAAAATTTTCAACATAACGACATTTTCCAAAAACGTCACTTGATCTTATTTTTCAAGAAATAAGGATTTATTTATGACATATTCCAAACCTTATTTTTGAATTATTTCGTCACGTGATTTTATTTGGACTTTGGTGTAATGAGAAAAAAGTCTTAAAAACGTTTAAAGTTGACTTTAGAATTTTTTTGACGTAATTTGAGTACTTTTTTCAAATTACTGTATATCAATACTATGTCTTTTTATTCAAAAGTACTAAAATCACGTGGAAGACCCCTTGAAAGAATCGTCACGAATTTCTAAAACTTTTATTGCATTACAGTATGTCCTCCGGTTTATACAGCATTTCTAGAACTCAAAACTTCCGAAATACTGATTACATTAGAATGCGTAAGCGCGAATCTCTGTCTCTTTCTCTCACTCTCATCTTTCTTATCACGAGAAATAAATATTCCACAACAATTTAAGAGTCATTTTACTAGAGAATTTTGTAGAAACATATAATTATTTTTTAAATAGAGTTATAGCAAATCATTTGAAGTTTACTATGCAGTAGTTTAAAATATAAATAAACGTTTAAATTCATATTATAATTGCACTTTTGTGTGTCACTGGAGGTCATTTTCGCGTTTTTTTTCTCATCCCCATTAAATGCCTTTTTATTCATCGAAAAAATTATTTTAATTTTATAGCAAATTGGCCGAATTGTATTTTAAAAGGATTACAACTGTATGTTAATAATGAAATTTTGCTCATATGGCTCGATTTAAACGAATGGCGACTACTTGCCGGAATCGAGTCTGGATTGAGTACAGATTGACTTCTAAATTCTACGAGTTAAATTTTGTTTTGACTGCGGACAACCTATTTTGAGGTCTCACGACCACACTTTTGAGAACGTTAGGTATCCCGTCAAGAAGTGTAACAAATTTTCAATCGGCTCATGATACTGATAAAACAATGACTATAGACGATTTTGTTGATGAAAATAATGAAGACTTGAAGATCAGCGGAGATTCAGTATGGAATTTTCATGTGTGGAATGAGGTCTGGCTGAAAGGCACATCTCATTGGCCGGCAGAATACGCTGGATGGGCTGCAGTTGACGCTACTCCTCAAGAAGAGTCCAAGGAAAGGTTTTAACCGGGAATACTCGAGAAAAATTAATAAAAATAGAAAAATTAACGTACAGTAGTTATTTACTTAGCAGCTGAAAAGGGGAAAACATTTTTTAACAAAAAACATTTATTAACAAAACATTTTCTAACAAAACATTTTATAACAAAAAACACATTTTTTAACATAAAACATTTTTTAACAAAAAAAAANCGCGGAACCGACTATATAAGTTTGATCCTGTTCAACCAAATAAGAGTTTGAGCTTAAAAAATTAGAAAATGGAAATTTTTGATTATTATTTTATTATTTTTACTGCATCTTTTTCAATTTTCTTAACACTCATATTATTCTTAATAAAAATGAGAGAGATATTTAAAACGAAAAACCAGAGCGAATTAGAAAACCCAGTCCAATTATGCCGTATCGAGGAAAACCCAGGTTAGTTTTGTACCAAAAACGGGGGTTTCCAACGGAGTTTGAGGGTTTTTTCAACTTGGTACCACGGGAAAACGACTGAACTTATAAACTTGATATTTTGACCAATGATAAAACAAAATCTCCTCTGTTAATTTTTTCAATTTTGAGGTGCCAAGAATATTTTAACCTCCGCAAAAACATGATTGAAACCGAAAATTTCAAATTTGCGACAAATTTGTTTGAGCTAACTAAACATACAAAAATATTGTTAGTTACAGAAAATATTTCAAACACTTATGATCATATTTTAATTTAGTCAGATCCGGAAAAAAACCTTTTTAACCCCAAAAATACGATATGTTCATCAGATAGTGATACCGAGAAAAAAGGCGTTAAATTTTCAAGAATTTCGAATCAAGTACAAAATTCAAATTCTGTAGTGCCAAGTTCAAATTCTGTAGTACCAGGATACAAAGAAAAATCCAATTAAAGCAATTGACTAGACAACCACCAATTATTATATTCATTTTTCAGTTTTGTACATTTTACTATTTTCCGACACTTTATTTAAACTCGCATTCAATGCCCAACGTGATAATTTGCTCCAAAAAAATCTGTTTGATTCAAAATTGTCTGAATTTTAAATTTCTTGTATATTTGTTATAAAAATGCATTGTTTTTGTCAAAAAAATCTAAAAATAAATATGTTTTTTATGTTTGATTATGTTAAAATCAATCGATCTGATTTTTGTTAGAGCAAATTACCAAGAAGGTAATCCTAGTATTCATTTGCATTTATTTTTAAGTTAAAATTCCAAGCGGTTCTCTTTTTATTTTATCCAGAGCGATATCAAGGCTATTTACAATATTGCCGCTGGAGGGCGCTAGACACCAGATAGCGCTGCGAAACCCTGACCAACCTTTTTTTCTTGGTCGATTTAGTTATATACATTTTTTTCAGCCAAACTTTTTCGCTGGACACTACCCCCTTAAACTCTAGAAATTTGGAAAAATCGATATTTTTACAGGTGTTACGGTAGAAGTTCGTTTTAGATAAATAATCATAAGTTTAATTTTTCGGTTTTACCAAGTCTAATCAACATTCACAGTATAATATTAATTCAGTCCGCTTTTGATATCTTTACTCGTTTTATTTCTAGAGGAGTTCAAAGTTCAAATTGAAGAAAAATTTGCAAGAAATTTATGAAACTTAGGGTTAAAAAAGATGAATCCTGTACTTTAACTAAAAAGTATTAATTATTGTTGTGAACAAATAATTAAGTAGGAAACAATTCTAACCTAATTCCGTAAAATAAACAATTTTTTCTGATCTTTACAAATCAAATAATCGAGTCATTTCACCGCCACCTTTTTATTCCGCACTCTCGCTTACAAATATTAAAA